>VXBO01008848.1:239575-354495 GCA_013400135.1 Rhinoptilus africanus | reverse complement strand
AAAATTCACCCAGAGATGCTTCCAAACCAAATCTCTCTCCAAGAGCCTTCCCTCCCTGCTCCCTTTTTCCCCGTTGTCCCGTGCTGGCGCCGGGCACTGGATCCTTACTGGGAAATGGGCAGGTCACACAGTTTACTGTCAGCCACAGAGACCTCTTTGGTCACCGCGTGAATCACTCTGGAGAGAGTCTCATTTTCTGCACCACCTCCTGAAATGTCAGAGAAAAATAAAACCCACTGTGTGACTGTAATGAGGCATATTCTGGTCCTGTTTATTTTGTAGGCAAACAGCCACTACCAGCAAGCAGCGTTAGCTGTAGGTTCCAAAAAAATCTCCTTTACCAAGGATATTGTACGTGAAGGAGAACTGCCAGATTCTCCAGGCTGGAATGTCTGTTTTCCAGGGAACGGGCTTTTTTGATGCATCTTGAGCAATCCAGAGTCAGATGGCAACCAAGCGAGCAATACAAAGACCCCGCGCCAGTGAGACAAATGTCACTGCTGCAAGGGGGGGGGGGAAATCGGCTGTAAGACGAGTCCTGAATCTCTGCCCCTCTCCTGAAACTCGTTAATCTTATCCTGAAGGAGGAACCAACCCTGTCTTGGCCCTGTGCCCAAAACCATTTTGGCTTATCACTCAGCCAAGCCGGTCAGTCAACACCGGGAGTTTCCATCTCCGAGGATGGGCTGCAGGAAGCCCAGATCTGTCACTTCTTTCCTCTGCCTCATTAGATCCTGCCTTTCACAGGATACTGAAATCAAGGCCCCATGTGCTCGTGGACAGATAAATCGGTTCAGACCACCAAATAATGGAAATTCAAACACAAGTGCCTATCTGTGAGTCTTATGTTTTCAAACTCTCCAGTAAAATTATATGAGGCGGTAAGTGCAATAATTAAGAAAAGGTATTAAAAAAGCACCAACTAACCTCTGAAAAGGGCTCTTGGGTGCAAGTACATCATCATAAGCATGGTTTGCTGAGCCTCAGCAATACAGTCTTAATATCGGGAAGAGCTTTGGGTGAGGACAGCAGGACCGCTGCAAAAGGAAAGCATCTCCCATCTCACCCATGTTGATCGGGGTGCTTTGGTTAACGAGTTTCTGTAATACAGTGCCCAACTTTTTTAAGGTAGGACCTGATGTTTAGCCACCAAAAACAATTCTCAGCTTTCTAACTGGAATTGGCCAGATGTCCAAAAAGATAAACACCCTTGAGTATGTTTAATTGACTTTTGTAGGAAGTCAGATGACTGAGCAGGTTTGTTTAGGTGGACTTGCCTTCACTAGCTGATGAAGTATCTGACCCCACGTTAAATGATCAGATCATACCAGGTCTGAATGAAGCACCTAGAGCAGAGTCCTGTTTCTGGCAGCAGCCCATAGAGGAGGCATAAGAAAATGTATAAGAATAGTACAAATGTGTAATGCTACCTCTCTAAACCCTCTCGCAACCTCCAAAATTGTAACCTGTAGGTGATTATGTGTGCTTGTGAACTTTAATCTCCTTCTGTTGGTCTGCTCATGGCAGCAGCCGCGATCCCCATGATTTCAGCGCTCTTGCCGTGTCCCCCAGCTATCGGGAGCAGAGATCTCCCTCTGCGGTCTCGCCCCGCTCCGTGAGATCATCGACACATTTGCACTTATGTTACCAGATTACTTAAACACGGTCCTACCTTAATCAGCAAAGTGTCAGTTCTCACACTTGGGAATGACAATCGTAGCTGTAATTTTAAAGGTATTTTTCATCAGCAAGAAGCCAAGATCTTTTTAAAGTAGCAACATCAAGGGAATATTTGTTTAAAAAACTTTAGCAGAAGGGGCCAGCCATTTGTACACTTTATGTTTCCTTTCAACTTCAGGTCCATTTTTTGCTCTTTCAGGCAGAGTTTTCTGTGTAAGCAGTTGCTGTGTAACTCCTTTTCCTCTTCCCCATAAATGCTGGGTACCTTATAGACCAATAAGCCACAATTGGGAATGCATTCAGAGACCATTAGTACAGGAAGTCGGGTCAAATCCAAAGAAACCATGAACCAGTAAGTTTGAAAACACCGTATGAATGGCCTTTTCATACCGCCGCTTTCAGGTGGAGTTTGTTTTTGGATTAAAGGAGTTTATTCAGGTATTCACAAATATCCCGGCTCTCTGAACTGGCTGGAATGTGGAAACCTCCAAGTCATAATCAATTGCCGTAAAAGGGATTGGCATGTTCTAACTGGGGAATAGAGGGATGAAAGAGTAATAATTAGGTGACACGCCTTCAAAACGGGATGAAAGACTGAAAACATCCTCAAAGACGCACGCAAATATGAAAATCTCAAATCACCTCTTTCTTTATTTGCAATCAAGATGTTCCAAAAATGTTGGTTTCAGATGTTTTGTATGTATTGAAATCCCACATAATTTTTTTTCCCTCCCTTTGCCTACTTGGCTGCGGAATTTAAAAAAAAAACCACAACACAACTGAAATGTGACAGAGCCTTATTCTCCTCCATCACAGGAGCTGCAATAACTGGGATTGTTGCATCCTGAATGATATAATAATACTCAGGATGAAAGTTTTGATGGTTGAGCTGTGGTGCCATCCCATCCACTGAAAATGACACCTCGGCAAGATACATCCACAATTTGTCCTTTTGCACACGTGAGACAGGGAAGCTGGTGACCTGAGTTCAGCAAAAAGAGGATTGAAAATGAAAGGAGAAGAAAACAAGAGCACCCCAGCAATCAGATGTGGATGGGAAACATCCTTGTGGGAGGAAAAAGAGGGCACAGTGGTATTTTTCCTGGTAGGAGATGCGTAAGGATGATTTCCTTTTTCCCCACCTTCTTCTCACTTGAGTTTCCAGGAATGGCAAAAGGGACCTTTTTGTGACCTGTAGGTGATGACCTTGATCTGATTCAACAAAGTCGTCAATATTTCCAGCGTAAACCACACTTGGCTATTTTCAGGGTTAACCCGGGTCGTGTGAGCCAACTGTTTCGCAGATTCAATTTGCAACAGAGACGCTAATTATTGTCTCTGGGAAGCAGCTGAAGATGGAGGTTTGGAGCACCCTTGCATGGCTGTGAACTAAACACGGAGAAATCTGATCTTTTGGCACTCATCAGGATCAGCTGATCTCCAATTTCTGCTGTTTTGTGCTGTTGTTAATTGGAAGCTATTGTTTCCCAGCTGACTATTAAAAGAAATAGAAGGTTATTGGGAACTGGCAAGTTTTCTGAAAATAAATGAAGCCTTCTTCCTTTCTCATACTAAGCACACACTGTATGGTGCGGCCATAAACACGCATTATAAACAGCAAACATACGAGAGGAAAATCCACTTTTTATGCATCCTGAAGCACTTGAACCTCTGAGTTCTCTGTATTTAGAGAAACATTTGGTATGGCTTCAGACATCCTTCAAAATAAAATTCGCTCCCATTCTTATTACATAGTGGTAAATTTTTGGCACTTAATAACTAGTACCTTAACTGCCTTTTTTTTTTCCCCACTGCGGTCCTAACCATCCCACATGGCATACACATTCTGCTGAGCCTCGTTCCTTCAAAACGCTTACAGAGTGTCCTTTTCCCCTCCCACAGATGCACGGTAAGACGTAAGGACTGCGGGATTCGAGCACAGCCTTGAAATTGGCTTTAAATATGGACTGACCCTGGCAAGCAAGCAATATTGGGAAGGATGTTATTGCTGAAATTAATAGAACAGAGCAGGATGTGTGCATTTTTGTGCAATGCTTTTTCTCTGTAAGATACTGACCCAAAGTCCATTTAAAATCAGTGATAGTGATTCTCATATAAATCATTTTGGGGTGCGGCTGGCCAAAAGTTTTTGATGGAGCAATTTGCCACCTGCACTGGAGTGTTGTCTAAATTATATATGAAATGCGATAATTTGGGAGAAATGTATAACTTCCAAAAAGGTGAGATGTAGAATTTTGGTTTTCCAACTTATATTTAATAACGACAAGTCACTTTAATTTAATGCCATAGAAACATTTAATTTTGATTTTCTACCTTTGATTCATTTGGGTCAACTTGTCCATTATGTTTAATAAGCATATTATTTTTACATTATGTTACATGTTGCCTGGGCCAACGCTGGCACGCAGGGTGGAAACTTGTCCCTTCCACTTCTCTCCATCCTTTGCGGCGGTTTCCGTCAGCTCGATGCTGTTGAAACCAACTCCGCTGCTTCCTTTGCTAGCGCTTTTTAAAAGATTTCTCTTGGAGATGTGCTGCTGCACATTTCCAAGGCTTAAGCTGTTGTGTCCAGCTTGGCAGAAGCTGAGTGCTGCAATCGCAGCTGGTTCCTGACCTGGCTCTTAAAAATCGCCTTCGGGAAGATGTTCTCCCTCCCGGCTCCGCTGCTGGAGCCGCGCTGGCCGTGCAGCCTTTGGCCAACGCTTGTCCCCCTGCGCTGGCGTATGGCTCATGTCCTTGCTCCTGGTGTAGGGTCCCACTTTCCCTTCTGCAGCATGAGAACATTTTCTTTTTATCTGCCAGCTCGCTCCAGCTTTACCAGTGGGTTTTCAGCACTTGTTGTGGGAATGGTGTGTCATCCAGCGTGCATGCCCCCAAAATATTTAGATATCCAGAGAAGAGCTGGAAGAGGATGAATTCTCAAATCTCTTTGCTGGTGATGAAATCTTTCCATACTCTGCCCTGACCTCCTTGCAGTTTTTTTAAAATTTTTATTTGGAAAGCATCTAGCTTTCTGCCTAACCTTTCAGTGACTTGACAGCTTTCACAGTCCCGTATATTAACCGCCGAGATTATGGCTGCGTTGAAAAGCCTTGCTTTTATTCCGAGACAGCCCCTTTCTGATTTTTGTACGTTGCTAAGTTTAGGAAATGCCACGATCAGCCGTCCTAGCCTTCCTGTTACTTCCTTCTCGGGTCGGTCAGCCAATAATGCTCTGCCCAGGGAGGTGCGTGTTGGCATTTCCTGCTGCACAGGAAACTCTTCTTATTTCTGAAACTCTTTTGCTCTCCCAGGAGCTCCAGTTTTGGGAGTTGCCGCTATATTCTGGGGAATTTTGATTCTATAACAGCTAGGTAAATGGTCAGGTTGTACAAAGAACTTATTCAAGATAAAAAAAAAAGTGCTTAAATAGCTGCTTAGGTTGGATTAGGGGAATACGTGATGAAGAACAAAGACGTGCATTTTGTCTCAAAAGGAAATAAAAATAAATTCATACCACAGCTGACTGTGCATTGAGATCGCTTTAATGCTGTTGGCTTTTGCACACTGATGGCGGCTGTGCGAGTCCTTAAAAAAAAAAAAGGTTGAGATTGTGCACGTTTCAAGAGGAATCGGCAAAAAGGATCTTTCTTCAAGAAAGAGAAAATCAGAAAAGAAAACCAAAAAAGTGGGGGTCAGTCATCTTCCAGCTGCTCACAGTGCCCATGGAGCGGCAGAGGGTTCTGCAAGAGTTAAAAAAGAAACTCGCAGCTCAGAGCTCTGGAGTTTCTGGAAACTGAACTGGAGCAAGTGTGCTGGAGACAGCACTGTATAAGGATAATATATGCGGCTCTGTACTATTCGTCATGCTTCCTATGGTCTCTGGAGAAGACAGCTGTCATCCATAGGTCTGTCAGCTGAGCACCTCCTTTCTCTGCTGTAAAAATCACTTTGAGAACAGAAAACTGATTACTTTCCCCACTATTCCTAGAGAGTTTCTTGAGCTTTGTGGAATTAGAAAAAATCCCTTTCTGACAGCTATTCCAGCATCACTCTCTGAGGGTAGGTTTAACGGAGCAGGGAAGGATAGGCGAGATTTGAACAAACATGTAAGAGTTTTGTCTTTGGTTTGGAGAAATGTTGCTGCTCTCATGGGCTCTGTTAGGAGACTTGAAGGATGAAGCAAGGGAAGGTCATAAGATACGATGGAAAATGATCTGATGTGAGGTTGCCAACAGGTTTAAAACAACAGGTCAGTGCTCAGTGGGCTTCTGTTACAATTCAGAAGGAAAAAAAAAAGGCAAAAATAGAATAAGACTCTAAACCACTTACACTCCGAAAAGAAAAAGGATATGTTATAATTAAGGGCCAATCAGACCTCTGGAATACAAAGAGAGTAGATGAAGAGATAAGACAATAAGAAATTAAACCCCTTCTTGATGGCAGACTTGCGTTAGCTGCCGAGGAAGGGTGAAAGATGGGGTTTATTTATTGAAAATAATTTCATTTGGGGGACAAACACCAGTCCTTTTCTGCCTTTTCTACAACTTGACGTGCTTTTTGCAACCAAGGTCCCCATCTCCCTGTCAGCTCATCTCAACAAATCACGACCAGCCTCAAAACTGGGACTTGGAGAGCACTTGCTGGCAGAGCAGGCAAGGTGTTGTGATCAATGCTGCAGCCTCTTAAGTAAACGCACGAATTAATGACCACGTGGCTTTCGCATGCATTTTCTTCCTGTACAACTGTGCGGGGTGCAAGGGCAGCCGGTGCTGTTTGCAGACTTATGGACATCTCAGACGCTGGTTGAGCAGGTGTTGAATCCTTGAGGGTGGAAGGAGGAGGGAATGGGGTTAAGGTAACGTTACTCCCCTACTCAGCATCAGCAAATGGCTCACATGCTTCTTGCGTGATGGGAGCTGCCTCCTTCCTTGCTCCAGACATAAATTTGCACGCACTGTTCCAGCAAATGGGTGTATAAACAGGGCAGGAGACATCCATAATGCAAAAATGGCTAGGTAGGTACCTACAGAGCCATTGTGCATTCAGTCCACCCTGTTAGCTGGGCAGATTGAATAATTATATGCATTGATATGGGGAACCAGCTATGCAGGCAGGGTTTTTCTTTAAATGCAGACCAATGGCTTCCTGTTTTGGAAATCTTGCCTTTTCAGTGCACAAATGCATAGTTTTGTATGCGCATAATTTGTGGCTGTAATTTTAGAGGCTCATTAAATAACTTGGCTGTGGAAATCAAATTGCCTTTCATCAAAATCCAGCAAGAGCTGAACTAGTTCTGTCCATCACAGCAGCCCTTCTGGTCTTCGTTACGTGGCTGAAAAGTACAAATGCAAATGGGGCTGTGGAGGGAGAAACAGGGTGCTGAGAAAAGGGAATGATACTGGCAGCAGATTTGCAATAGCGAGTTGGTCATCTGAGGAGAAATGAGGACATCTTTGTTCTTCTGCTCAGATATGAAAGCTAAGGAAAGCCCCGAGTGGTGAGTTTGTATGGTGCTGCCCCAAACCATGTGAAACCTACAGGAGCCCCGTGGTGCCCCTCACTGCTCAGGGGACCTTCTGCCATCAGAATCCAAGTCTGGGATGCGGGGATTGAAACCCAGCAGGTACCATGGTGCCAACACTTCCATTTCTGTCCATTACGACTATCAGCAGTGGACTTTTCTGGCAAGAGGTACCAGGCTTGGTGCTGTTTCTGGGATTGCTCCATTCATACTGGAGAACACTATAAAATAACTAACTTACACACTAATAAAGTCCAGATTTATTGTCCAGGTAAAGTGAGGGATGAGAACGAGAAACGAGTGCAGGTGAAGACAGATGAAGGCACATGCTCTTTGATGTTCGACAGCATTATCCAAAGTAGAGTGGAGATTTAGGGTTTTTATTTATTTTAATCATAATATAAAAGTATTATTATGCTGCTCCTTTTTACTGGTATTCACACTGATACAAAAAGAAGTACAAAAGAAAAGGGGAAACTTGCCTTGTACTGTAGCAGAGCTGCTTGGTTTGTACCCCAAATTCTTGCAGCAGGCCAAAAACTGAGGGATTTTCTGGAGCTTCATCTTTATTCTACACCACTAGCAGCAACACTACCTCCTTCCCTTTAGCAACCTTTTGTAATGATATTTACTTGGAGGAGACGTTCAAAGACGCATTGTGAAAGAAGGAAAAACAAGCAATTTCAAAAGCTCCTATGTCTAAAAGAAAAGTTTAAAAAAGGGAGGCAAATAACGAGACAAGACAGATGCTCTTTCCTGTGGAAGGGGAGACGGCTCTTTGGCAGCTGATGAAGAAGAGGTGGGATTCCCCCTTCCTCTGATCCCTTCCATTTGGGGTTTCAGGTGTCTTCTTCAGAAACCCAAAGGTCATGCAGGGGACAACCCGATCACCAGAAGGGCCATTGGGCTGCCAATGTGTCAGCCACTCAAAGACCGCTGACAGAGATAAGAATGCAGGAGAGGTGTAACTTAAGTGTCATCTTATAGCTACTGGGAGCTTAGATACACTTCAAAGGCAGGCGGCGGCGAAGTGGCCGCTCCAAGAGAAGGGAGCCAAACAGGCAGGCTTGAAAGCATGATTATGACTTATCGTATTCCACCATGAATGTGTGAAAGAGGGCAGGAGGGACTCTCATGCTGAAAAGTAAATGGCAGTGATTTAAAGAGATGCTTTCCCTCTGGCAGTGACTGCCCTACTAGCAAAGCTCCTTTAAAAACTGAAGCAGCCTCCAGTGGAAGACAAGATTCCCCGCTTGCCAAGGCATGGGAAGGCTGCTCTCCTTTGCATCAGCCCCACAGGAAAAGATGAAATGCAGCAAAGGAGACAGCCAAGAGACATTCAAGATGGGAAGGAGATCACTGGGGTGCCTTCTTCCACTGATATCAGTTGGTCTGGACAGAAGTTATTTCAAGTTTCCCTGATGAAACTTTGCAGCTCATGGCACGATAGAGGTGTAGGACAGGAGAACTTGTTCACATTGGTGGCAAGTCACTAGCCTTCAAATCAGAGGAACTATATCTCCTGTTATCACGTGTCCAAACTCTTAATTTCTTCCTGTCCTTCCCCCCTCCTCTCAATTTTTTTTGGTGTGTGCCAAGTACACCCCTCAGCATCTAGACTCTAGCCCCCGGACTTTTCAAAACAGCAAAGGAAACAGAAATGACTCCAAGCTTTTATCTGTGCTTTCAAAAGAATGCAAATCAGGAAACTCAACCTTAAAAGCTTGGTCTGGAAAGAGCATCCTCCCCATTGCAAAACATTTCACCTTTAATATATTCGAACCAGCCTATGAGACCATTGCTCTTGCCAAGACAACTTTTCCTCATTAACTGTTGGGTTCCAGGAACCTCTTGGCTTACTCTGAACTTTTCAGCACTGAAGCAGAATACTAATGTCTAGATCACATAGATGAGAAATTAAATCACATTTCAATAGCTTGGCAGAGGCTAAATGCTGATAAGTGATAAAATCCCCAGAAAGAAAACCATAGCACCATGGGTTTCTGAAAGCACCCTGCAACGGCGAAATCCTCATGACCATGGGTATTCCTGCATGGGTTGAGGTTACACCATGGCTCCCATCGGAAGTGTAGTCCCATGTTAATCTTGACCGCCATCAATTTTAACTTGTGTTGATGCTCCTGGCTGCGAACTGGGGCTGTGATTCACAGTCCCTGAGATCTCTATCTGTGATAACTAAATCTAAGCGTGATTGCTAGTCATTGTCCTGGAGCTTGGGATTATTCCTGATTCCTGGTGATGAGAGCGAGGTCAGACCTGGACTTCTCATTAGCTTGTGTTCAGCTGGGCTAAGAAAAAGGAGAGAACACCCTTTTCCTGTCCTGCTTGTAATGATGTATCCACACTGGCACTCATGTGCCATCTGACATCCACACACTATCATAGTATGAGAGGCAAGTCACAGGAGGAAAAATCTGAGGAAAATGATGCCTGAAACCTGATTTCTAACTCCATACTGAGATACTTCCATGAATCACCTGAATTTCCTTTCAGGTGTTTAGTAGATGCCTATACACCAATTTAGAAAGACAGTTTCATAGAGTCATAGAATCACAGAATTGTTTAGGGTGGAAAAGGCCTTTAAGATCACCAAGTACAACCATTAACGTAGCACCGCCACTACACCACGTCCTTCAGCACCACATCTACATGTCTTTTAAATGCCTCCAGGGATGGTGACTCAACTGCTTCCCTGGGCAGCCTATTCCAGTGCTCGATAACTTTTTTGGTGAAGAATTTTTTCCTAATATCCAATCTAAACCTCCCCTGGTGCAACTTGAGGTCACTTCCTCTTGTCATATCGCCTGTTACTTAGGAGAAGACACCAATCCCCACCTGGCTACACCCTCCTTTCAGGTAGTTGTAGAGAGCGATAAGGTCTCCCCTCAGCCTCCGTTTCTCCAGCACCCTGTCCTAAAAATTTTGGGCAAAGCTTCTCCATGCCTCAGTTTCCCCACCTGCAAAAATGGGGCAAGAAAATAGAAATTGTTGTGGGGCAGGTGCCATGCAAATGCCTTTGCTAAACGGCCGGGGTGTGCTGGCCATGCCTGGCAGGGATTTGTGCTGCAGCGGCTGAAGTGTCCGTGCTGTGGAGGAGGGAGACTCTAAAACGGGGCAGGGCAGGAAGCTGTGGGAAGCCTGAGTTTAATCTGCTCCGTCTGTGAGTCAGAGCCCTAAATCTTCACATCTTCCGAGGCTTTTGCGCTGTTGCCACGTTGGCTATGACCAGCCAGCTTTCTGGTTTGCCCGGCTTAATTCATGTCAAGGCCAGTTTTCATCTTTTTCACATGTACTAACAGGATAAAAGCGATCCGTGTTGCTTCATCCTTTCCCAGAGAGGTACAACGGGACCCAGTGAGAGCAGGGCTGGCTGCATCTCTATTTCCATCTAGACAGCTCTTGACGGGGAAAAGACAGAGAGAGAGTTTGTTTAAAGTGGAGCAACACATAAACAAAGTCCATGTAAGTAAGCTGGAAATAAAAATGCCAGCAGCCAGCTCACTCTGGAGAAGCCTTCGCATTCGTCTCATTTTTTAATCTAATTTTGCAACTGTAAAAATGTGTTGGAAATGAGAATCTGGCAAAAACCACAGGCTCAGTCCCTCAGATAGGGAGCTGAGAATGTCTGCAACGATTAGGCGTCTATAAATCTCAGCATGTCTCTCCTAATTACTCCAACAGGAAAGCATTTAATTATGTAATCAGGACACCCTATTTGACACAGGCACACATGTACCCCGAACACTAACCTTAACCTGGTTATCTCGCTTTGTTTCTGGACTAGTTAAATATAGATGCAGACAGACGGATCCGTCTGCGCAAACAGAGAACACGATGTGTGGGAAAGTAACCTGGTGTTGAACCTGTACCATCGCCCTCCCCAGCTGCACGAAGCCGCTTGGTTGGAGCCGTGTGTTTTACAGGCTGTTTCTTCGTGATCAGATGCAATTTGTTAATTCACTGTCGTTTAATTGGACCGATTCGGTTTCTTATTCAGGCCTGGGTGTGATTTGTTTCTGAGGGGTATAGCTGAGTTCATGCCACTCTTCTTCTACAGATTTATGCTACCTCAAACCCGATTTTTTAGGGGATATTAGATGCAAATAAATCCTCTAACAGCCCAGTAAGGAGCAGACAAACTCTTTTTAGCCTTAATTATAGCCCTAATCCAAATTAAAGGGGGACATATTGAGTACCTCAGTTTGACGTGCTGCATTTTATGGGTTTTCTGGGGAGAAAGAGGCATCGCGTGGCTCCTGGGTGCTAAGTCCTCGGTGTCACTGGGGAACCCCTTAAACAGGCTGCCCCTGGGCTGCGATGCTGGCTCATGTAGGCACAGCCTACGACCCTCCTGGGAGCCCAGTTCTTCCCGGGCATTTTATGGCTCCGATTAGCATCGGTTAAAAGTTTCCCATTGACCTCAGCATCTCTCAACCTCCCAGCCTTGCGTGTACAGGGGCACATCCTTGTCCCCACGAGGAATCCAAGCGCCTCCCTCTGAGAAAACCCCAAATTTGTTTGCGCTGGTGCAGGTGGGACTGGTGCCAGCCCTGCCAAGGGAGCTTTGCCCGGTGGAGATTTTGCCTGCGAGGAGCAGGAAAAGGAATCGCTTGCTGATGGCAGAGGTCAGGAGTTTGTTGATCACGTTCCCTTGTAGTGTCGTGAGCAGTTGTGGGACTGTTTTAATTCAATTTCTCCAAAGAGCCTGGCGGGGGGCGGGGAAGGGGGGGAGTGACAGCTGAACCACATGTATTTGGGAGAGGATGTTGCTGAAAAGTGATGTATGATCAAGGACGTGGGCAGCCCTGCTTTCACACTGGCGTTTCCCTCCCTGCAGCTCTGCCACTTTACCTGCTTGTCTGGGGATGATCTGGGGAGAAAAGAGCTTTTTATAATAATATAATACCCTTGTGTGTGCTTTCTTCTATAGAGGCTTTATACCAGTCCTTTTTTTTTTTTTTTTCCCCTCTGGTTTTCTCCTGAGAGGGATGCAAAAACTGATTTACACTGAAACGTGTCTGCCTGCAGCCTGTACAGAAATTAATTTAACAATAGAAAAACCTTCTGAAAGGTTTTCCTTCTGAAAAGTTCTGAAAATACTCACTGGTTAGCTTTTGGACTTTTTTACACATTTCATGTTCTTCATATTCCCCCATTTATAGGGACATCCCGACAGATATGATGTAGAAAGTCCATAGCCCAAACTATTAAACTGGCATTTATACGTAATAATTTATTTAACTGTGATTAGTGATATAAAAGTGATAGGGCAGTGGAGAGGGAGAATTGCAAGAGGAAAGAGCTCTTTCAGTTCTGTGCCTTGTGCATCCCCTCCTCTGCTCCTTCCCTCCTCTCCCTCTCCGCAGCCCCCCACACATCTGGTTCCCCATCCCGAGCCCGTGCCAGCGGAGGATACGACTATCAGTTGTATTTGATCATATGGGTAACTTCTTGAAATTGTTACTACATTTTTAAATTAACAAAGCAAACAGTGAGAATCAGAGGGTTTGGCAGAGGACAAAGAAACCGCATCTCTCCCTACTCTTAGCTAGATGTCATAACAAAGCACTGGGCCAGATAATTAAAACAGTTTCTAAAAATGTCCCCATGATAGTTGCCAGGGTATCTGTCTCTCTGAGCATACACATGAGCATATCTGCAAGCGTTGCTTTAGTGCTTTATTTTAAAATAAACCAATTCATTTCTTTTGAAATCCACTGCATCAGCAACAAATACTGCCTTTGCTCCGAAGAAAAACGAGAAAGATTTCCTTAGGAGATGAGAAACCACTGTAAGTGTATACAGAGACAATATAGAGTATCTTCTCCCTTTTGCATTTGTTTGGCGTGACATCTGGGTGGGTTTATCTGGTTGCAAAGTGTTGCGGAGGGGGTGAGCCGGTTACCAGCCATCAGCTGAGCCGTAATAACCCGCGCGGTACCGCAGGCTCTGCAGGCTGCCAAGAAAGTGGTTTAATGTAACTCGGGACAGCTCGAGACTAGGAAAGAAGCTTGTAAAATGATATTCTGAGCTATTTCACTTTTCCGATTCCTGCAATTATTTACTCTTTATTTTTTCCCAGTGTTTTTACAGATGCATTGACGTTTCCCTGGATCCAGTGGAATGATGCCCCTAACTCCAGCAGGCTTCTCAGCGATCCCTAATCCCACAGAAAATGCTGCTATGTACCACATACAGTATGTCTTTTAAAAGCAATTTCAAATTCTTGCTGACAATGTCAGAAAAATGGAGAATTAATTTTTAAAAAAGTGCATGGTATATCATATCATATCATAGCATCCATAGTATTTCCATGGAATCACACTAAATAGCATCCTTTATGGCGAGCTTAATGTGTCGTAACAAAACTGGCTTTCCAACAGCCAGCTAATATCATCTCTTAGGAATTTATTATGAGCTTACTATGTCCTGTAATATTTTTTATGTCAGGTTGTTAATCGTAGCAACTAGGATGTGTTGAACACACGTTTGTATAGGAAAGATTAATTTCGCACTGATGTTTGCCACTCAAAGGGAGGGAAAATGAGTATCGTTATCCGATGCTGTGAGCAAAGCTGGCTTCAGCGCATACAAAGGGCCGCAGGAGATAAGATATCAAACATTCATAATGAAGACTTTTCCAGTTGGGAGGTGACATAAACTCTTACAGTGGTTTTTAGGAACAGACATGCACAGCCCCCACGTTGCATTTTTTAATGTCCAGCGTACATTTCCTTCTGATCCATCTTTCCATCTGTCTGCTCGGTTTAATTGCTCCGTCGTGGGTTTTGTACTATGTTTCTCACTGTATTATTTTAATGATCCTTTGACTGAGTCAGACTGGAAGAATCCCATAAACTTTAGTGACACTGTGGGTGATGTAGATGGGCACAGATCAGTCTGCAGCCTTGCTCGCGGTTCTTCCCGGGGCTCCCAGGGGAAGGCAAACAGCTTCAAGATTTGACCTACAAAATCTTGGCAGCGGCTCGAGCCGAGCCCTACAAAAGCAGGCATCGAGGAAACACCACAGCCAGGTCTCCACGGTCCAGCTGATAGGTGGTTTCCAACAGCTTTTCTTGCTTGACCATGGCCATTCTCGCTTGAAAAGCATAAAACATCTCTGCCAAGCGCTGGTGCCAGGCAGCTCGGCACACCGGAGACTGCAGCAGAAACACCAGGAGACAGGAGGGGAAGGACAGCCAGTTAAAACATGTTTTCAATCAGCTTGACTATTCAGACGGGGAGATGCATGTTACATAAATGGACTGAGCCAACCCAGAAACGAAAACACTTTCGGCAAGGGAGTGAGAGAAAGAAAAACAGTTTCACCTGCTGCTCTCCTTAAGCGAAAGCTGCTGACAGAGCAGCCTGCGGTACCTTGGAAGAGGCAGGTAAAGGCAGAGCTGGAGTGGGTGCTGCGAGGCAGGTTTATTTGGGATGTTCCCGTCCGGCCACAGTGTTGCATCAGCTCTCCCAGCATTGATTCAATGCCTGTTTGGCTCCAGACACACATGGGAT
The DNA here is from genome assembly GCA_013400135.1 of Rhinoptilus africanus. NCBI lineage: Eukaryota > Metazoa > Chordata > Aves > Charadriiformes > Glareolidae > Rhinoptilus > Rhinoptilus africanus. Next base: position 339,752 of record VXBO01008848.1, on the reverse strand, counting down.
GCTCTCCTTAGAGCCAGCGTCGCGTCAGCAGCATCAGGTGTAGTGCCCAGCTTAGCTTCGTTTCACAGACTTATCTATCACTTACAACAAACAACTCTGCAGCATCTGTTTCTAATTATTTATTGTCCCCCAAATAATTAGGGAAGCCTGAGAAGTCTGGGATCCTGGCTGAAGTACCGGTCTGGTGCCACCCAGGCGACGGTGGCTGCGGTGGTCCCAGGAGATGTGAGGGAGCGGGTAGGTGGCAGCCCCCTGTGAGAGGAGATTTCAAACACTTTCTGGATGGATATCATGGGCAACAGGAGAAGTGGGGGGACATCGCAACCTTCCCCTGTAGCTATGGCTTGTGGGAGGCTCAGCTTGGCACGTTGTTCTGGGAAGCACCATCAGATGGGCTGAGATGTGGAGGGCGACCCCGACTTTGTGATTTCTGGTGGGGTCTCGCTGCCAGGTCCGTGCAGACAAATCCCTGGGCTGGTGGTATGTGCTGCTGGAAGCACAGACGCCCGCTGAGCTGATGCGCTGCCCGAATTAGGCAGCGATTGGGCAGGGGGTTTGCGAAGCTCAGTCCTGGGCTGAGACACCTCAAATAGCTGGAGAGACAGCGATCAAGGTTCAAACGCGTCCTGGTGGAGATTTAGTGCCAACTACTAGTTAAACGTTCGCGAGGAAGGAGGGAGTACAACGCTGATGCCGCACACGCTGATGCAATTTTGCCAGCTCCAGTAGGGCTTATGTGCCTCATTTGTATGGACACAGTTGAAATCTGAATCACGCCTATTATTTATGCATTTGTATTAGTAGTAATTTTGCCTTTTTTTTTTTTTCTAGAACTCATCATAAAGAGCCGAAAGAGAAAGATATAAGTAACACATTTTCAAATGTTCTTTCCTAGTGAATTACTTGGCCTGACATTGGAAATGAATTATTTTCCATTGTACCAGTGACCCCTGTTGTGTGTTCTATTAACACCACATGTTAAACTTTTATATTTTTAGTAAACCATGACCTTGTACATTCTCTGTCATTTCCCACTGGCATAAGTACAACACATGTGGTATGAAAGCTAACGGTTTTCATTTGTATACAGTACTTTTATATCTCAGGCTTGTATGAAAGCTTACAGGTCATGGTAATCAGGGCATCCTAGGATTTTACCAGTTACAAACAGTCACAACAAAGTGTATGCGTTTTCAAAAAACATATTTTTGGCATAATGCTCTCTTATGTGTTGTGCAAATCCAGATGAAAATGGGATCTTGAAAGGCTGTGTTAAATTTTTTGATCGTGCTAATCCAAACAACTGTCTCCAACACATGCACAAGCAGAAGGAAGTCCATAAAATGTCAGGTTTGTTCTAAATATCTGCAGAACAAATGTGGCTCAGGAACATGACCAAGTGTGCAGAACTCTTAAGATAAAAGATGAAGTCACATAGGTTCGATATTTTATTTCATCAAATGGTAATATTGTTCTAGACATCTAAAAAACTATGGATGATTTATGAATAGAGCCCAGGGTATGGAAGAAAGAATAATTCCTTCCAGTTGCCCAAATATGTAATTTCATTTTTTCCCCCTCTTTTTCTTTTTTTCTCTTTTTGTAGCCTGGACTCTTTAGATGTGAGCTCTGGGTGCGCTGGTGTGCACTCTCAGCACATGCCCGCTCGCACACAGAAATGTGGTCGCATGTGTAAACACCAAACTGTGTGGTCATTTGTGCTTTTCATTGAAACCCAGCCTGCTCTGTAGGCACTTTTCAGTACTGACCCATCTCCTTTTCTGGGCTGATTCACAGGGCTTTCTGAATCATCATTGTTTCCAGGAAAGAACTCATGTTAAAAAAATAAAGTTTAAAGTCAGGTTGGGGTAATCCTCATCACTTTGCTGGGCTCAAGGTCAAGACAGGTGGCATCATCCAGCATCGAGAACATTGCAGGTCTCCATCAGCCAACATACAGCAGCAGTGAATGAAATCGAAAAAAAAAGACCAAAAATGTATGATCCCATCATACAGCAGCACTTGTTCCCCTCTTCTCTGTTGAGCCTTGGTGATTTCTCCACCTGGGTATCTCAAATTTGTGCCTTTTTTAATGTGACGAGCATCAGGAGCTCAAAGCTCTTCCAGATCGGCTCCTGCAGTGTAACCAGCCTTGGAGCCGTGCTCCTCCGTGACTCCACCTGCTATTTGCTTTCCTCTATTTTCCACCCATCTCCTGCGTGCTGGTAGCACCTCTCACCGCTTGGACCGCACTGGGCCATCAGTGGCAAAGGGGCTGGTGGTCCCCCGCGTCCCATGCCCCCAAGATGCTGTCTCAGCCTTCCTAGCTGGCAGCTTCACATTACAGCACGACACAAATGTGTTTGCGATGTAACACCACGACTGCCAGGACAAACTTGCAATGTTTGGCTTAGGACCAGACAGGCTCAGATTTTATTTATGACAAATAACTGTTGGCTCAACAATCCCCTAAGAATTCCTTTTTGTCTCCTCCTTGTGCTGTGGCCATAGGGTAATGATCGGAGAGTTTCTAACATAAAAGAACACTGCCTGGCAGTAAAACCTTGAAAGGAACCCGTGTTTACAGTCATTCTGTGTAATGCCCACAAGCGCAAGCCCAGGTAAGCCTTTTTTCTTCGATTTTACCTTTTAGGATTTTGCCCAGAGTGGTGTTTAAAGTTCTCCCAACACTCAAGTCAGAAAAACCCTAAAATTTACCCTGTGCTGCACGCAGAGGACCAGGTACGTGGGCAACAAATCTATGGGGAAAACCCACAGCTGCTCAGAGAGAAGACTTCTGCTTGGTCTTCAGGTGGGCTGGCCAGGCTGGGAGATGATTTTTAGCACAGAAATAACTCAAGATTCCTTTATACCTTACTCCTTTGTGCCTTGAAGGTCCCCTTGAAAGTCCCGCTCACAGATATTGAAGCACGGTGAGGCTGTATAGACACATGGTTTTGATCCATAGGGACCATTCCTCGTGACTCGTCCTGTGCCATCCTATCAGGATTTCCCTGGTCTTGGGGTGTTTCCCCTCCAAATCCTTTGATGGGTTCATATTTTTGCTTCTGATTTGACAAGAGAATAACAACATCGCTCTCCTGAGTCCCTTGCAGTCTCAGAAAGTCCATAACGGAAGAGGAGAAGTTGATGTACTGGTGGAGATAACCAGAAAAACAGATCCTTTCAGGGATTCCGGTTATAAATATAATATAAAATAAAAGCTAATAAATAAAGGGATTTCAGCATATCTTCTGTGTAATGACAAACAAACAAAACCAACTCCATTTATCTAGCAGGTTTGAAAGTGTGACTTGTCAGAGATGGGGGGAAATGTCCTGTCAGCAGAGATAGTGAGAAGGATGGCAGAGAGAATACAGCCAGGAAATGATGGAGGAAAGAAGAGGAAGTGTAGCAAAGAGGAAAAAAAAAAAACATAAAAAACCAAACTAAGGAGACTACAGGGAAAAAAAAATAATTCAAGGAGGAAATAAGAGACAGAACTGTGACTATATATGACATGTAGGATGTAGGGTATTCACCCCTCCAGGCTGTATATTTGTGTATGTACAAAGCGTGATAGAGTTTTTGATTTCCTAATACATAGTGCAGGTTGCCCGTGCTTGGAAAATTGAAATTATTAAAAAAAAAAAAAAAGAATAAAAAGAAAATAAAAAGTTGAATCATTGGTGACAAAAAGAAAAAAAAAGACATGCACTAAATTTATAGGAAAGAATTGTTTGGAAGCTAGTCTGAGGGACCAAAACCTTGAGATGTTGTCAGCTGCTGAGCTATGTGAGGACCTGTGGCAGATTGATCGGTGCTCGTTATTCAGACTCGAGAGACTGCTCTGCTCTTGAGGGTCTCTGGGAAAAAGCAGATGATGTGAAGATCCCTTCACGGGGTCACTGGGTCAGCAGAGATGCTCACTGATGTTGCAGCCTTTCTGAAAGTTGTTTCTGAAGTAAAGCCAGCCCTGCCCAACACAAATCCCAAACTGCCTCCATCAGCCACCTTGACCTGTTCCTGGGGACCAATGATGATGATGGGCTCTTCCAGGGTGGGAGCTGGAGGTCATCAAACAGCAGCTTCACTGAGGGCTTGTAAATCAGGAGACTCCCTTGTCTGGGGATTTTCCTGACTTGGCAATGCCAGCTGGGGTGGTAGAGCCATCCCCGGTGCCTGGCGTTGACTGGCTGGTGGGTGCTCTCCAAGGGCAGCTCGCTGGCTCCCGGCGAACGCGCCTCGAATGACACAAACCACACTAGGACCTGATGAATAACAGAACATCAAGTCAGACAGACACTGGCTGGCTTTTCCACTGTAGCTTTCCCCCTGCTATTATTTATATACCGTTTCACTTGCTTACATGTAACTTAAAACCAGCCCAATGTGAGCAGCCCAATCCAACGGCGGGCCAATTAGCCTGGAGTAGTCCTCATTTTCTTTCTCTCCTTCTCCTTCTCTCCCCCTTCGTTTTTGCACACAGGAATAAGGCTGGCTACTGTTAGGCATTCCCGGTCGTGGCCGAGAAAAGCCTGTGTGCCAGTTCAGTGGTTGAATATGGGCCCTGTTTATTTTTTCAGAGTGGTAATTTTCAAGGGGTTGGAATAGTTGTTAAAATTAGCGTAAAGAATTTAAGCCACAGAAAGGTCCTTTCACCTTATTCTTCAAAAAGCCAGTTGTTTACCCGAGCACCCGCCCCTTCCAACCCGCCTGAAAACCTGAATTTCCATCTGGGAATAAAAAATCACAGCCCTCAGACCCCAGAGAGGCACTTGGGCAGGTTTTGGTGGGATGTGGCTCATTTCAGTGTGCCTGAATGGCACCTGCCGGGGGAACAGCACTGAAATCCATCCCTGGGAAAGGCTGAGCTAACCCAGCCGAGCTGAAAAGCGATTGGAGGGAGCGGCACGCTCTCGTGCTGCTTGGAGAGGATGCCAAGCGGATAACAAATCTCTACCTCGCCATCAACAGAAGTAAACATCCCCTTCAGGACTGACGGCTTTTGACACCCTGGGGTCTGTGCAGCATCAGGATGGAGGGAGGTGATGCTTTCTGACAGCTCCGCATGACGGCTGGCCAGATCCCCTTCCCATGGGTGGAAAGAAATAGGGATTCCCTAGCAATTTGCCAGCAGTAAAATGGGATTCTTCGTATCTGCTTCAAGTCCTAGAGCCTTTCTCTCCTACCAGTCTCTCAGTGAGTCAGTGCTGTGGGCAGGGGTTTTCGTTTTGAGTCAGGCTGTTTGCGTTGTTTTGGAAAATTAATGGCAGATAAGCCGTCTGGAAACGCAAAGGTTTGGTTCGGTTACTCCAAAGTTGCTTATTTAAATTCGGGCCAAGGTCTCTTGAGTCAGCAAAACTCAGCAGGAGCGCTCATAAAAATAGGGTCTCTTTTGAAAATTCACATGCTTCCTGTTTGTGCGAACGCTGTGAGAACTGGCTTTCCCATGGCATGTCTGCGCTGGAACCAGGAAATAGACGGGAATTTGGAAAAAAGAAATAATTGCTAAAAAAAAAAAAAAAAGAAAAAGAGAAAGATGATCACATTTCTTTTTCCCTTTCAAGCTGAAAGAGATTTTGTTTAGTTTCTCATCCCGTTAGTCAACTGCCCATAACCAGGTTGCGTTGCTCCAAGCCAGCACATTGCAAGCCAGTGCTGGCAATTGTGTTAACCTGTTGGAGTTAAACCATCCTAACGAGGTGTACGACTGTCTGTGAGTTTGGTGCTCATGGAGAGCAAATCCTTCTGCTCTGAGAGGGGATATGACCCACCACTGCCTGTAAATGTTGAACCAGTGGATGTGTGCTCCACAGCAGGGGCTGAGAGCATGTTTGGAGAGAGTGAACTTCACCCAGACTCGCTCATGCATGGACACCAGCACGGGTAACTTGTCTTGCACATACGCATCCATAGCCACACTTCTAGCAAAGGCTGCAGAAGAAGTTGAGTTGTGCTGGCACTTCTCTAACTAATCTTAAGGGAAATGGGAGATCTGCCCAGCTGGCACTTTTCTTTGCATTTAAATAAAAAATTTCTGAGGTTTTTAACGGCCTGGAAAAGGCAGGGGAAAAACTAAAAAGCCCTGTAAGCTGGATAACAAGTGGTCTGGCTTTAAATTCAGAGGGGAGGTTCTGGTGGAAAATCCAAAGTAACTGCACTCAGCCCAGTTGAGTTCCTCCAGATCTACTTGAGCATAATTGACATCATCTGGCTCTTTTTCCATCGTCATGAATATTATGGACAATTAACTATCAAGTCTGAACAAACATATAAACCTCAGAGCACCTACATTGTTGGGACAGATGAATATTAATGATCACTTCTGCTGTGTTTTCTTTTTCTTTTTCTTTTTTTTTATTTCCACCATGACCACATTAAAATTTATGCTTGTTAGGCTACCCACTAAGGTCTGAGAATAAGTATCTTGATCAACTTAAATTTATAAGATGAAAAGCATTTATGTTTTGGAAAGATGACCTCGAGTAAATTATTAGCTGCTGTTGTTGTTTAGACCATAGATAAAGAAAATATGTCCAGTTTAAAGTCCCAAGGCCTCTGAACACGTCAGTTGTTCTTTTTTTTTTTTTTTCTGAACATTTACTCTTCCTAGATATTTTCTAGAAATTATGTCATCAAGTGACTGCAGAGACTATGTTTCTTTTTCAAATTCTATGAGGGAATCCCCCAAAAGGGCCATCGCTAAACAGTAGGAATATACAAATAGTGACTTTCCTGACATTAATATGTGCAGAGCTGTGTTTTTATGAGAGTCATGGGAATTGTGAAGGTGTTGTACACTCAGCCGCTTGGCAGAGAGAAGGCCCCTTGGCAGAAAGGGGTTCGGCACCATCCAGATGTGCTGGATGATGCTGAGTCCCTTCCTGCACCCAGGTTGCTCCGTGCCTTAGTTTTGAGGTCCAGGGTGAGAAATGGCATTTGCCTTGGACACTATAGGATATTTCCACATGAAACTCGTGCCCTATAATAATACACGGTTTCCTACCACTGCCTTCCCATGCACATAGAAAATAAAACACCCTAAAGGATTTATAGGGAAGACATTAGGAACCAGAATAAAACGTAATCTAGGTCTTCTTTTTCAAGGTTTAGAAAGCAGCATGTTTTGTGATATACGAAATATTTACTCTCACATGAAGGATTTTTTTGTTAGTGTGGCTGCCCTTCATCACAGGGGACAAAACATCTCAAACATTGCTGTGGCTCCACTGAGACCATCGATTTTCAGAGTGACAATGTTACCCGTGGCTCTTGTTTCACTCTGAACCCACACTCAGTAACATAAGTCTCCCTCCTTCACCTGTGGGAGGGTTCATTTATCCCCCCAAAGGCCTTGCAGGGTCCAGAGTACCAGAGGTTCCTCCCTCTGGAAACCCAGAAGCGATGAGATGGTGATGGATGCCCACCACGTCAGAGTTATTTGAGTGTCTAGTGATGCGCAATGGCACTTTGAAACAAATTGACTGATACTGATGGAAGTTGGCTCAAAGCCACCGCTGCTGCTTTCTGAGCCTCCCTAGAAGACCTCTGCTCATTTTAGAGGCCAGATATTCTTGTTTTAGTCCTCACATCCACCTTCCTTCTGGGCTGAGTCAAGCTTATTTGGCAGATCTCTTTCTGGGACAGAAAGCTGGTGGCCAGATTTTGTGTCCCACAGTGCTTAAAATGCTCCAGGGACAGCTTGATCCAATGGCACATGCATTTCTAGGACTTTCCTTCATCCTACATGCAAGCTCTGCTCTTCTCTGCCTTCCTCATCTCCCTGTAGCCCAGCTTGACCTGGTCTCAGTGGTCCGTCCACACGGCAGCGAGCTCAATGTGGCTCACACAGCTCTGCCGACAGCCACAAAGTCTCTGCCTCTTCAACAGCAATTTCAGTCTCAGTGAGTTGCAACCACTGAATTTGCCTCTGCGTGAGGGTTCGTGGGGCTGTTCCCTTGCTTGACTCCAAAATCCAACATGAACAAAATATTTTTGAGCTCTGTAATCTCCCTGGCACTGACATTTGTCCCACTGCTTCCAGCAAAATACCCCATTTTCAGCTTGATTTAAAGTCCACTAAAGCCTGTGGAAAACCTTCCATCTAGGGACTCTCTGGGATTAGAAATCTCTAAAATGGGAATGAACTGTTCAAGCCTGTCTGCTGCATAAGGATTCAATTCTGCTCCCATTTGAATCCCACGGGGAGCTGGATTAGATGGATATAATCACAGAGCACTGAGTCCTTAAGCAGTCAGCTGTTTCACAGCAGGGCCTTAGTAAAGACTAGCATAGCCCAAAAAGTAGAGCTCACACTAGATAAACACACAGATATGTTGCATACATTTTTTCCCCTCTGCCCACTGAGTGTGGTGTTATGTGGGCATCACACTTTGAGAAAGCCATGGAGACCTGAAGCCAAAATGGACCATGACAACAGAACTGAGGAAGGTTTGGGGAACCTGACCTTCAAGGGAGGTCTGAGCTGGTTCACTCCAGGACGGTAAATTTAACCTGTCTGCCGGTGGACCTGCAGGCCTTTGGTGAATATGAATCCATCAAAATCCTCATTTTTTCTCACCTAACTTGCAAGGAAATCTTTGGTACAGTCCAGATGCCCTCAAGGCTTTGGATTACAGGTTTAAGGAAAGCAGAGAAGCCAGATGTGGAGCTGATTGTTGCGAAGAGTGCTGCATTAGAAGGGGCGAGTGCAAATGTCTGTTTGTTAATTTAGTCGTAGTTTGCTGCTGATAACCTCCTCTGCCATATTACAGCTGTGAATGTAACTGGGCATTTGCTCTGCCAACCCCTTATCTTGGCTTCCAGTGACTACAATGCAAAGGCTGGGGCACATATCACTTACGTTAGGGCATTAGAGGACACCAGAGGCATTAGGGGATACAGAAACATTACTGAAACCTTTCCTCTATTTCAGCTTTCTAAATAACACTCTCCAACCCATCCATTATTGAGCAAAATTTCTAAGATTTAGCGATATCTACCCTTCTGGTTGGCAGAAAGTGAGAGAGCGAAACTCCGTATTTTCACTTTTGATCACCTGCACCAGCTATCTGGCTGCTGTCGGAGCACATTTCATAGCATAAACTTGTAGGTTAGAGACAGACATTTTTACCCTGCAACGCACCCCCAGAGCCCTGCAAATAGTCAGAGGGAATGAGTGTACAGTAGTTAGCCATGCTGGCTTGATAAAAAAGTTGCTGGTAACACCCTGGATACATGGGTGGGTCTTGCCTTCCCAAACCACACCACATACCAGCTTTCGTGACACATGTTCCAAATAAAATCAGTCTCATTTTAGTCCTGGGAGGATGTCATTTGGAGAGGTGGGATGCAGCGATCTCCAGCCCAATGTTCTGCTGTAAGGCCATACGGTATAGCCCTCATTAGGACAAAGAGCTATTTTCTCCAGGCTCTACATGCTGCTCAGTTAAGAGATTTCTGAGGTTTGTGGATTAGACTAATTTTACCTCCCTAAACCCAAGGCTTTTTAGTTGATTGTTTTGCCCCCATTCTTCATCTCTGTGCCCCATGAACTGTCCTAGATTCCCAAAGGAGGAGTCCCCACACTGTCCTCACCTCCAACTCAAACCCACCGAGTGACTTCTCCACTCTATCCCAGCCAGACCCAGTACAAATGGTGAAGTTATTACCAATTTTCTTGGAAGATGAATTACTTGAAGCACTAAAGGTGCTGTTTGGTCACCAGTGTGGAGATAACAAACATGCACAGGGACCTTCCTCATGTATCAGAAATGCTTTGGGTGCTGGTGGTGGTCCTGGCACGCTGCAGGGGAATGGTCTTCGTCTGGCAAATGCATAGTGCTGTGGGCTACTAATGAGGAAAGGAGCCAAAGTGATACTATAAAGGCTTTTTAATTAGAAATGCAAACATTTACTGTAAATGGGCTCCCAAACCAGCCCATCATCTGCCATATTACCTAAACCAATACTTTAAATTATAAAACTGGATTACAGGGTGAGAGTAACCGTAATATCACACAATCAGCCAATGGCATGGACTGAATGGCTGCAGTTCATTTTGATCCACTTCACGCTGAGATCGTGTACTTTTGCTGCTTCAGATTATTGTCTAATTCTTTCCTGCTCTTCTATCTCCTTTCTCAAGGCATCATCCAGGACACACCGAAGGCAAGAGGAATTTGTCTCCTTACATGGTATCTTAAATAGACCATGTCTTGGGGTTTATTGTAAAAGACCCAGAAAAGCACAAATTAGAAACCAGCATTTCAGCAACACAAGATGAAAGTAGCTCTTTGGTGATTCAAAACATCAAATTCCAAGAATTTAAAAAAAAAAAAAAAAAGAGAAACAGTCCCTATGGTCATTGCAATAACTTGAAGTGTGGAGATATTACAAATGCACTTAAGATTCTTTATATGTGCTGCCATCAGGTGTTTGGTTCTCTGTGTCAGAAACAAGCTCCAAGGTTTTTTCCTTGTGAGTAGGGAATGCTGAGGAGACGACACATATCGTATAACCAGATCTGAGAGTTCTACACTTCCAGTAATCCCATCACTGCCACAACTCCACAACAGGGTGACACAGAAACAAGGCATTTCTCTCTGCTTCTCCATGAAAACCTTCTATGGGGGAAAAACTCCATGAATATTACATGGAGCATAAATGCACCCGTGAGTTAACTTTGCTGCAGTCCAAGGAAAACCTACAGGAGGGAAACCTCAGAGCGATTAGCTCTGCCATACTCTGAAAGCAGGAGGAACTGAAAAAGCTGCTGAATAACTATTATTTCCTAGGTGTTGACAGAAGTAACCATCTTTCCCCGTTTTCTCTTTTCCTAAATACTGTGGGAGCAATCCTTGAACTTTTTACTCAAATGGTGAAATTCCCACTGGAGGGCTGTGGGACTTGAAAGGTTCCACCCTCTGTTTTTATAAGGGAACAAATGGCAGTAGTTAAAAAAAAAAAAAAGCAGGAAAAAAGAGTCAAAAGGAAAGAAAAAACCTTTTCAGCCTATACTTTCTTTTAAGACAGTTATATGGGATTTACTTTTCTTCTTATCTTTCCCTCACCACTTTTCAAAGCTGGGGTTAAGTTCAGAGGGAGGAATTTGGGACTTCAGGGCCTAGGTGACCACTGGCGACCCGGACCCGGGGGTCTATCTGAGCTGCCGTGTCTGCCCAGCTGGTTAGCGTTACCAGTGACCGCCGTGGTGAGGAACGGGGCTGACAAAGTCATTAGTCTGTTACGTGTTTGCTATGAACTTTACAAAGTGCAGGGTGCACCCCAAAATACCGATGTGGGAGCAAAAGACGAGCTGACTGCAAGGTCAGCAGTTTTGGGCTCTCACTGGGAACGCGCTGGGAGAAGGAACACGTTATCAATAAATTCATGAATCCAGAGGAGCTGCATGCAAAACCTCAGCACACTTTCAGCTGGCCACAGTGGAACATTCATTCTTAAAAGGAACTTAAGGAGGCAAAGCTTCATTTCCTGAGATTTAAGGAACTTTATTAAATTTTTTTCCCCCCTCTTTACTGCATTAAGAGTTGGCAGAGGCTTTTGAGCAGGAGAAGCAGCCATAGTGTGAAAGGGCTTTTTAGAGGCAAATCCAAACAATCATTAACCTAATAAAGGGAAACCCAAGGGGAGGAAATTTTCAAGCCATTACAGTTGCACTGTTATCTAAGATGTATGAATAAAAGAACTTTCTCTTTACCTATCGCACAGTAACAAAGAGAGTTTCCAATCTCAGAAACCCCATGGACCATGCAAGGAAATGGCCAATGGCCTCAGGAAGTGGTTTGGAACAGCTTCTGGTCACCAAACCACTGCCCAAAAGTCTGATTGCCAAATGGTATTGAAATAAACGTGTGGTCAATAGAAATGTCATTTGGATAAATAGTAACATTTAGAAAAGAAAAAAAACCAGCACCCTAGAAGAACTGACTTTTAACGGTGCTGTGATATCCTGTTCAACCCAGCAAGGAAAAGTGGGGTTTTATTTCCAATGTCGTTTTTTAATTATTTTTTTTAAGCTTAAATATATGAGAAGAGGACAGACATTCTTTGAGGTCAAGCCCGTAGTAGGATGCAGGAATCCTATAATTGACCTTCATCGCCAGATTGTGCAACCATGTGGGTCCCTGGGAGAACATGAAGGGTAGAAAGAAGCCGTGGCTCTTCTCAGCTGTAGCAGAGCATTTTCATAATGGACATGTGCATATCAGTCATCAGGAATGTCACCGTCACCTACCCCAACACAGGCCATGGTGGGACAATATCACGTATGTGCTTACAAAACACAGCTCTTACTGTTGTAAGTGATGGATTTGTCAAACGCGAGCATGTTATTAGGATTCATCTATGTGAGTTCTGCAAAGGCCTTTCCCTCCAGGTTTTTGTCAGCGTGGAAGAGTCTCTTCTTCTGAGAGTTATTGATGCAGTGCTCCCACCCCTTACATTACAGGGCTGCTGACACTGGGTGCAAGCTGCGAAACATGAGAAACTTGTGCTTTGTTTCATGTCCCGCTCCAGTCACTGGATCATAAAGCTTTTCACCCCATTATCTGTTTCTAAGGATATTTTCCTGCTAGATTAATGCTAATAAATGAAAAATATACCCTGGTCATTGAAAGACAGTTGCAAAGGCTTAACCTTAAGCTTGCTTTTTCTCAGATTAATATTCCCTTAACTGTAAGGCCAGTCTGCTATGGGTATCACCGCTTATTCCTAGGAGGAATGGGATGCATTGGGGGCTTGATGTTTTAGGCAGAGGGAAACAGTACTCTCCACCCACAGCAGAGAGTGGCCTTTATTCTCACACAATTTTTGGATTTTCCTTGATCCAATTTCAATCACAGCTCAAGGACCATCCACCTGCAAAAAGAAGCTTTTCTGCCAGTTACTAACGCTGTCAACAGGTAGTTTGGCATCAGTTTCTTACAAAAAAAAAGAAAAAAAAGATTGTTTTGAAAATTTGTGGCTACATTTGCTTACCTAAGCTTAGATATGTATCATAGCAATTAATAATACTGCAAGTCCCCTCTGGCTATATCTGCACCTCTGGATCACACACCGTGCACTTTGGTCCACAGCTTTAGCTGGAGGAAGGGAGTCAGCATATGTGTGTCATTAGTTGTTTCCCCCCTTATGAAAGTAATAAGGTTTTTTAGCGTTGTGAAATGCTTTTCGCTAAGGCTGGTACATAAAGCTTTGATTATCCCTCAGTGCATTTCACTCCATCAAATATGAAAACCATAGATTTCCTAGGCTTTAACTCATAGGCGATTCAGAACACTTAACCAAACATTTTCTGTAATGAAAAAACATGCAGCCTAATAGTTAGAGGAGGGGACGGGAATCAAGTCTTTGGGATTTTGTTTCCATTTCTGCCACTGATTCACCGTAGCTTTGGGTGAGCTATTAGGGTTTTTTTCATGTCATCTTGCTGAATCATAAAAAGGATCTTACGAATGTCAGGAGAATTTATGTCTGTTGAGTTTTCCCAGCAAACAGCACTATAAACCACACTTTGCTCATTGCGTTATTGTACCTTGCACAGCAAACGTTGCTGTTTATGGCCGTCCCGCTCTCTTTTTCTGTGCCTGCTGCTATAAATGTTACACATCTCCAAAGGGATAAAATAGATCCTAGTGAGTCCTGAATGCGCAAGTGCCAGAAGGAGGTCATGCCGGGACCCTCAGCGGTCCAGAAGCTGTTCTAGCAGCCTGAAAACCCAGTTACCATCAGCATGATGACCAGTTGCAATGAAAGACCTGTGAAAATTGTAGCAGATTTCAGGCTTTTCCCATTTTTTCCAGGGCAGCATCTCTCCCCTTACCTGGCCTCAAGGCTGGGAAAAGGCAAGAAATGATTTTTTTTCTGACTCCCACCTTCAGCAGAACGATAACCCAGGAGCCCCTTGGACTGCACTAGTCTACAACGAATTTGGCAGCGATTCATTGCTTGTCCTTTCAGAAATAGCGAGAGAATGGCTAACTCACCAGTCTAAATATCTAACTGGTCACAAGCCTGTAGGTCACAGGAGAATGTGTAGAAATATTTTATTCATATTGCAGCTTTCGATAAAGAGTGTCCTAGGACAGCAGCAGAAAGAAATACTGTATTTTAGACCTGTGAAGCTCTGTAATGGATTTTTGACAGTGTCTTGCATCCTATTATCTCTATAATTTGTCTACCTTTTGCCACTGAAAATTTTATTTCATTTTAGCAAGTATTGATTTTAAATTATATATATAAATTTTCAAAATGACTGTTGGAATGCTTCAGTTCTGTTATTATTATGGCAGTCACCGAGAAAAGGAAAGAGTTCTTGTCTGGGGGTTAAGCAAAGTGGTGGAAATCCATTCCAGCTGAAAGCTGGCAAGAGATCTCAGCCTGCAAGCAAAGTTGGTCATTTTTCCCTGCAGATTAAGAAAAAAATACATTTGGCTGTGTTTATCGTAGAGGAATGCAGAAAAAAAAGACGGAGAGAGAGACAGAAGAAGCAAAAGAAAAGTTTGCATGATTTACGGGAAACTTGCAACTTCAAAACAGTACTGTGTTGTAACCTGTTGTCATGAAAAGAAAGAAACAACAACAAATAAGTCAGGTAACCGTTCGTGAGGTTTAGCACAGCACTACAGTGTGTCAGCTTTTCACAAGTTTGAATTGCAGTGAGAAATCCCCCATTGCACATGCACGGTTCCCAGCATGATGGAATGCCATTAAAAGCAATATTGGGACACATTCCCAGTGGACTTTTGCTATCTCCATAATTAGGTTAGAAATATCTGTTGAAATCAATAGAGCTGCCTTGTATTTTGGTCTATGCTATGACAGAGTTACTTAAAATTACTACATATGATTCACAGACTTTGCTATCCTATAGGCTTATGTGGTGCCAAAGGAGGTTCATCTGGCTTGTCTCCTAGTAATAGGTGCAGGTTTTTTGTTTTTGTCTTCTTTATGCTACTGTTTAGAAATAGGAATGGATTTCTACCAGTCTGCATACAGGCAACTAAGAACTGAGCATTTGAAGGGATCCCCCAGTGCTGAGCCATCAGAAGTGCCATGCCATAGCAGCAGAGAGGGACGCGGATGCTGTCTGACTGCAGCTTGCATTGCCTTACTGGTCATTTCCAGAGTTTGGTGGTGTGAGTCTGGATTCTTAGACATCGCCTCTAAAACAGCCCTTCATCCCTCCAGCTGACAGAGCAGCTGATGGCAACAGAGCAGGGACCCCAGAACAGTCATTGCCACTGCTGGAAGTTCCTAGCGAAGGATTGCAAAAATCCTTCCTTTTTCCTCTTTCCTTTCCTTTCCTTTCCTTTCCTTTCCTTTCCTTTCCTTTCCTTTCCTTTCCTTTCCTTTCCTTTCCTTTCCTTTCCTTTCCTTTCCTTTCCTTTCCTTTCCTTTCCTTTCCTTTCCTTTCCTTTCCTTTCCTTTCCTTTCCTTTCCTTTCCTTTCCTTTCCTTTCCTTTCCTTTCCTTTCCTTTCCTTTCCTTTCCTTTCCTTTCCTTTCCTTTCNTTTCCTTTCTCTTTCCTTCCCTCGTTTCCTTTCTCTTTCCTCCTGGATCATTACCGCTACAATCTCTAACATATTTTTACATATAACTAACTAACGGACCTGAATTCCTGTTCCTCCCACTACTCCCAAATTTGGCTCAGATCAACTGTTAAGCAGCGCTGGGCAAATCCGACCGGAGTGATACATGACTGTTCGTTTGACGTTTGAGATAAATATGCTTACAGCCTTGCTTTTGTTTTCGGCTGTCGTTCCTTAAAAGGAGTTATTGGCAGTGAAGTCTGTGGGAGCTGCACATTTCCAGCAGCCATGGGATTTCCACGGAGGAAGAATTTCGCATTCACAATCGAGAGTGTTTGCATCAGGAATGTCTTTTTCCCCTCAATGATTGCACTCCATCAGAGCACAAGACAGCCCTGGGGGACCTCAGTGTCCAGTCAAAACAGCTCAAATTTCACATTTCAGCGGATGGACACCCAAAACAGCATTTGCAACAAACTGGAAAAGCAGCCAGCTTTTAGCTGGTAAAAGAGACATTTCCCTGCTTGGTAGGAGGAGATGGGAAGGTTCTTCCATGCTTCGGGGTCAGAGAGACAGAAAGCCAAGAGCTATTGCAGGGAAACGGTACCAATAAGAGAAATTTAAGTGGTTTCTCTTTACGCAGGAGCCTTCATGGGAAATTTGCACTAACGTCTGCGTGGAGAAGGTTGGCTGATCTCACATGGGAGCTGTGGGGGGCTCTCTGACCTTGACACTGTTCTGCGTTTCTTCTGTCTGTTGGGACCTTTGTGCTTGCCTGAGTCACTTTGCTTTAATTTGTTTAATAGACAACTGATTCAAGCAGTTTTAGCCTGGGGTTTCTGGGTATTTTGTGTAGCATCATGGCAAGATCCAGCTACAACCCACTTTTTGTGCTATCCCTATTTTGTTCTGTAATTCCTACGTTAGAAAGTAAAACCCTCATTTGTGCCCTCTTCCAGGATTGCTCCTGGCATTTTTTGAGATATAAATAGGCACATTTAGGCGAGAGAAGTACAGACACACCTTTAAAGTCCATTGACATATTTTGGACCGTGAGAGCTTTCAAAGAAGGACAGAATGGAAAAATAAGAGATATTTTGCTTTAAAAAAAATAGAAACTATCCTTCCTAAATAGGGACAGTTGGCATCTGTACCTCCTTTTTTGCTACAAAAGCCCATCCCAGTCTTTGCTTTCAGACCCATTTCATATTAAAAATAGCACATGGAAAATTTTTCTCCCAGAGTTTCTTGCCAGCTGACTGCTCGGCCTGACTGGGCTGTTGCTTTCAAGTGACTAATTTAGAGCAAGACTCGACTGGAGAGCGCTAAGTGATGGCGTCATTGGGTTTTTTTTGTCACATCCAGGTAAAACAATGTGGTGACCCAAGGGGGAAGAGCTGTGACAAGCTCAGAGGGTGAGCACAACCTGTTGGGTTCAACATCACGCTGCAAAGAAAGAGCCAAGCAAGTAAAGTTGTGTGCGATATTTAATTATATTCAGGGACAGGCTGAAACGAAAAGCAAAAAGCCAACAGGTTCGTGCCCAGTGGTGCCTGAAGGCTGAACTCGGCTTCGGATCAGTCTTGCAAAGACTCAGCCTGGGCCAACCCCAAATCCCAAGAGGCAAATGGCTCCGAACCCTGGAGCTGACGAACCTCAGATGCACCATGTGGCTAATTCGCATGATTTAATTAGCAAGTCTTGCGACATATGGTACCTGCCTTAAAGCTGCTGCTCTTGGATTTGATGAGAACTCCAGCTTTTCTTCAATGTTATTTTTCAAGTCAACGCCTTTTGTGTTTGCAGAACAAAACAAGACGCCATGGCACCAGGCGATGAAGGAAAACCACCCAAAAGTCGGGTTTCCTTTAAAATCTCAGGATTTTTGAGGATTTAGGCAATGGTTCATCTGCACTACAGCTCTGCCTACAAGATCATTGCAAGTGAGTGGTAACAACCACCCTAAGAGGACACCCCTGTGGCTAGTGTAAATAGGTGTAGCCCCTGCATGCCTGCAGAAATTTGGAGAAGGCAGGAAGGGCTGCGTATCCACGTGTTTGTCTGCCCTGTGTCCCTGTGGCGTAGTTAGTTCATCATCCGCCTAGTGCAGACACCTCTCCTCCAGCTGTTGGTGGGGGGTGAGGAGCTGGGGTCCAGTCGTGTTCCTGCTCCTGCTGGGCATCTCTTGGGAAAACAGCCCGTCGCTGCCTGCCCCGCAGCATCATCGGCAACAGGCTGGAAAAAAGTGCTGTGAAATGAGCTGAAAAAAGGCCGCAGGGCAACTACCCACCAGCGAACCCTCTCGGGTGTCAGCATGACGCAGTCTGCCGAAACATTAAATATTATCCTGCTTTGGAGCAACATTATCTTGCTAGTGCTGTGCTGGAGGGTGTACTTCAGGTACTGTTACACTGTTAATTGGCTGACGCTAACTAGAGGGCATCTCACAGTGCTGCCCTTATGCTGGCAGGGATTGGGCTGCTGCGTTTTTTTTGGAACGGCGCTGGAGGAGCCTCCCCATCCGAGCATCCCCGCTGGGGTGAGCGGCCGGCGCTGACGCTGCTTCCCGGGGTGCAGCCGCTGAACCGAGCCCCAGCCCTTTGCGCGGCAGCTTCCCGGCGATAATGTGCAACTATTGACTCAGCTGCTCGCACCTCTTTTCCCAGCAAATTAATCTGCCTTTGGGTTTCTTTCTTGTCAAGAGGAGAGGGAATTGTTGGAGCCATGGCTGGGGGCGGTGGTGGGGGGATGCAGAGGCGGAAGAACTGGGAGATGCTGTGTTTAATGCAAACTGCGGCCCGATAAAGTGCTGTAGGCATTACCCAGCACAGCCCCTGCAGCATCTAAACACTGGATTTCTCAAAATGCACTTTCTTTTGCTCATTTAGTCTCATTTCACCTCCCTTTTCATTTTAGCTCACTACTCTTCTTTGTAGCATCTGTCAGAGATTCTTTCCAGGGAGTGGGGAGTTTCTCTTTCTGTCCACTAAAGGCTTAACTATCAATAACTGGGGAGCTCTAGATCAATCACATGTTTCACTGTTTTTGCCAAAACACAGGAGTAACTGTGATATGTGATTTACGTGAATGATTGAGGAGCCCCCAAATCCCAGCACACACAGATTTTCAAAGGTATCCCAGGCTGCGAAGAGCCATGAAGGGGAATTACGAAAATCGGGTTGATTTTCACAGTGAGATTTTAGTGGGAACTTTTTTGCCAGTGCTTTCTGGTGTATGAACAGCAGTTGTTTCCTTTCTGATCAACAGAGGACAGTATTCTTATATTCAGAGACTACACTACGTCTTCATGACACAGCAGCAGGCTACAGCACAAGTGTAACACCCTGCACTGAAAAGCTAAAGAGAAATTAAGGAATCTATCTTACCCATCTCCTCTGGGTAAAATCTACCCCGTCACAATTTGGATGATGGAAACTGGATAAATGGGTGCCAAGTCTTGTAAAATCTGATTTACTTAACAAACCATCACAAGATTTGGAATTACCATAAAATCTCGTCATTTCTCCAGTTAATAAAACACTCATCAGAAGGGACTGTTACAATCCAGCCAGAGATCTGGCAATGACCATTCATTTAACAGGGCAACACATACCAATGCTTTTGATAAATAGCAGAATTCAAAGCAGCGCCCCAGTTATTTACAATTCTCCATTAATGAAAAGCCATCTACAGCCCTGGGGACTTTATTTCAGTAACTAATGTGGTGTGGAGAAAACTTATTGAACTGAATTCCTGGAAGTTTTTAGAGATTTCTGAGCAGAATGGCCCTTTGCACAGGATCCCTGTGTCTCCGGTGTTTATACACCCAGGAGGAAATTCCGGCCAATAGCAGATTTTTTTTTGCCCCAACGCGTGGGGCCGTGCAGGGATGCTCCTGGGTCCTCTGTGCCGCAGGTGGCCTTTCTGCAAGAGGGACAGAGGAGCGCAGGGTTAGGGTGGGATGGGTCTCTGGGCAGAAAACGTGCAAACACTTTTCCTGGCCATAGGCTCTAATAACAAAAAAAATGAGGAGTTAGGCTGAACCCAGGATGGGTGGGAGTAAATTCCTTCCCTCTAAGGCCCCACAGGATTCCCTGTATCAAGTTTCGTAACTCCTGGATTTGAGCTGGGAGGGAGGACCTCACAAAACCCACTCTCTCTATTTATTTGCCGTGTCTTTTGCCCCCACAGATTGCGTCTCTCCCAATTTATCTAGCTCACCAAGCTCCTGCTGGGCTGGTTCAGCTGACAAGCATCAGAAAAAATATCAGCCGTTGCCACCAGCTGTGGGAAACTCAATTAAGTTGGCTTGGGATGGATCTGTACTTTTAAGCAAAGTTCAGATAAAATCAGTGTTTCTTCTCTTTTGAGGTGCAAATACATTATCTTATTTGCTAGGACCATGTTCATACCCATGTTGGAGCTCCTGGACCTATTCCTGTGCAGCAAACCTGAACTTCTGCGTCCCATCTGATGGTGATGGCAAAAGCTTTCAGATAAGTTTCAGGACTTTGGGATGAATACCTGACTCAGTGGGGTGGCTCACTCACCACAGCTTACAGAGCGGGGAAGTATCCTGACCTCCTCTCAGCTCTGTGGGAACTCCTGGCAGGAACAGCTTTGGGCCACAGTTTCCAAGAAGGAATTAGATTTAGCTTATAAATGAGTTCCTAAACTAGGAGCCAGGGTCATTAAAGGAGGAAACTGCCCCGGGGAGGCCTGTCCATGTCCAGATTCCTTCTACACTTCTGGAAGTTGCTCACTCACATTTTAAACCTGGGTTTGACACAAAATACATGGCCCAAGCTCAGTGGAATTAAAGCTTAATGGGTTTACACAAATTTAATCTCTGCTGAAGAGGAAGCAAAAAAAAAGCCCCGACCATGTTCCTCCGGCAATGTTCCTAATGTGTTCTTCAGACTTTGCAGCCATTTATCTCACGGCATTGCAGTGCTCTCAATCCCCCAGGAAGGTCTCCCTGTTCATCGTCTTCCAGGGTTCACTTGCTCTTTGAAAAGTTCAGCGCGGGACCATCCTGGGCGCATTCCAGCATCCCAGCTCTGGATGAATACCTGCCCCACATCTCCCACCGAGCTGCCGGCCCTCCTCACTCTGAAGGGCTGATGATAAATTGTTCCTCCGAGCAGTGGCAATTTCATGGTTCGTTGGGCACAACCACTCTGCATTTTCACCCCCTAGATAATCAAGCTATTACCGGACAATGAGGAACAGATTGCATCTACCGCAGCATCCCCCAAACAATGGGCCATATATCTCTGGCATCTCCCACGCTGGGGATGGATATTTTGAAGGGCGGGAGAGGAGGAGAGGTAATCCCAGGTATTTTAGCATCATTTTGTCTGCCCCTTTATCTGCTGCTGAGGGAAATCACATCCCTGGGTTCAGCCAGGGCTGGGCTGGAATGAGCTGGGATTTCATCCCGTTTATTTTATCTCACCTCTCACATTCCAGGATCAGTTCCTCCTCTCATCCTCCTCCTTTTATGATTTACAATAGCTGCAGGCTTTTGCAGCTGATAAAAGGCGCTGCGACACCTGAGTGGCCTGCAATCTTTGTCTTTCCCAAACGCTCCCTTTTCTCCCATCCCACCCCATAAGATAAGGATCTGTCTCCACAGTGCAGCAGGGAAACTGAGGCACGCTTAGCTGTGCCCAACAGCTTCAAGGCACGCACCACGACAACCCAGCCAGCCTGCTCATAGGTGGTCAAGTTGCAGCGTGCACCGCATTTATGGCTGCCCATGGAGAACTTACGTTCTTCACGTGTCCATGGGCATCGGAAGCATCCACAGAAAAGCAAGGACTAAAATGCAGCTCTCTGATAGTTTAAATTAATCTATTAAACTTTAGCCAGTAGTAGTCATGGCAAGGGATGGAAAATCGTTTTCATTCCACATCCAGACCTGGGCTCCTTCATTGCCCTCACCTTCTGCCTTTTCTGGTGAAATCTGCAATGGCCATTACAGGAATTTTACATGAAAAATACAAAGCTTTTCTACACAGCAAGACTTACAAGTTTTTTAAGTGTAAACATCGTCTATTTAAGACAGCAAATACTGATATGCAGATTTGTTTATTAGAATTAAGGTTTGGCTATCGGGTTAGTTCTTCTCAAAAGAAGCATAGCTGTGTGTACATACTGTACTAAAAATTATTCTAGAGCTTCCACAGTAGAGTAATATATTACATCTTTCTAACTCCATCTGTTTTATGGCTTTGCTGCTCCTTTGCTCTTTACTTAAGCTTCTGACACAGAAATGATTTTGTGCTCTTTGACTTTTCCAGCCAACCATACCATGTCCTAATACTATCCATGGTAAATAAAATAATAGTCATAATTAAAAATAAACAGGACAAAGAATGAGATACCAAGTCTGACGTGCCATGGAATCACTTAACAGAGGTAAAATATTGCTGTATCTTATGGAAAGTTTAATCAGGCAAAGAATTTCATGCAGTTGTCTCCCTTTAACCTTCCCACCCCCTTCTTCTCCCCCCTCAACAAAAAAACTCTTGAAGTGAAATATTTATGATTTTAATAAATTAAAGAACATGGCTAATTAGCTCCATCATCAACACCCACAAGGCTGTTAAAGCGACTGAGAATGCTGGGGTTTAATATTGCTGCAGCCAGTGGAGCAGCGAACCGTTGGGTTCACAGGACGGTCCACACACGTCATCATTCGGGTGTCCAGAGAGTGCCTCCTCCTCGAGACAGAGCGAGGAGACATAGACACTGTCCTTGGCTGGGTGGGCATTAACCCATGCCCTGGGGATTTGATCAAGCACCGTTGGATACAGACAAATGTTTAGCACCTGAATGATCTTCACTGAGAGCAATCCTGCTTCTAAGTGACTGGTCTTATCATCACACCCATGTCTGAAGAACCATCTTGTCCTTCCACTGGCGACCAGTTCCATTCCTGGCTGTGCAATAATGCTTTTATCCCGTCTAAATGCACCCCAGACTTTAGCAGACTAAAGGAAGTTATTAATACCTTCTAACTTGTGTGGTGATACCTACTAAAATTCTCACTGTGTTTATGCAGCGGTGGTATTTTTTCCTCTATGCACCCTTCCAACAGACAAAACAGATCAAATGGCAAATTCCTCGCACACAGTGTCGCTGGGCTAAAGTGACGGACATTGTTAATTGAGGGTGTCAAAATAATTTACTGCAAGTAATTAAATAAAATGGCAGGTTCCAAAGCCTGCTGAATTTTGATCTGAAGTCCGTGATCGGGGCTATAATTTAAAAACACCTGACAGAAGCCTTAATTAGAGAACAAAAATGTGAGCAGCCAGTAAAGCTCTGTGATGGATGATGGAAAGTGGGGGGAGATACCTACTCATGTCTCTTCTGCAAGATCTCAAACAGCTGGCTGATACGCTATCACACACAAGCACTGGCTGCTCCTGCCCCAGGCGGTGTGAGCCCATGCCCAGAGCTCTGAGCGGATGGTCCCACATCTGGGTCTTTCTGTCAAGAAAATTGTTCCAACCTTATCTCGTAACCCTTGGTTTTCCCTTGGACGGTGAGTTATCTGAGAATGGGATATTGCTGGCTGCTGATAGAGGATGAGAGCATTTGCTAGTGTGCTCCCAGATGGTAGAAATACGGATTTTGTCACAGTGCAGCTGCAGTTGGTGTTTGCGATGATTTTTCAGAAGGCTGTAAGCCTGGGGCTAGTGGCACATCGAGTTGGCCTGGTTGGCTTTGCATTTGAAAACAAATGAATAAGTCAGCCCCTTTTGGTTGTGCTCCCCGGGCTTTTCTTACTTCCTGAATGGTTCTCCTGGGCACGGTAAGTTGTGCAGGCTGAAAAACAGTTGTTAGGTGTTCAGAGCTGGGACCTCCCAACATGCAAAGACACAACATATGGTTTATTCTTCATGACAGTCTTGGCACCAGGGGGTCACCACCCATGTTGCTTTCTAATTCCCAGACACAGCCTTATAGCCTCCCTCTCAGGCAAAAAGGAGGGGAGGGAGGAAGGAAAGGTCATGGTTTAACTTTTTTGTAAGTTATCTAATATACCACTGAATTATGTCCTTACTGGGGGCTGTCAAGATGGGTTATGTCAACGTGGAGTTGCGATTGCTGACCACTGCTCTGGAGGATACATCTTCAAGGGAATGAATTTTTTGCATTTGCACTTGCTGGTGCCTCTTGGCTCATCCGGTGCGTGCAGGTTGCATCTAGCCAGGTCTAAGTTAAATAAGTGATAAAATATACCACAGCTGACCTGTAGAGTTGTGACACCCGCTCTCCTTTTGCACTCTCCTTGATCAGGATGAATTGAGCACAAGGGCACAATTCAGTCCAAACATAGGAAAGGAGAAATAATATGATACGTTATGCAAAGTGAAGAAGGGGAGGAAAGGAGACCCTGCTCTTTCTGTAGCTTGTATCAGCACCAATAATTGTCTAAAGGCAATGTTACTTGAGAATTTTAAAGTTCAGTGTAAAATGATGATGTGTCTTGAATATCAAGCAAGGGAGTCCAAACCCAAAACCGGGTCACTCTTTGGCAGGATGAATAATCCTATGCCCTTTGGACTAAACCGCTCCCATTACCTGAATGAGGTGGCTGAAGGCTCTCTGAAGTACCTTCGTATTTCACAGCAGAGTGAACACATCCCCAAAGACAGAGTTACCACATGCATCAGGTCATTAGTTTAGTTCATATGAGGACCTGTAATTTCTCTGTTCCTGGCTTGCATGTTCAAAGGAAGGACAATCTCTTTGATGAAGGCAAAATCTGAAGGACACAGGACCCTGCAAACCAGGTGATACACTCATTTGCGATTTCAGCTCTTCCTTAGTGGTATCAGCTGGGAAAGGGGTGGAAAGAGAGATCCTGGCAGCCCTGGCCAGTGCATTTTTGCATACGTCAGTGGAATAAAAATATTGTTTCAGCAGTTATATCGACGCTATTAAAACAGAGTTCAAGGAATAGTGCCAATCTTCTGTTACCAAAACTATAATGCACTAAACCATCCAGCTTGAAGGATAACCAGGGGCCACTCGAAGAGGGAGCATATGCCAGAACTGGAAGTGCAACAAGTCTCTGATTGAGGGTGAGGTTGAGAGAGGCTGTTTCCCTACAAAACCTCTGCTATTGCTCCCAAGAGAAAACATTTCAGAGGAGAATGGAGATCCAGTATAGCAATCATGATTCATTAGTGTTGTATTGGCGACTTTATTTCCTTTAATAGGTCCTGTGTACAGAGGAACCTCATTGGTCCTAATTTGTTTTGCAAAAGGGGGACAAAGGAGACAAATCTGCACTTTTCCATGGTTTCAGTCTGATTCAAATCAAGATGAGATCAATGGAAATTGATGAACACTCTTGTGTCCATCTTTAGGACCCCCCTGTTATACAGTACAAGAGGTAGAAGCGTTTCTACCCTCTCCAGGCCCACAGGAATATAGTGGTGACTATTTTGATGGAGTGCAACAAGTGGAGTGTGATAACGGAAAATAATTTTAAAAGATGAGGAGAAAACATTCTTGCTGAGGTTTATTTCAACTTAATGACGTTTAATGAATTGGCAAAGCCCTGCTTAGGAAAAAAAAAAAAAAGCAAACTTTATGAATCTGGATCTTAATGATTAATAATCCTCCATGTTTAGGATGCCAGAGTAAACATAATTAACACTTTTCTTTTTAACCAATTGACTTCAGTTTTCCGTGGCCAATAAAGTTTGAAGAATTTTCTTTGGATCCAGTTACACGACCATTGCTTGGGAGGGATGACAATCCAGTGTATATCCACAGAGCGGACAAAGTAAATGGCCTAGAAAGCTCCAAAATGTGTTTTTCACATCGGTAAAGAGGGAGATTTTTAATGATGATGTAACAATGTCAAGCATCATAAACAGTCCTTGGAGAAACATACCTTAGCTACTCAGACTTGCAAGGAAATGGAGGCAGGGAGCTGTGTATTGTGTGTTGACTCGAAACGTTACTGTCTGCCTAACTTACAATGGCAGCGCTGGAGACAAGAAACCAAATGAAGGACAAATCAATTCTGACACTTTTAAAAATAAGACCTCAAGTGGTTCCAAATTTTTAACATCTTCTGACATTTTGGAGGCTTTTGCTAATTCTCTAAAGCCTTAAAAGCACTTTTCCTCTCACTGGCCTATTCCGATTTCCATTCAGATGCCACTTCTATTATTTAAGAGTCCTACTAAAAATGCCAAAAATGTTAATCAAGCCATGACTCATGCCAAATAGCTCGAGTGATTTGTATTATATTTGGAGACTGAGAATTAACCAACCACTCAACTCAATGCAAAACGAATGTTTCATGTTTAGCATTAATGTTTAATGCTTGAAAACACAAATCCTGCTGATTTTGTTGGGGTATTGTATGAGGTTCAAGGTGGAGAATAGCTATCTGTATCTGTTGACCTACTGTCAGTCCAGCAAACACTGGGCTTTTCTCAATTTTTCTCCTCTCCTATAACCTTCTCCTGGCAGAGATGGCCATGTGGGCTCTCCCAAATCAAGGTCAAGCATGATACAGGGCTTATTTAAAAATAGACAGCTTAGAGCAATGCTGGTGAATTTGCTGGACATTCGGTTAGGAAACAGGCAGCAGCCTCCACGTAGTAGGTGGCTAAGAGCAGAAGGTCACAGTCACATCTGGAAAAGGCACATCTGGATCTAGGACAGGAGGTCCCTCTATTTACACAGATGGCTGTAGACAAACCTGTCCACGCTGTCATCTGGGCTGGATATGTTTCTCCTGCGCCTGGAAGCCACATGGCCGTGTTAGGGTCATGCTATGCCCAAGCTAATATAGTAATGTAGCTATGCAACTGGTAGTCTCCTCCGACCCTCAAAAGATATGTATTGCTCCCTCAGAAAGATGGTTCGAAAGGTGGTTAAAAATACCAAAGTGTTAGAGAAAAAGTCAGAAGTTTCTCTCTTAAAAAAGCAGTTACAGACTTTTTATTTGGACATTCTCAGACACAGTCCAGCCCCTTTAACAAAACTCATTGCTTTAAACGTGCAATATTTCGCTTTCCTTCCCTACATGGCACAAGCAGGATGCTATTCACTTGCATCATGTCTCATAATAAAAGTCTGGACTTTGTCTGTACAAAAGCGCTCTGGATGCTGCAGTTTCCTCCCCCCCGCCCCCAGCATCCAGAACAAATCACACCTCATGGTAACAAGACATGCTGAAAAGCCCAACCTTTGCAAGTTCACTGTCAGCGTGGCAGCAGGCATAATATCTGCTTGATAACAGGGACTTGGCACTGATCCATATTTGGTACATGCAAGGCTTTATTTTGTGCCTCCCTTTGCTACTGTTCCTTCTTCCCCACACTATTTTTTAGTGGATGGCAGAGGTCTGGGGGAATTAGAGGAATTTTGTCAGCCTTAATTTAAATGCTGGGAGCTGATGGAAATGCAGAAGGATGTGGGTACCTATAGAAGCTCTTAAAACCTGCAGCAATGCATGGATTTCCTGGAGCAAAGTGAAACCAAAGGAACTCGTTTCCTTTTAGCCCATTACCTGCTCCTACATCCCCATACAAGCTCATGTATCTTGCTCTAATATTGCCAGTGAAATGCCAATGTAGGTTATGGGGGTCCAGCTACATCTGAAGTGTAGAAAAGGAGGCTGTTCCTCGCTGTCCTTTCCTACGAGTGAACAGGCCTGATTAGGGAGATTTTGACAAGACACCAACTCCTTCAAAAGTTTTGTCATTCATAGAAGGAATTTTTAAAGGAAAGAAAAGAAATAAAGAATTAAAACCAACTCCAGCTACTGGCTGGGGTCTCCATTAACCCATGACTTGGAAAGCCTATTCTTGTATTTCACTGTGCTGCACAACCAAATCCAAGAGTGAAGAAATTTCAGGTCTCTTCAACTCAAAGTGAAGACTGAGCCCTAAGCCTATTGTGTTACAGGTCCTTTATTTACCCATCCAATTTGTAGGATCCCAGGAAGACTTGGAAGGCTTTATACAATGACTCTTTGTAGGCTATGGCAGCCCATTCATGTGTGGCCTTGATGCTGAGCAACCCTGCACTCTTGAGAGTGAGTTCACTCCTGGGCTTGATCCATGGCTGTCTTTCCTCAGGGGCAATCCTGTATGAGCAGACAGTTCCTTCAAACAGACTTCCTCATTGTGCTACACAACTGCACTCGTGGCAAGAGCAATGTTGGTGATTTGGAACATTTTTTTCCAAGAAAAACACTGATTCAAGCTCATTGCCTTGGAATTAACTCATCAGGATATGAAGGTTGGAGCAAAGCGAAGATCAGAATTAGCAGAAAATCATTGACACAGGGGTGATTCCTGCTGAAACAAACCAAACATTCAAACTCTCAGAAACTCTTTGAAATAAAATCTACAATAATCTGTGCCAGAGTTGGCAGCAAGAAGGTATTCCAGACCTTCAACAATGGTTTTTCCATGATCTTACAAGGAGTTCATTGTCTAATAAGCATTATTATGCGTTCAAACAAGGATTACTCTTCCAAGCCTAAAATGCATTGTTCTTTTGTTATATGCACTTTCTGTCCATGAAGTCATGGCAAGGCGCTGAGGCTTCAGACTAACAGCAAACACTGGCTGTGATGTGATATTTCCACTTGGCTCCCCTCCCAATGGCTTCTGCTAGAGCCATTGTTCTCGATGACAGCCATCCATAAAAAGTGACAACAGCAAAGCACCTACTTCCCTAGTCGCTTTCTGAGTCCTACACATTTGGCATCTGCAGCTCAAAATGGCAAAATGGGTTCCCAAAACACTCCCGAATTTTTCAGTATTGTTATGACCCTTTTACCAGGAATAATTTTCTCGTGACTACCACTCTGGTAGTAATTAATGTTCTTTACTTCAGCCTGGGATGTTTCAAAATGCTTGGAGTGGTTGGGAGCTTAAGTTCTACCACCCTAACTCCTGTAAAGATCCCCAGCTTATCTCTAAAGAAACTATTTAGCCATGTTCCAGTGTCACTTTATTAATCTTTTAAGCAATTCTAAAAGAAAGCAACAAAACCTACCGCTTCATTTGGCACCGGAGCAAAGTCTTCAGCGTGCGTAAGCTGCCAGGGAGCTTGCTGGGCTGTGCCAGCTTTCACCAGCTGAGCATCGTACCAGCAATGGTTTCAGTGTTCGTGGACTTCCAACCCCCTGATGTTTGCTTCAAGTTTCAGACTGAAAGAGCACAAGAAACTCAACATAAAACTCAGACTGTAAATTTGACTTTTCCTTGGTCTCCAATCAGAACCATAAATCAACCCCAGATTTGCTTTGAACTTGGTCGCGCTTGCCCCAGAAAGTTCAGGAACTTTAATGATCCTTTGGGACAGAGTCAAGCCCATTTTAGAGCATTTACAAAGAAAACATCAAACTGGATGAATTTTATGTGGTTTTGCTACATGCCTTTGGCACAACTCTGGCAAACCCTGACAAGGATCCAATTCAAGTAAAAATAAAGATAAACTGGGCATTCAACTGATGTCATTGGACAACAAGCAAACAAACAAGCTGACGGCATCTTAAGGATTTATTTAGTTTCACTTTGCTAGAACTTTATCTGCATAACGGATCGGTTCTCCTTTCCTCTGCAATGATGTAAATCAGGAGTAAAGCCATACTTTAGCTGTGATGGTTATCAGGCTCAGATAAAGCCTTTCAGATCTTTTCTCCGTGGACTTGAAATGTCTGGCCAAACACAGTTTTGGATCCAAGTTAATAGTCTCTCTGTGAAAGTGCTGGAGAGCCCCAAAGGCATCTGTATTACTCTGCCGCACTGGGACAGAGAAGGTTTTGAAATACAGCTTTGCTGTTTAAGTAGGATCTGCTGTCACTTCTCAGGTGACTTTCACGGCTTTCAACCAGAGAAAATCCAAAGCACTCAAAAAGTTGTCCCCAGCGAGATGAATGTGCTACTCCCAGATCTGCTCTCCAAAAAGTGGCTGAAGTTTCTTCTAAACATTCTCAATGCAGCCAACCATCTTACAGTAACATTGAGACAAAACAAGACATAGAATGTATTTTTTGTGGTTTATAAATACACGCTCTGTCCAAAAATCTTACAGCATGTTTAAAAGAGGCTTGCCAACTGTTCATAGCACTTATCTTAAAATGTGCCTTTAGACTACAAAAATTCTAAAATTATACAAACACATACACACATTTATACATTTCCAAGTCAGGTGGGACCTTATAATAATCCTGTCTAACCTCTTTTTATTGTTTGGTGACTTTTAAATTTGTTTTTCTTTCTTTAAGCTGAAGTATCACAGAGTTCTGCATAGAAGGGCCATACAGAAATCAACAGCTTGGTATCCGAGCGCGGATATTGTGAGTGAGCGGGGTCATGCTTCTCGTTTGTTTTGCCTTAAGCATTCATACCTGGAAGTGCTAATAAGTTGTCACAGAACAGTACATGGTAACAAGCCCAAGTTTCTGGAACCCTTTATGAAACATGAAGCTCTTGACATGACACCCTGGTTTATAATATAAAGCATATTATTCCCCTTTACAATGTCAGAGGGTATATATGAGAGTAGCTACTGTAGCATTATTCCCAAATTAAGTGGTGGAAAAACCAGATTTCCAAAATTCACATCTTTACAATGTTTGAACCTATAAACCCAGGCATTGTGTACCTGTCTATCACCCTAATATCCAAGCATAATCTTAATTATATCAGCAGCAATAGCGATGTCTTTGGTGGGTTTAGCAGAAATTCTTATTTCCTGTATCTCATGGGTGAATATTGTGCTTTGGGTGATGTGTTTGATTGATTTAACAATTATGCAGCTTTCATCTGTTCATTTTTAGCTTTGTACATATTTCAGCAAGTTTTTTTTTCTTGGTTTTCTGCATTTGTTAGGCTGCCAACCTTCGGTAGTATCACCCTATAAATGACTGGTGGGAATTGGTGGAGACTTTAGTTTCAGTGGACCTATGTAGATCTCAAAGCTTATAAAAATGGTCAAGAAGAGTCACGTGTAAGGTAGTCACCAGCTCATAGATCTACCCACAATTGCTTATAATCACAGCTAAGGCTGGTGGGGAGCTACATGTAACAAACTCTTTCCATTAACATGTAGTTAAGGAACACAGGGAATTTTCATCAAAATGCAATATTTCCATCTAACTTTGTCCTCTGAAAAGGGGAACTGCTTTTCACTGAAAAATAAGTTTTAAAGGAAACAATTTGTTCTTAAATTTAACACAAGGAAATTAAGCACTGAATCTGAAGATATGTGAGTCACTTTGCTTATGTGAATATTTCAATTGATTTCATCAAAGATCTTCACACAGGAGAATTGCTCACGTGGATAATTGCTCATAAGATCGGGCAATCTAGGTTAATTAATGAAATAAGGGTACTAAATCATTTTCTAATCTATATTGTTCTTTTTGACTGCCAAAGTGCTGGCTATATTTATTTTTTATAATCCTGATAAGGAAACATTCCTAAAACATTAGCAAAAAAATCCAGCTTGAGTGAAAGGACAAAGTGAAACAAACATCTTTCAGCCTTTCTCCACTGTTGCTGATCTTTAAATAGCGAGCTTGATCTTCTGTCAAAGCAGATTTTGGGTGGTTATACAGCAAGTAGCTCGACGAGATGGGATTGGAAAATACTTCAAGGCCCTTAATCGGCAGTCCCTGCCTCTTGCTTTGAGCTCTTCCCCTGCTCTTGCCTTTGGAAGGAGTCATGCTTGAGAACGTTTAATCCACTGCAGCCCTTAGCGCCGTCCCTCTGGGAGCTCGCTCATGCTTGTTATCGTATGTTCCCCATGTCAGAGGTTAGAGGGTATAACGTGCAACGTAAGCCAATCACCGGCTCCTCCCTCGGCCAAGACTTATCTATGATCACAGCCAAGGCAGGATCGAGAGGCAGCAAACTTTCTATTAGCATGTAGTTTATAGACGGGGAGCAAAGTCACACACCGCCTTCTAAATATGGCTAGAATTTGTTTGAAACTTTATGAGATGTTTGCCATTCCTGGGTATTGACTTTGTAAATGATACCTTCTAAAGCTTTAACAGGCGTGA
Source organism: Rhinoptilus africanus (assembly GCA_013400135.1). NCBI lineage: Eukaryota > Metazoa > Chordata > Aves > Charadriiformes > Glareolidae > Rhinoptilus > Rhinoptilus africanus. Next base: position 308,130 of record VXBO01008848.1, on the reverse strand, counting down.
GAAATTTAAATATACAACCCCCTTCAACCTGAAAAAGGAAAACAGTATATTTTAAACAATTGTGCAAGGAAAGACAGTGGCAGAACTGAAAAGGAGCTTGGTTGGACCTCTAAAAGCAGTCACCCTGAAGAGAGGAAAGTTAACAACACTCCCCCTATTTGAAAGCAAATGTTTCTGGGAGCTGAGCTCAGGGTAATGTGAACCACACAGACATGGGATAGCCCAGGGGGGATAGGGGAAGTTTAGATCCATTCTGAAAAGGTCACGCTACTGCACTTCATTTTTATATTGTTACAGAGAAACCTACTCCTCCACTTAAAAACTCGCCATTCTCATTTATATAGTTTCTCACTGAAAGAAGATTGAAACAATGAGCACATCAAATGCTATCCAAGATGTGGTGTTATTGTATAATTTCTGCTTTTGACGCTCCAGATACTGATTGCTTCATTCTCATTTGTCATGGGGAAGAGAAGCCTCTTCCAAACACTCAGGAAAGTTCACGTTCCTTTTGAGAAATACTGGGATCAGATCTTCCAAAGAAGTTTTACAAAACATGAGTAATTTGGTGTGGCAATGTGCGGATGTAGGGTGTAGGACTGTTGCTCCCCCCTTTAATGGCTTGTCAAGTCAGGGCAATAGAAAAGTAAAACACCACTGTCTTGTAGGAGAAGCCTTCTTACTTGTTGCCTTTAACTTGTAGTGCAGTGAGACCATTGATCACGCCGTTGATAAAGCAGCTTAGGCTGTGACAAGCAATTGGCTGGGTGCACTGTTTGCAGCAAGAAATCAACGTTTTTGGAACACAACGCTTGTACTTAAAATAGCAAAATTCCCTTTGAGGAAGATATCTTACAACGCATGTTCCTTACATAGGCCAACAATGAAGAAAACAAACCCCATTTTATAGACAGCCAAAAATGAAGGAAAAATAAACTCAGCAATTGCTCTGCAAATTAGTGACAAAGTCACAGCTTGAGGCTAAATAACCTGATTCTGAATGGACTAATTACACTGCTAATCCACATTGCTCTTTTTATGTGCTGGGCATTCTACCTCTGAAACTGTGCTGCCACCTCCTACAAATCAGCCGTCCAGAGCCTGAAATATTTCAAATTATTTCATGGATGGCTGACTTTTTGTTACACACAGTCTAAATGCATTAACACACGTAATAGATAGGGAAAATACAGAAAGGCAGTCACGAGTGTGTTGCTCTTCTGACAGGCTCTCATGTGGTCCTTCACCATGCGAAGATAAGGAGGGAATTTATAACACACTACACAAACACAAACACCAAGACTAGCTGTGATCGCTCGTCATCCACCCTGCACCTAATGCACATCTGCCCTGAACAGCTACAGACACAAGCACCACACAACTTAAATGAAAAATGAGGAGGCACAGGGTCTGCCTTAATATGACAAGAGTCAATGCTGCATTAAAATAATGGAATTGCACTGTCAATGAGTATTTCATTACCTCTGAAAATATATGTTTCACCAATCATCATGAAGAGTAGACAAGCTCGGCATGATTTATTCAAGCCTTTATTAACTTGTCCTACACTTAATGCTGACAGCTTGATGATGTTTTCCAAGATCCAGTGGCTTCTTCTTGAAAAGAAGTCAAGTAGGCTCATGTGTAAAACATTAACTGTATATGCATCCCAGAATTTAACCACTGTTAGCTAATGACCAGAGCAAGGCAATATTTTATTGGCAAATAAGTTGGTCACCAAAGAGTGCGGTTTTGGAGAGTTCAAAACAACTGGAAAATACTGTTTCTGGTCAAATAGAACATTTTAGAAACACCAGCATTGGTCATTTTAACATTTTAAATTCTCACAATTTGAGGGACATGTCAGAGAAGGTAAGGTCTCTAAAATACAACTGGAAGAAGGAAATATCCAGTATTTCAGAAGAAAATATGACCACAGCAAGCAGACGTTTCACATGCATTTCAAGAGCTTTCTCAAAGTCCCCCACTTGGGAACAGTAATCAATACTTTGTCTCTGGATGTCTGTTAGCAGGGATGACTTAGGTCCCATAAGCATCAGTGTGCATTATCCTTCAATAAATTATTTCTCTTAACTAATTTCTAAGCAAGATTTTTTTCTGCTGAAGAAGAAAAATAACATATGTGCTGTTAGATGAGACTTTTTCTTCCCAAAGTCTGTGCCTAAGAATCTCATAAATGAACATCTGAAATTCAGCTTCTGTTGTGAATTCATATTGAGGCGCTGTTTTGGCAAAATTACATGTTTAAATGCCAACGTTAGGGAAGTGCTTAATGTTTGTAAGACAGGAGCATCTTAGAGTCAGTAGTCAACAGGACTGAGCAGGTGCCCGAACTCTGGGCACATGCTGAAATGCTTTGCTGCTTTCTGACCCTAAATGAGCAGCCTGACAAGCAGCTATATTCAGGGTGGTCTTAAATCTCTTACTAGGAGCTGGTTTAAATCAGAGGGAGGGATGAGGCTGGGGAACATAAATGTTCTCTGGGGCCCATTTCGGTTTTTATGAGGTAGGTATTCCAGCCAGAAGAAAAGGGCTAAGATCAAGCCAGCCATCTTCCAGGTGAGACTCCATCCTTTAAAACCCGTCTGTGAGGGCTCTTAATAACTTTGCCATGTGTAAACACGCCTGATGCTTTTCTTATGAGCTCAGAGTGACAGCCAGAGCAAGAAGAGAGCAGAGGCTCAGCGCTTTTTGACGTCAGTTCTTATAAGCTTAAGCAGTTGATAACCATGACAGTCAAGAATCTAGGTATCACATATCATTAGCCACAAGAAGTAGCACAATAGGTTTCAGAGCTACCTCACCCCACTATTACTGCGACGAGCTCTGAGTTTACCCAGGATTTTTTTCATGGGCTGTAATGACCGAAGCACAATTTAACCCCTGAACCTCTTGGCACACGGGTCACATTTCAGCGCAATAGAGGACACACACCAAGTGGCTCATGTTTATTTTCCAATTGTCATTTTCAGTTTACCTTGAAGAACCTGATCTTTAAGTTGGTAACAAATAGCTACTGAAACCAGCTGAGGACTTTTTTTTTCCAGCTATAAACCAGTCAGCCCCACGAAAGACCCCATGAGACTGCAGAACATTTGCTTCTCATGTCAGCTGAGAAGCTTCCCAAAACAGCAGAAGACAAAGTACGTCAGATGGCTTGTGTATTCTCGTTTTGCTCTGGCCATGCTGGGTCATCAAGGGATATAAAATGTCTCTGACTCGGCTAATTTAATTTTCATGCAGAAAGAAGATTTTACTAATGGCAATCTGACTTATTTGTGCTGTTACAGCCTGACCTAGTGGACATCAAAGCCAGTGAAGAGACAGTTCTCCGCAAACCTCAGGCAAGGTACTCAAATTCTTTAATGCAGTTTTAGGAGCCTTTTTCACACCCATGAGCAGAGTTTCTCAAGTATATCTGGATTAAGACAAGTTTCAGAGATAATACAGCCAAAGTTCTGCCCAGAAAGCAGATGCATATCACACTTTGAAAAGTCTGACTTCTTTTCTATGCTCCTTCATAGTCCTGCTTAACCTCTCCAATAACAGAAATATCTATAATGGCAGATGATAAAGAGCTAAGCATTTCGCTATCTAGGCCAAAATAAAGTAGATTCTGTATGTAATGTACATTGGCCTCTGACAAGTCAGGAAAATCTCTGTTATCATGAAGATACTCTTGTATTGAGTGTGGTTATTTCACTGTCTGATGCCCACAGAAGAAAGCGGTGGCCGTACGTAGAAGCAAAGCCACAGCATCAAGTTCCCATCCCCATGGTTTCAGCCACAGGGACAGCAGTCCTATTCTGTGTGCCTGCTGCTCCCCAAGTGTTCTGCAGAATTTATTGGGGTACAAAGTTCTTACACAGAAACAGCCGTAAGGAATCCATGTTCCATGACTCCAGAGTCCTGTTCCTCCATCCCTAGTGTCAGGAACTTTGGAAACTCACTCTGGATTGAAAAAATGAATGCAATAAGGAGAGGTACAGCAGTATACAAACAAAATTTGTGTGTGTTTATACTCTGAGATTTACAGATGTTTTCAGAGCAAGTGACAGTGTTCAATTTTTAGGAAAATAAATATTCATGTCCATGTTTGTATCATGCTCAGAAGGTAGTTCACCAAAAAAATAAAAGCCTCTAGGCAAGTCTGATTTAATCTGGAGAAAGTGTTTGCATGGATGGTGAAAGATAACCTTGTAAGCAAGCCTAAAAGCAAGCAGTGTTATATTCGAACGTCCAATTTACAGAATAAATCTGGACACAGTTTTCCGTACATAATCTCTCTTCAGTTGTAAATTCTAAACCTACACTGAAAACATCCTTTACCATCTGATTTAATCAGACCCAAAGGGAGACATTGGAAGGCTACTCATTCTGTGGTACTCCCTAGGCTCTGGGTCTTTTCTCTTTTGCTCTAATGCAAAATTCGAGTGTTATTAAAATCCCCGTTGATGATTCACTTTTGTAAGTGCTTCCATATTGCTTTCCCACTTCCTACCATGTGCCAGAACTCATATTTTGGAACTAAGTTTGTGTAGTCAGATAAAAATAGGCATCAGACTTGCAATGGGGTCTCCCTGATGTCCTTCCTGCTTCATGCTGCTCCAACCATCCCTTCCTGTGGAAGAAGTCCACAAGAGTCCAAAGAGGTGTGATAATGCAAGAACTGTCCTGAGCTTGCAAAGACCTCACCCTTTTGGGGAAAATTGCCATGCTGGGTGACCAGGGAGCTCTTCCTCTCTTCCAGATGCTTTGGCTTCGGTGGGTAGGTCAAGCCCAAAGCTTTCCAAGAGGTGCGTGAGGTTTTAGCCACACAGTTTGCTTCAAAGTCAAAGGGAGCCATGCAGCTAAGCCTCGGCCAGCAGCTACGGTATGTGGCCTTTCATAACTATAACAGTTATTGGTTTGGTGAGCACTATGAAACGCTCTTTGGGTGGGCTTGGACTTCCCCCACAAAAAAACAATTATTGTCTCCGGGCTGGAAAAGGCTGAGGCTTGCAGTGCTGCTCGTGGCTCTGCCTTGGAGTTGGCCAAACCTCTCAGCCCTTCGCCATGTAGCAGCAGCTGAACTCTGATAGCATCACATGCGGGATGAGGTCACAGCTTCCGAAATCCCACTGATCCTTACCCAAACACTGCACAAAACCTTCAAACTCTCAAAATCGTATATAAAATATCACGCTTAATAAGGCTATTGTATCACAGTAGGGCCTGGATTTAAGCTCTCTAAATCCCGGCTGTTTCCTTAGGCACTGATTATTTGGTTTGCTCTAATGCAGGATTCTGCACGTTGTTTGTACAGCACACTTATGGTGCTGCACCTCTAAGCATATTCTTTCTTCTAAGAAGTGGAGCTGGAAGGTTTTATACCCCTGAATTTCTACCTTTTTTTTTGTGCACGGACAATAGTTGTTTTGCTTTTAATTACACTGCAATACATTAGAGGAGCTGCAAACCCCCACCTGTCCACCTGCCTTCACTTCTTTCTCTGGGAGACTTCAGTTTGTTTGTTGTTGCTGTTTAGAAGAAAGTTCTGCCAGTCCACATCTATGCCCTTGGCCTTTGTTTCTGAAATTCTGTCTCCACAAAGTTCATGAAAGATTTGTCATTTAAACCATCACCGCTAACATTTCACTACCTACTTTTTACTCTGGAGCAAGACACACTCCTGAGGCTCAGGTTTACTATTTAATACACATCAGCTGAAACATCAAAGCTCCTAAGAATGCGTTCACACATCTCCTCCAGCAACGTTGGTAGTACCCACATTAGGACAACCTGGTGTGAAAAATAACTACAGAACAAGAGGGCAATGTTTTCATAGAATCACAGAATCACAGGGTTGGAAGGGACCTCTGGAGATCGTCTAGTCCAACCCCCTGCCAGAGCAGGGTCACCCAGAGCAGGGGGCACAGGAACGCCTCCAGGCGGGTTTGGGATGTCTCCAGAGACGGAGACTCCACCATCTCCCTGGGCAGCCTGTGCCAGGGCTCTGCCACCCTCAAGGGAAAGAAGTTCCTCCTCATGTTTAGGTGGAACTTCCTGTGCTCAAATTTGTGCCCATTACCTCTTGTCCTGTCACTGGGCACCACTGAAAAGAGCCTGGCCCCATCCTCCTGACACCCACCCTTTAAGTATTTATAAGCATTGATAAGGTCTCCCCTCAACCGTCTTTTTTCTAGACTAGACAGACCCAAATACCTCAGCCTTTCTTCACAAGAGATGTGTTCCAGTCCTCTCCTCATCATTTTGATGGCTTCTTTTTATTTGCTGCCTTTTAACCAACACTGGGAAGAAAGCTGAGCAAAACAGTGCAAAAATAAATAGAAAAATTTCTTCCCTGCAGCCTCAGCCAGCCTCTCCTGTTAGCTCTGAAGAATACCTCCTTTCCCACATCTGCCCCTGTTGCCTTCCATCTGTAATTTACTGTGGTGAAAAAATTATTCAGGTACTGTCGGGTCAACATAGGACTTATAAAGTAAATGAGAATGACTAATGGGGCATTATACCCCCACTGAACTCTTTCCAGTGGCCGTTTGCAGGCAGCTGAAGCCAATCCATCAGCGGATGTAACAGCATTTGTTTCTGAAACATCTGGTATATATCAATATGCAAATCAGTTCGGCACAGAAGGAAACACACAAAGAGATTTTGATCTAAATGCCTCATGTTTTTGTTGTTGTTGTTGTTTCAAGGAACCGTAACCAGCCACCACTCAGCATTACTTCTCATTTTCTTTTTGACTTTTGCTGTAATATTGTATGATAATATCAATATATAGTACTAAATATTCAAATATTAGCTTGTGATGATTATCCCAAGGAGTATTTTTAGCATTTTTTTTTTTCTGGAATCAAAGTATTTTCTTACCAAAGGAATTTAAGCCTGTTGAATTCTGAATTAGACCTTAATTGTATCCCTTGTCAATCACTTTTAAACCAAGTGGCAGTTAGGGCAAGCAGACCTCACAGGTTTTGGCAAGTCAATGGTAAAGTAACTTGGAAAACACCAAGGCAAGATGATACTGTGATTAAATAGCCAGGAAAGGGACTCAGTTCCCATTCTTTGAGGGAACTTTCTCCAAAATGTGCCAGACTGCCTTTCCGGAAGATGATAAATACATTTCTGATGCAAAAATATTAAGGCTTCCATTTCAAATAGGGCTGAAAACTTCCTCTCTGGTCACGAATGCAGAGCACTCAGCTTTTCTGAAAACCAAATCACGTATTTTACAGCTTAAATAGGGATTTGGGGGCTCATATTCTTGACATGGAGGTTGAAATGAAAGAATGAAGACACCCAGAGGTTCATGAAAAAAGAAAGTAACCAAAATACATAAAGCAATGTTTTTTACATTGTCAGTTAGGACCTAGACATGGGTTGAATAACGTTTTGCAACACGGATTTTAAAAGGTTTTTATTTGATTTGAAATGTTTCTCCTTGTCTTTAAATATTTCCATCCAGTGCTTTCAATCTGAGAGAACTTCTGAACTAAGCCAAAGCCTGGGAGCCATAAAATGTAATTCACAAGAAATTATTATTACAATAGAAAAAAAAAAAAAGGTACTGACGAGCTGTTTTTCCTTATCTAACGAGAGCGAAATATGAAAAGGAAAGAAACGGTTTTCTTGTTGAAAAGCAGGCCCTGTAAATGACTCCTTGTGGGTAGATTCCTGCATCCACATCAGGCTCTGCAGAATCGCTTGGAGTCGGGGGAAAGGGAGGAGGGAAGATGGGCATGAGCGCTTGGAAGGATCGGTGACCTAGAAAAGATTTTTAAAATTCCTTCAGTTCTCACAATCAGATAAAAGCATGGACAAAAAGCGAGTGACTAATTTTCTCTTGTTCCCTTCTAATAGTTTCCTAATGAAGTAATTACAGTGTACTCATTTGGAAACATAGAAAACAGAAGACAAGACAAGAAAAATCAAGGGGAGGGGGGAGAAGTCTGATTAGCTGATCACTGCCTCCCCGTGGATCTCTTACCACTCTAACATGGTCATGCTAAAATTTTCCCAAATCACACTTTTCTATACACTTTACACATGCACACTTATACATGGAATTACTAATTAGTATGATCACTTTCGTAGCTGAGCGTGTACTGTAATATGTATGTATCTGCTGTGTAAAGGGCCAGGTAAAGTTTATAGCAAGAGGTAATTTCTTAATATCTGTTATTAATCTAATCTGGAAAATCAGACAAGCTGCCAGGCCCATAAATCTGAAATAGAAGCAGCAAATGTCTTGTCTTTTACCTAAGACCACTACAGCTACAGCAAAATGCCACCAGGAGCATGTTCTTATGAGACCTACTGAAATAAAGTGTCGGTGAGCTGTCAGGACTGCAAGCTCATTAAAAAAAAAAAGTCATCAGAAATACATAAATTAATGTAGCTGAGAAACTTTTTGGAAATTGCGACCGAGACAATTTGGAGCAGAGAGGGAAAATCATGTACTGACGTTCCTGATCAAGTACGTCATTATTGATCAACTATTTACAGAGTTTTCAGAGCAGAGTTTTAATTTACCTAGGGCAGTGCATCTGTGTGCAGGTTCGGAGGGAGAGGGGACTCAGTTTGCATGCACAGAGCTGGCATCATTGCTGCCTGCCTCGGCACCCAGCACGGAGGATGCCCAAAGCAAATAAAAGCGATGGGCCAAGACTTCTTCCTCACAAACTACGCATACAACTGGCTTGCAGCGTTGCTCCCGCTGACAATACATCATCTGTAGCTGATGGAGGAAGCTCTGTGTTTCGGCTTGCCAAGCGTGCAGATGCTGAAGAACCACAGGAAACATGCAGTTAAGTGGTGGGAATTTTATCTGCATGTGCTAGTGACGTACATGGCCCAAAGCAAGCTGCAGCCAGCAGGACAGACCCCACAGGTACTGGCAGCTGAGAGTATGGCCAGTGGCTCTGCATGTATCTGCAGGGCGATCCCTCCCAAGTCCCTTCATAGCAGCAAGCATCTGTTTCCCCATCTGCTAAGGGGGTGGATTTCTCTTTTGGGAAAAGCTTTGGGATCCAGGGGTGAAAAAAAAAGCTTAGTGGCCACTAAATCAGGATTACATCCTTTGGTACCTGTTTTGGCTTTTCCTTTGCTGAGGTGGAAATACAGATGAGAATCAATAAAGGAAAAGACTCACAGTTTTTCACCCCAATCATAAATGTTATTTTCATCCATCCATCCATCCATCCATCCATCCATCCATCCATCCATCCATCCATCAATCCATCCATCCATCCATCCTTAAACCAATAAAAATATTATGTAACAATGTAAATATTCATTCAGCCAGAAAAATCACTGTCTTAGCAAATGAGACCCTTAAACCTTTTTTTTATCTTTCCAAGCCAAAATGAGGCAAAAAACTAATTACAGATGAAAAGTAACCCAGCCTCTTAAATTCTCCAAAGCTGTAATGGTAACACAAGTACATCTTGCTTAACAGGGGAGTTTTATCATGACAGCTACCCTGCCAACTTTTTATTAAGGCTTAAACTGCGTCCAAACAATTTTCTTCACAGGAGGAACCCTCTCCCTTCATGTGTCTACTGAGAAGAAAGCCCTTATTCTCCATTTTCCATCATCCGTGTACGTGGTCAAATTCTCCCTGGGTAACTGAGTGTGAAGCTATCACTTTGGACTGAGCTGCAAACAAGAAGTGCTCTCATATATTATTATGGGAGAGGAGCACTCAGCTCTGGAAGATCTGGTGGGGATTGCACAGGTTTCTGAAGCCCTCATCCTCCCTCTCCCTTTTTTCTATCCTTTCTTTTCCATTCTCTGCTGAGTTATCCTCACAGAAGAGCCCAGCATTGCCAGAATCAGGGTCCGACAGGGCAAGGAGATGAATGTTGTGTTTTTAAAGTTAACAGAAGTTGGTTCCTCAGAGTTCATGCCGGTGTCACAGCGTGTGCCGAACTCCTACACGTTTTGAAACTTGATCTTACACCTTGCCTTTTATGAAGATGAAATCCTTGGCAGGTGATTATTTTGCTTTCTCACATCATATCAGACGGTTTAAGCACCAGTCTGCTTGCTAAGAGCCAGCTGTTGCGGAGTGAAAAAAAGAAAGAAAGAAAGAGGGAAAAAAAGCTCAGGCTTTCAGAAATCCCGCAGTGGCAAGCTGCTGTTGCTACCTCTGCAGTTTTCATTAGGTTTCCTTGCAAAATGGTGAACGCGGGTGTTTTAAAATGCTGATCAATATTAAATGCATCAATATTAAATTAGGAAACTGTAGAAAGAAGCAGGAAGCCAAAATTTTCTTTGCCTGGAAAACCTGAGAAGAGTAGAGGCCGGTAATTGTGCAGCGGTGAACCCACGAGCAGCATCCTGCGTTTACGACCGAGCCGATCTCTGGAGAGCATCGCAGCCTCCACCGCTGTCCTCCGCACAGCGGCAGGAGGAGGAAAAACACACCAACAACATGTGTGGGATGTAGGTCGCTCCCTCTCAAACCCTTGGTGGGGCAAGCTGGGAGTGACAACTCTCTCCAGTCCCTCCAATCCTTCTTGAGCCCAGCTGGGACTATTGAGCTAATAGGGGCTCATTCCAGCACATGTAGTGATGTATATCTCCTTGGAGAGGTGGACTTTTGTGTGCTCACCTGAAGGGAAGAGCTACCTATAATACAGAGAGGATCAAAAATGGGAACATCTCTATATTTCTAATGCTACCTTTCAATAGTTGTCTTTTCTAGAGTCCCTGTTCTGTTCCAAATGTGTCGGGAGATGGGCAGTCCTTTCTTCCAGAGAGCGGTGAAGGGCAGGCTCCCTTGCACACCACCAGCTGAATGACCATCCTTGTCTTCAGCACTTTGGCTGTAACCTCCAGAAGAGATCTCAAATAAATGTCCTTGGTATCACTGCTGTGCCACCTAGAGCAGCGCGTGAAACTGCTGCCAACGTGCTCTCACTGTCCTTGGTGATTGCTTTAAAAAAAAAAATCATCCTTTTTGTAAGAACTTTGGCTCCTGCCATGAGCCAGGGGAAATTGTCCCGGACAAGCCCTCCAGGTGAGATGACCGATGAGAGGCTCCCCTGGTGAAACAGGCGTGCGGTGAGAGTTCTGTATCGGGAGCAGCGGGGCTAAACAGGACACATCACGTAGCGTATAACGTATTGGCAAGACTTACACAGTGTTTCCTTCACTGTTTGATAAAAATAAAATTTTTCATTTGCCAAGACTATCAAAGTAACTGTTTGCTCTTCACTATGACCAAAGGAAACAGTGTTTCTTCCACTATCAACAAAAGGAATATATTTATGTCTCAAACCGGCTTTTTCCCGTGCACTCACCCCCTCAGAAACCTGATTTTAAATCATTCTGAAATGAATTCAGTGTCTGTGCACTGGATGCTCATTTCCTTAGAAAAGCAATGATGGGACAATTTTTCCCTAGTGCATCTCTTGAATTTGGCCCAGCACACGCTGCTGAACTGTTTTTCCTTCCTTTCCTCCCTCTAATGCAATTGCTTGGTTTCAGCTACTGTGATCCTGACCCAAATCCCATTGCTGTCCATGGAAAACCTCATCTGGGCTAGGGTGAGCGTTAGCCCGGTTATAACCCAGCCTTGCAGTAAAAGGGAAATGGAGGAGGAATAATTTTGGGACAGCTGGACTATGTCTGGTACCAGGTCTCTTCATTGCTTGTCTTTATTAGCTCATTAAGCACGTAACAAGAGGCTACTGCTCTCTGACCATAGCAAACCTCACATACACATTGTTTTCTCTATAAAAACACATTTGGACACTCTGTTAGTAAAACGAGCAGAACTCCCTGATGAAAAGGTTTTCCGCCCGTATACGCACTGTCGTCAGCCATCACAAGGAAAGCTTGGTTGCTGTGAATGTCCTTTAGACCTTCAGCACACCATGGGGGTGAAAATGTTGCTCTAAAGATGCAATAAAAGTAAAACAAGAATAATACTTCCATGTTCTTAGTTCCTCACGTAATCCAGACAGAAATCTAAGAGCACTGGAAATTTGGTGTGTTTGAACGTCCAATATGCCAAGTGCAAGGAGCGTTTGGCATCAACAGTCTTGCATGTAGCAAAGAAATGTAAATAAGTTAATTTTTTGTTTTGTCAAACATATGGACAAACTGATTTTCTTCTTCTTTGGGACTGATATTAATGCATCACTGACATATCAAGGAACTTCTGGTTCATTGATCCTAGATTTGGGCAAGCTTGGAATTGCTTGCCGTAGTAGTTTTGCCCCTACCTCCAAGATAATAATTTACCTAGTAATAATTAATCTGTCTCAATATGGAAGCTTAGAAGATTACCTGAGTGTGAGTAGGAAAAAAATGCATGGAGTAAGTGGAACTGGAATATGAAATCATATGCTGAAAGCTGTTTTTTTGTTGCTTACAGAAGCAGAAGTTAGTGATGTAGAAGTCCCACTAAACATTTTGCTGTACATAAAAAAAGCGTAGGTAGATAAGGAGGCATTGGTGTGATAAATTATCATATTCTAACTTATCTGACCACAATGAGAATATATATTTTGAGTATTCATATGTGTAATTATACATATCTTACACACATATATATGGATGCCTATTTACCCTTCCATTGCTTAAATAATAACCACAGCTTTTCTTCCTAGGGTTTGACCCTCAAAATGCAAAACTGATATCTTTATGACTGTGTTATCTTGCTGCTTGCTGCCAGTATGTGCAATGGTCTAACAGTACACTAATACACACCCACAGGCGTATATACACCCACCCACCCACATACATACAATAGGAAAACTGAAGCTCTGAATTTTCCAAGCACACCTACACCCTTTTGAGCATTGTTTACAGCTTTTGTCACAGTTATGAATGTGTATAAATTAGAGACTTTTCTCCATAAAAATCTTGGGGAGCCAAAACAGGGCATGGAAACGGTGCTGTCAGCATGTGCCATCGCACCTGTGGGCATCTGATGGACACGTCATCCATTGCTGAGATCTTTGTCTGTTTGTTTGCTTTAGGCAGGGACAGAAATAATTAATGCAAGTTCAAAAATTGCTTTGAAAGGAAAAGTGTTACGGTGATTATCAGCCCAGAAACACAACCCTTTAAAAACTGGAATTGATTCTTTCCTGCATATACGCGGCCCTATATGCGTGTGCATGAGAGGGTAACATAAAGTACTCAATTAAGGCTCTTGATATGGAAAACAGAAATGACTCTGTTTCTTGTGCAGGTACTGCAGGTAGGATTTCAAGAAGTTCTTGGTTTCTTGCTGATTCTGACATTGACTGAAACATTCAGTGACTGGGTTGGGGGGAAGCAGAATCAGATGGAGACGGCATTTTCAGTCTCCCACTCTGCACATAGGACCAGCACCACTTGTCATAACAGACAAAAAAAAAAAAAGGCAAAAAAAAAAGGTTGTAGCTGAAGGCTGGCCACCAAACATCAGGAAAATAAATCGTTTGATTTCTAAGATACAATCAATATTTTCTTTTGCGAGACGAAACAAGGATTTCTTCTAAAAATGAGTACAGAAGACCTGGGAATGCTGCACAGAACAATACATTTGTAGGTGGCAGGCTCTTTATTGTGTTAACAGACGGATAAATCAAGGACTCCCTTGTTATTTTATTTTTGCAGTGTACTTTAAAAATACTCACACGCCCACTTAGTGCTTCCTCATCGATAACACCAGCAGCAGGGGGGAGACGGTGTCACCTTCCATAAACAGGTACTGTTGACATACGGCTTGTAAAATAGAACAATTTCAATAGGGTCAGAGCCAGCTCAGAGAAAAGGTGCAGATAACGCTGCCTTATCTGACAGTATTAGCCAAAAAATATGCCTGCGTATTTGAAGTCCCGTATTTGTCTGATCCACACATTCTCTGTTGACACAGGGCCAAAACTAACAGCGGGTCTAATTGGTTGTACAGATCAGACAATGATGTTCAGGAAGATGAAAATAATATTGGCCCAATGAGATGTGCTTTGTGTTTAAAGGTTGTCAATTTTCTGCTCCAACTTGGGCTGGAGTCACAACAGCTGACCGCAGCCAGCACTTAAATGAGATTTAATGAAGCTGTTTGGCTCAGGGCAAGGTAACCAGACACACACGTAGAGCGCGGATGAGAAAACGCTGCTAATGCTCGGTAGAGTCTTTCCAAAAAAACAGATTGTTTTTTCCTTAAAAACAGCATGGAGATGATATAATTCCTGAATTTTTATGAGGCCTTTCCCAGGGGTCTGGAGATGGTTTCATATGTAACAAACACGAGCTTGGAGAGAGGAAAATGCAGAATACTGAGAAACCCACCAAACCAGAGAGCAATTATAAGAAAAAAAACTGTGGGGAGGGTTAATGCTTGGAAAACGAGAGGGGAGAAGTGGTGGCATCACAGGTTTCCAAACCTCAATAAATATATCTTACTCATCCAGCCAGTAGCCCAAAGCTCAGATACAGGGTTTAGTACTGTGTTATTTCATCACGCCGGAGTCATGCCCGTGCATGCCATTTTGCCTTCAGCAAATGTTACCTCTAAAAATCTATCCTGCACTTTTTCTTGAGTTTCCAACCAGTGCTGGACTGTGTAGTTATTGTATCAGTCTGACTCTCTTTAATTTCCCCCATTTCTCATCCATTCCCTACATTGCTGATGGCTAAGTCCTGCTGGAAATTTCCCTGCATTCATCAGTAAGAGAACAGGTTTTCTGTCTGCCAACACAACCCTTGTGAGACAGGAAAATGTCTGCTGTATTTACTAGGTGAAATATCTGGATTATTGTCACAGCATTCAACAGAGGTATCCATTCATGCATAGCTGTAGCCAAAGACTAGTTTACAGGATAAACGCCTCTTAAACAGGAGTGAGAACAGTCTTTATGAAAACTGAAAAGTAACCTTAAATCAAAGAGAGCTCTGCTAAAAAGCAACACTGAACTTGGACTGTTTGTATCTGCGAAGATTTTATCTTGCGTGGATTTGCATCCCTTAAATTTCACCCTCTAAAATTAGTTTTAACCACCAAAAATTTGCCTGGCTTAGGCTCCAAGTGTGGTTGAACCACCAACTTGCATCCCTGAACCGATAAATTTGCCAAGGCTGTCTCAAAATTGGACACTGTTCATTAAAAAGTCAATCCAGTTTAGCTTGAAAGGTTCCATCTTAAAAATCAGAATGAACTAAAAAATGCTTCATCCCAAGCTTCCCAGACTTGGTTATCCACATAGAAATCTGCCTCTTCTCTTATTTTCTATTCTTCCCTTTTTTCTCCCCATTTTTTTAATCAGCGATTTTCATAAGTGAAGTTCACTGCTTTGGGGTTGGCTTTTTTGAACCACACACATTTCTAAGAATCACTTGCCAAGAAATGTCTATAAAAGTATTTCTAGATGTTTGGAATTTCCTAGCAGTAGTATAGAAGTTTGGTTTGTTTGAATTTCTTGCTCAGCAGGAGGAAAATTGAGCTCAACATGTTTATGAGTATAAAAGCCATCTGTTTGATAGGGATCCTGGAATAAGACTGAGGGTCTGACTCTGAGATGATGAAGTGAAAAAGAAAGGTTTCTGTTTCCTGTTGCTGAGAATTAATTATACTGTTAATAGTGTGTTAGAAGAAGTAGAAGTCCTTTAAGTTATTACTTAAGCTCAAAGAAATAAATACGACTTTAATGAAAAGCTTTCCTGAAGGGAAAATCCACTATAACTTTTAAAATAGTTGGTCACATACCCAAAAACATTTGTGCACCGGGATGTTTCTCCATAAATGTACTCTGGCAAGGTTTATCCCTCACTCTCCCCTTTCCATCTCTCTAAATCTAAACCCTTTGTGGATAAAATGTTGGGATTTTTTGGGGGAGGTGGGGAAGCGGCTACCTTATGTGCCTGGCCATCACGTGAGATCATCTGCAGCCCTAAATTTATTCAGGTTCCCATATAAAGACCCTTGATGTCACCCAGCTTGCTCTTTGGTTGCGTTTCTTTATATTGTTGATCCTTGGTGGCTTCACTGGGATCCACCCCTTTGGTGAGAGTAGAGGCTGGGAAAGAAAAATGTGAGATCCTTCGCTAGAGCTGATAAAACTATTGAATGAAAAAACCCCACCCAGAAATTATGGGCGAGAGCTGGGCTGCTTGGAGCCACTTTTTGGAGGAACCAAACTCCCTCTGCTCTTTATAAAGGAAGCCAAGAGAGACGAGGTTTTAATTTTACCACTGGAGCTGTGTTCCTTATGCTTGATGTGAATAGACCCAGTAACCCCTCTCTAGGACACTATTTAGGTATATCATGTCAAAAATCTGTTTACGGTGTGATGCCTTTCTGGTCATTTACGGTAAAACAACTTAGTTGCCTAAGTTGTCTTGCTTTGCTGTCTAAAGCTTTGAAAACCATCCATGAAGCACAGACTGTGGAAGCCACTATATACCAACCACTAAAAAAATCTGTATGGCACAGGATATGTGCAAACAGGCCACTTCCGAAGTCACCTGTGTGGAGGAATTTGCAGGAGAAAGACATCTCATCGCCCCTGAAAAGCGCAGAAATCTCCTGCCCCCTTGCCCTCTCCCCTCTCATTCGCCGCCCGCCTTTGCTCCAGCTGCAGGGCCACTCTTTAAAAAGGCAAATCCTCACTGCACAAAGCTGAATAAATAACTGCCGGGGAAGGTGGACAGGTCTGCCGCACTTCGGTACACACTGGCTTTGTCCTTCCGTGCGCTGGCACGAGTACGGAGCTCGGGGTTCTTGGAGGGCTGCCAGCGGAGCGAGGTGCCACCAGTGTTTTCTTTAGTGCGTTGTAAACCCCAGGTGAGTTTTGACACCATCCGTACCCTTGGCGGACACTCGCTGCATTATATATGAACTGTTTGGAGCATGTTGAGTGCGGAGACTCCTGTAATGTCCCAAAGTATTTGGGTGTACAAAGAAAAATACAGCTGAGCTAACAGAGCTTTAAAAGACGCTGACTTGGGTGCTTGATAGCCCCTGAGTAAGGCTTGCTTGTCAACATTACCAGGCGAAATCTATGAAATCTATGCCTTCAACCTGAATATACAAGGAGAGCCAAAATAACACATTATGAGCGTTAATGCAGTTGAAAGTAAAACCGCATGTTTTCCAAAGGGTTTAAAAGCTCATTTGAAGTAGGGCAAAAGGTCAGAAAAGAAGGAGTCCCATTTATGTAGCTTTGGCAACTGTTTAAAAATGAAGAAGCCCCACTTAGAACATGTACATTTCATTATATCACTGCTGCCCTTGTCACCGGCAGGAAAAGCGGAGATGCTCGCCCTTGCTTGGACCCTGCAAACTCCCAGATCTTCCCGACTTCCCTCAGAAAAAAAGGAATGAAATGGTTCTTTGTTAAGAGTGAGCGGAAAAAGCGCAAACCCCAAATGAATTTTTTTATTTATTTATTCGTTAAGGGGGTTTTTATGCTTAGGCAATAGGAAAAAAAAAAAACCCTGGGCACGTTTTACAGCATATTGCGCAGGGCTGTGTTAGCTGCCGGGTGACCTGGTGTGCGGGGCACCAGCTGGGGGACACGAGGGACTCGAGGAGCCAGGCTGGGGGCTGCACTGATGCGGAGAGGGGTGCATAGGGCAGTCCTGCTCTTCACTGCCTCCAGCTCTTTATCCCAGTCCCAACAGGGACTTCATGGCTTTGCGGTCATGCTTTTGCTTTGGCCTTTGTCTTGTTGTACTCTTGGCATTTCCCAACAAGAGCTGTCCCTTGTAATTACTGGGAAACCTATCCCCTGGCTCTGATCTGGCCACTCAAATCCCCCTTCTGAGTCTCTGTCATTCGAGGCACTGATCCTCTTTGTCCCAAATTCAGAGCAGCAGGGAAAGAGGGATAGGCAGGATGTTCCATGTCTTGTACCCTATACAATCCCAAGGTCTATAGCCACCAGAGAAGACTGCCGGGCCTGGAGCAATATACTTTGGGTCTGGAGAGGCTCCATGAACCTGCAAAGATGTGTTGGAGAGAAGCTGTCAAGCTACCTGCCCCTCAGGACCCTTGCAGCTTTCTTGCCAGCACACCTGGCTCGTAAAAATACAGCAGGAACACCAGCATTTTGCCCCTCAGGGACAGGTTTCCAGTAAGTGCAGCCTTTGGTGTGAATTTCTTGGACCCATTTTAAAGGTCTGCAAATCAGCTGAGAGCCTGAATTTGGTCAGAGTGAATCCTGCCCGTCTCACTGTCCTAGGCTTACAACAAAACTTGGTGCATTGAAGGTGAAATACTTGAAGCGAGTTTGTCTGCTTTTTCTCCAGGGATTTGGGGAAAAAAGCGTTTCTGTTAAAAAGAACCACAACCCCTGGTCCAAAGGCTTGAGCAGAGAGCAAAAGGAACATTTTTGTCTGAGGCTCGAGTTAAATCACTGGCAGGACATCACTGCTTTTTGAGCACTTTAACTCGGATCCAACAAAAATCTATAAAAAGCTGTTAAGTTGCGATGAAGGAGAGCCACAGCGGTAATGAGTTTACTACAGTCCTTTAGGGTAAACTCCAGACTACGGCAGGGTGAGGAGTCTGACCGCTGTTCCCAGAGGGCAGGCAGGTATTGCTGCAATGAAACGTCCCTCGTGGACCTTCAGCCTCCCCGTATCCCTGCCAGAAACCCCGGAGTGGATCAAGAGTAGATGAAGAGCGAATGTGAGGTGTTGATCTGTGTCTCCGTTACAACATTCAACTCTGTTCACAGGCTGGAAGGGGCCCTTGGCTGGAGCAGCAGGTTGGGTAGGTGGGTTTATGGAGATGAATAGCATCAAAAGGAGAGAAAACTGGAGTGAGAGAACATGCCTCAGAGTAGGATCAAAGTTCCCTGGGAAGTATTTGTGGGGGAACAACCAGAGCTTTAGGAGATCTGCGTCCTTCACATTCAACAGCGTTTCATTTCCCGTCAACATATGCATGGGGAAGAAGAGAAGAGAGACGAGCTCAAACAACCTAAAATTGAACAGTTGCAAGAAAGCCACAAGTTGCCAGACATGTGGGCAGTAATACAACAATCATCAGATGCAAAGCATCCCAGAAACCTGCCTATGAAGAAAAGGAGGAGAAAGAGTCCAAGTGTGCATCAGAGCTGTCTGTAGATGCCACTTCTATTAGCAAGATGGCATGAAGACCAGTTTTTTGGGGCTGTGAGCGATATGAGAACCTTCAGAGACCACAGAGACTCCTGGTAACGCCAGTGGTGGGAGACTTTCGCCCAGGGAGGGGAGATGATACCCCTCGAACATAATGCAGAACCTCAGCCTCCTAATTCAGCTCTCTATCTCCTGTGGGTACTTCATAGAAACTGGAGTGGCTTCTGCTATTCAATACCATTCATTCTGCCAAATCAATCCTAGTACAAGATTGATTTTAAGTTTTGTTCCAGTATAAAAATGGCTTTGAATTTTGGGACCCTTAGGGATTTATGGCTTCAGAAAGAACAAGGCAGCAGGACATCCCCACAGGCTGCATCCTGTAGAGCAGTCCAGAGGGATGTCTGAGATGTTCCAGCTTCATTTGTGCAATAAGGGGAGCACTTGTATACAGACTTTGTAGATACTGGGACCGATAAGAGCCTAAATTAAATATTGACTAAGGAGTTTCATGTGAGCTTGAGTGTTTTTAAAAAATCTGAATGAATCCCACAGAGTAAGTTTAGGGCTCTAAAATGGATTCAAGTAGAATAAAGGATGTATGAGGAGTTAGAGGCATAGAAAAAGTCTCAAATGGCAGATGAGTCAGCAAAAAACAGAGAGTAGGAAGATGAAGAAATAATATTAGGGATATAAAGACACTGGAAGTAGCGATAATTTTCCTGTACTGAAGTAAGGAAAGAAAGTTTATCTAATATTCCCCAAATTATTCCTCTCCAAATATTTGTTGGTTGGTTTGCTTTTCCCTTCCAAAGCCTCAATAGCCTGATTTTATTTTCCTGGCTGTGTGGAGAACCAGGAACACCAGCAATATGGATTCCAATGTGAAATCCTACTTGCTGGCTCGAAAACCTATACCTGGTGTTGAAGGGGTACAAGCATCCATTTTTATTAGAGCTTTATTTGCTGCTTTTAAGCAGTGAAGAAAGTCTGCTACAAAGTAAAAACATATGTGCCGTGAAAAATATTAATGTGCACAGATAATTCTGTACATCCCTTGGGTACCAAGGGGATGAAAAGAGTAAGAAAGTCATTAGCAGGGAAAGACAAAATAATTATGAGACATGCTGCATTAGACAAACGGCAACTGAACTTCTTTAGTTCACTTTTTGCTAGTCGGAATTTCAAATAATCCTTCTGTAACTCAGTAACGATGGATTCCCAGTCTAAAGGAGGGAAACCAGAAGATGTAAGATCTTCCCAAGTAACACATATATAGTTTATTTGTGTGGACATATTACATAAGTGCAAAATGTTAATGTTCAGTAAATATTCACTGACGTGCTGCTCTTTCCAGTAGTGAGCACAGTGGACTGATGCAAGTGTGCATTAAACACATCTTCAGGTCTTTAGCTTTGTTTTCTTCTGCCCTCACAATATTAAAAATGGGAAAACAATGTTTGGAATATTATGGTTATAAAATTAGAGAGCAGCAGCAGTCGTTTCTTCTGAATAAGAGTGACCACGGTTTAGTACAAAGTCTTACAAAACTATAGAAAGAAGTTTTGGTCATTTCTGCACCTAGCCACAGAGAAAATCAGCAATGCCTAGGATTTCGTATGTTTTTGATTACCTTTTCCGGCTCATTCTTCTTATTAAAGTTCATTTTGAGGTTTGACTGATTCTCCTTTTGCCTCTGCTGGTTTGGTCCTCCCTCAAAATTCGGGTGGTTTGGGAAGCCTTTTCTTGGGAGCCCTTGCTGATGGAGTGGTGGGATCTTTCCTTGCATGGACGTAGCTTGTTTGGCAGCAGGGATGAGGGATCGTGTCTCGCACTGAGAAGGGGACACACACACAAACTGTCACCCCACTGCTTTGGAGGTGGCACAACACCCTGGGGAAGCCAGAGGTGTATTTGTTGCTACTGTCGCATCTGAAAAGTGGAGCACAGGCCATAAATATTACCATAAATACCTAATAATATCAGCTGAAAGTCTAGTGCAAAATGCAATAAAAGTTTTCATGTGCCTTTTTTGCTGGTGGTTTTCTTCCCCCTCCTTCTTTCTGACAAACTCTGTTGATAATCTCCAGGAGCAGCAGAAATGAAGGGAGAAAGGGAAGGAAAGAAAGTTTTGTGGACTGAAAAAAAGTTTCAAATCGCAGAAGCAAATTTATATAAGATTTCCACTTCCTTTTAGGTTAAAACCCCCTTTAAACCAAGGAGCTCCGCTGTCAGTACTGGATCCAAATTCAAATCATTCCAGGCTGGCCTAATTAAAAAAAAAATCTCCACAGCTAGTGTCAAGGGAGCATTCAAAAGTGTAAGGACAGAGCCTATCCCTTCATCAGAAAACAAAGAGAAATCCTGAATATGTATGAAGATGGTCAGGAGCTTTCCCAAGCTCCCACTCCTCTCCTTGGGAAACCAAAAAAGTATCGGCTTTAAGTCTCATTGGTGCATTTGTGAGACACAGGCAGCCATTGTACATGAGGCCCACGGTATTAATCACCTCTAGATTTCCCTTTCCTCTTTCTGAAGAGGGGATTTTCTTTTTTTTAATGTCAATAAATAGTCCTGCCTGAGATTAGACTGTCAGGGACATAATGCCAGGAAAAAAGTTGAAATGCCCCAAACTGGAGGGCCCTGACCTGTTTCCAGAGTCAGCGCTCGGTAGGTGCAGGTAACCGCTGTGGTTTTGCCCCAAAGGCTACAAGCCCTGCTTTATGGCACAGCTGAAGAGAGTGATGGTCCCACTGCTCGGAATATGCAAACAACTCTAGATTAAAAGAAGCCAGATCGCCTCCCAAACCAAATATTGAATTAGGTTTGGGATTTTTTTATTTTATTTTTTTTTTTCCATCCCCTTTTTCATCTCACATTTGTGCTGCTCCAGTCTCGGCTGTGTCACTGGCTTCTTTGTCCCCGCGTCCTGCAAAAATACTGAATATCTCAATCTGTTGTTTGTGCTCTGATTTCTGGTCTGCTTTACCGTGACATGAATTGAACGCATCACCAACGAATAAGCTTCTGACCATAGACCAATGAGTGCTTAGGTGTCTTTTGGAGATATCCTCACAGTAACTTTTTTTTTCCTTGCTTGGTATGTTTTGGCTGTATGACTCAATGAGAATAGATGTCTTTTCTGTGCTTCTTTTTGTATTTGGTTGTAAATCAGTCTCTTGCATGGCAGAGTGGTACAGCTATGGGTGACCCTGCAAAGATTTTTATTAGGATGTTGAACATCCAGAAAGTTTGAGTTGAATCCTGCTCCTGCCCTACTCAATTTAGTATAGACCAGAAGGAAGCATTATGTCACATAGGAAGAAAAAAAGAAAATTAAAATGTATTTGAACTTTTCAGAAATGACCTATCAGCTCAAAATTTGACTTCTTTTTGAAGGGGGAGAAAAGGGAGTGTTTTCCTGATGACTAGTATTTTTCTAGTGTATTCAGTAACTGGATTGTTAAGGATATCTGACCTGGAGCAATCTTCTTTCACATTCCTATGTTTTTTCATGGGACACAAAGAGAAAGTGGTCTCTTGAATTATGACAGCTTTGTGATGGGACAACATTTTCATGCTACTCTATTTTAATATCCTTCTCAACAATGACATCTTCTACTCATTAAAGGTAGATGAGTGAGTGAATCTAACAACATATTTGTGGAAACATAAGGAACTGAAATATGCCCTTGGCTTTTCAGGAAACAGAGGTCTTTCAGAAATGCCAGAGAAATGAGATTTTATTTTTCTAAGGCATCAAATTTTTTTTAAAGCAACCCAAAATGTGCATAATCATATTATAGGCAATCAGGGTGCTATTCAGCTACTATATCAAACAGGCATGTCGTTAACGCAGCAGGCTAATTGCTTGAGCTTTCCTTGACCTGGGACTTCAACGTTAAGGCTCTGGGTGGCCAAGCGATTTTCATAGTTTTGTCTGTACTCCATGAGTCTAGAGGAAATCAAGGTCTGTGATTGCTTTGGTAATTTTCCTTTCAGAACAGATTGCTTGATTTGACATTTTAAGTACAGTATCTTGTAACTCACAGGCAGGGGAACCTTTCAAAGAAACTGCTGTGAGTGAAGTCTCCCATTTTCCTTGCTAAAACACTCTTCCGTGCTTTAGCCGTGCCTTTAGCAGACTTATCTTTGTGAGAACACAGCAGCAGATCATGAGAATTGAGTTGCCACTGAGATAAGGTCATGTTATGTAGAAATATGAGCTCCTTAACCTCTGATCTTTTCCCCCACTTCCAATTTTGTAACCTTTAGCTGCATGTAGTTCACAGTGAAGTCAGGAGAAACGCCTGGATTCCTCTTGGTTTCCCCATCAAGAACAGGAAAAACTTACTTTTTTCTACCTCTTAGACTTTTTGAAAATCCACGTTGTGCCACATTGCAGACTTTTAACTGGCTTCCACCAAAGAAAATCTTCTTCCAACTCCTCAGACTTGTTGATGACAGCTGCCTAAAATATCTGCCATTCCTAAAACCATGGTCAGAAGAGAATTTAACTTCTGACTAGATCAGTAGCCAACAAAGGCAGCTGTTGACATTTAAGCAAAGATTTGGGATGAGATACTGTGAAATGGCTACATCTTCAAAGCCACAGAGGGGAGCGGAAGTCGACAGTAAATTTGAATTAAACAGGGTGTTTTTTTGACAAGAACTTCAGCGTGAAATCCCAAGTCAACTGCAATCAATGAAGGAGGTCGTGATTAGTGATTTGGTGATTGGTGTAAATTGATTTGAACTCAATACTGGATCGAGAGTTTCCATTCCCCACGTCTGTAAGAGGGGGAAGAAATGAGTGGGATCCACCTTATCTCCCTGCAATAGATGCAGAAAGGGAGGAAAATGCTTCCAGTTGGCTGATGTTGAGAAGGTGATTTGCAGAAGCAGAAAGAGCAGCCCAGTTTAGTTGACTCTCACTTGTCCCCAAATAACTCACTGTTTCTGAAGCTCTGAGCATTCCTCCTTTCCCTCTGATGTCTCTGCTAGCATGCAGTAGACTAAGAAATAGGAAAACAAGGTGTGTGAACTGAATGCATATCTAATAGATATTTGTCATTAAAATTGCCTTGAGCAGCTTGGTCATCCATTCAATTTCTTCCCTTCTCTCCTCCCCTGAGATCTGAACTTTTCCAGGGAAAGGGGGAAGTTTGTATCTGCACTACAAAATCTGCAGATGGAGTTAAATATGTATATCATATACAAATCTATTCCTCCCCGCCCCCTTTTTTTTTGTTGGTTAAATTTCATTAGTAGAAGAAGAATTTTAACAGCTACTATAATCTTTCTTGCCCTTCCCTAAGAGCATCTAGATTGGAAAGTGCATTATGCAGACCCGTTTTTCAAAGTGATACCACAGAAAGAGGAAAATTACGCTCTGGAAAGCTTTGTATAAGCTGATGGCTATGGAAACATTGTTTTAGTGTTTAAATCTGTATGCTGAGGTCACACAGAGACACTTACTGTATGAGACTGAATCTGAAAACTTGTACTATAATGTTATTTCCTAGCAATATTTCGCAATTGCTGATCTGAATTTTTGTGGTCTACCAGTTCACTAATTACCTCTTGAACCGGAAAAATACTGTTTCTAGGAACTTTCCATGAGTATATCCAATAAAGCTTACTGAAGACATAATCTTTTTTATGATTTTAATTCCATTAACATTTTTAAAATAACAGTTTAACAATTAACGACCTGTGGTATTCCTTGAAGGAGGGATTTCCTGAGCTGATTTGTAGATTGCAACACTAGAGACGACGTCTATTTTCTTCTTAGTATTGATCCAATCAGGAGTCCAGAAGCCACATCAAAAGTTTAGCAGAGATTTAATTACAGATGGACTATTGTAGAGGAATGAATGCCAGGCATGGCCAAAGGGAAATCTGCACTCCAGGAAACACATTTCCTTGGTCACTGCAACACCTCTGCAAATCACTGAGGGTACAACAAAGGGGACTGGATACACAAGGGGCTTTGTTGACTCAGACTGGAGGGATGTTGCACCATCTGCTGATATACATGATTTTGATGGGAAGCTGGATTGGACCTGAAATCCTGACTGGAGATATGAAGATGAACATCACATGGTGGTCAGCTGCAGCACGTGCACAAGAAGAGCAGCTAGCAGTTGTGTGAGCATCCCTGGTGCAGGTGGAGGCAACAAGACATAGAGTGCTTCCTTCAGTGTTGCAGTGTCTGAAAGATGCACAGAGATTTCCAGGCTGCTATCTTCCTGATCCTGCCCCTCAAACATAAAGATATACTTCAGATATTTAGTTCAGCCAGTTCAAATTAGCCATGGCACTATCAGTTATTTGGTCTCAGTGTCTAAATTTTTATCCCATGAGAGGCTCAGGTTCCGCATAGTGAGAACAGTTTATCCTTTGGTCTAACAGGATAATCTTATAGCTCAAGCAATAAAGTCTTGCAGTTCTGGATCCAGAGGTACAAGAGGTCTCCAGCTCTCAACTGGAGCTTTTTTCCTGCAGAAGGATATAAAACCAAGCACGTGTATGCTGTGCCTTGGCAAGGGGAACACGCTCTCTTCTCCAGGCGACATGTGAGTCTGCTGCTCTTGCCACTATCTTAGACAGTCATCTTCTCTGTAGGAAGAATGGATTTAATTATATCACAGTTTCCAGTTTTATTAATGCTCAAACAATATGAGCATTAAAGTGAAATAATATGCCAAGTACTGCAGAGGCCACCGAAATGTTTCCTGTTATTGTGTTGTAATGGAGATTGCAGTAACACAGAGCCGTTCCAAATGACTGCAGCAGAAAATGTCTCTAACCCTCTCCAAGATCCGCAGCTCAGCAGAGCTCTCAGGACTATCGCTCTTGACAATAGAGTTTCTAGGAATTAACATCTGAGGTGGCTAAGAATTTGCCTAGGAGGACTGGGCATGGCTCAGACACTTCCTTGCTCTCTGCAAGCCTTTCAAATGAAAAGCAGACCCCATCTGGCGGGGCCAAGAGCTGCATTTGATAAAGGGCTACAACTTTCCCTATCCACAAAGCAACGACCGAGCTCATGAGCAGAAATTCTTGACAAATACAGGGTGTAGAAAAGCCACGACCGTTATGAGAGGGCTCAGCTGGGTGAAAAATTAATTGTAGGAATTAGCAGTTGTGCTCACCTTCCTGTAGAGGCCATGCTCCTGACACAACAGTGTTACTCAAGAGAAGAATGACATATAGGAGTGCCCGGAATTCCCAATAATGTTCATCTTAGAAGAAGAAGCCAGCCATCCATATGACATGCCTGGGAATTTTTATACCCCCCCACAGAATTATTTACTCTGTCTGAAATGAACAAATTAAAGCGTAGCTGCTGGCTGTCACTGTTGAATTTGAGTTCCTACCCCTTCCAGAGGATGGTGTCCTTTCAGTCCAGGTGTGGAACCCATCTGAGATCCTTACCACAAAATTGCCTCCAAAGCATGGGTTGTGCTGATGAGAGATGCAGCTGAATTTCACTGACTTCAATGGCAAAACTCCATGGGGATAGGATTTCCTGCAATGTGATTTAACCAAATTCACACACGCAACCTCTAACAGAGAAATGTCTCTCTTCTACATTTTAGTCCCGTTCTTCTACTAGACGTCAATGTTAACTTAATCTCTGCCTCTTATCTGACCTTTTTTATTCATCCACCTTTACTGCAATGAAAATGAATCATTCAATTGTTTCAGCTCAATATATTGTTCTGGAACGAATTCAGGGAGACATCCATGAAGACTGTTTCCTGCAGCAGACAGCAAGTTGTTTCTACGTGCACACTCTCGTGATGCTTTTCCAAGGGATTTAAATTCAGTTAGAATAAATTACAGGCCTTTGAATATAGCAGAGGAATACAAGTGAAAATTACAGTGTTCTCATCTATTTACATGGAGACTCTTTATAAATAATGAGTCAGTGGTTGCTCTATATTGAATTGCCTGGGCTACCCGCAAACCCTTCGGTTTGTTTTGTTGGATTTGTTGTCACTACCTTAGCTGAGAGTGGCTAGGGATGGCTTAAACCATAACTTCATAGAGTGAAGATCCCAGTGATAAACAGAAACTGAGTTAGAAAAAGTGGGCATTTTGAAAAAAATGATCTAATGTAAACTTATATTAATCATTTCATTATACAATAGTTAGTCTTTGTCCAAGCAGTAACTGATGTCAGGGCTATGCAGGTGAATTTGCTATCACAGGAGAAAAGAGCAAAGCAGGCTCATGTTATATGTATACTAAAACATGTTCTTCTTATAAGATGCTTTGTAATAGTGAGGGTAAAAATCAGACACCTGAGACATCCCAACATCTTTGAGATGTCAGTAACCTACATTTCATCACCCCTGGGAGGCAACAACGTTTTTGTGCAACTGGGAAACTTGGTAATGGACTCTATATGATTCATTCTCTGTAATAAGAATTGCCTGCACCCAGAAGTGCATCGCATTTTTGCTGTCTCCCTTCTCATATTGAAGTACCACAGAATTGTTGTCAATAGACAAAGAGTGATGAATTAAGCCCTCAAGCACTGAAAACAGGGGGATGATCTATCCTGTCACTGGATTTTTGCAAGGTGTGAATAGTACAGACGCTAACTCTGCAAAATACGTGTTTACAAAGGAATAAGGCAGGATCTTTATGGCTTCAGTTGAAGATACAAAGTACATGCAAAGAATCAATTTCTCCAAATCCCCTTCCCTTCCAGCTGGACACTTACTGGGATTATGTAGTCAGTGCTGCACTTCAGGACAGAAAGAACTGTAAAGAAAAGAAACTATAAACAAAACTGGCAGAAAATTAGGAGACAGGCAAGCGCACGGGCAATAGAAATCACATTTAAGAAAAAGGGGGAAAAAACCGTGAAAGAGAGCCAGACTGCATACAGTAGTCTTAGTGTTTGCACTGGTTAAACCCCTTTTATCTCACATTCATAAACACAGGCTCTCTATATGATATAAAACACATTTAGCTGTCATTGAAATGCTGTGATTTATGGAACAGGGCTGTCCCTAAGAGGGTAACAACACTTGGTGCTTATTTTGGCAGGTGCACTAAATTCAAACTGCTGAGCGGCTCAAAGAACAGCTAATGCTAATGACAAAAGGTTAATGATTTTCTTTTCTTTTCTTTTTTTTTTTTTTCAATTGGAAATATTTGTTCAGTTTAGGCACTGCTTCATATGTGACCCCGGCTCTATCCAAGCAGATGTCAGCTCACTTTGCATTTGGCAAAGGCAGCATTTGAAGAAAATATTATTTTAGTTTCAAACGTGACTAAAGAGCCATCAGCTTCTCTGGGCTAATGAAGAGGCATCTACAGACCTTTGCCTTTCCTTCACGTTTGCATGTAACAGGTAATAATTAATGATCCATTTCCCTAGTAAATTGGAAATGATATGCCCAATAGAAAAATCAGCATTCAATATATTCACTTGTCTTTCTATCTACCTATCAGTTCTGAGTTACATTTTACAATTTCTCCGTGGTCCTTTAATGCATTTGTTACTTGAGGCTTCTCCTGGCTTAACAGGTTTGGAGACTTGTCTGTGGCATCTTAAATGATTCTGTGCTCTCTGCTGCTTGCTAATTCCCTAAATTATCTTATTGATAAGAAAAATGCATATTTTATAATTTTTTGTGGTCCCGTTCAGCAGGATGGAAATTCATATAGTTCAGTTCCAAACCTGTCTTCAGCACACATCAAGACCCCTCTTATGGAAAGTGGGACACAAAACATTGCCTGTCCAAGCCTCAGAGTAGGGCTGGCTGCAGAAAAGGTCCCTGTTACCCTTTGTCTGAGCTGAAGTTTCTTACAGGAACAGAACCATCCTTTGCACAGGGCATGTTTATTGGTGCAGGAAATACATGGGGTTCAGCTGACTGGTCCTGGAGGGCAACAGCAGGTGAGAGTGAACCAGGGATCTTACCCTCTCCAAAACTATGTTTTTAAAAATATGAGAGAGTGATGTAGTTTGGCATGGTTGCTGAAAGTGACCTGAGCTGCTCTGAACATGGAGATGCCCACTCTGTCCTTCCTGGGGCATCGGAAACCAGATTGGAATGGGGGTAGTCCTGACACAGCTTGGTGCACAGGTGGGAGGATGAGGCCACATTCATGGGCAGTACATCAGTCATTCATTTAACCACGTGCCTGGGACGGGTTTCTCAGTGGTTTCTGCTGGGTATGATTTTTCACTTCCCGCCTTACACTGGTGATGATGTACGTCAAGCATCTGCCCATCCTGCACTGGGAGCAAATAGGTGCAAGAGAAAGCCCTGGGAGCTCTGCATAGGGCTAACTTACTGGGCACAGCACTGGGAAAATAATAAAAAAAACAGTTTTAAAACCCTTTTGAGAGCGTCGGAGGATAGATCCCTCAAGATGCAGTGCTTTATTGTCACTGTCAGCACGTGAGCGCTCAGAGAAGTCCTGTATTCAAACATAACATCTGCCACAGGACAAAAATCTCATGTGCAACAATATCAAAAGCAGCAGAAAAGTCCAACAATAACAACAAAGCAACAAAATCCTGGCCAGCAGCGAAAAGTAGGTCATTTTGAACGCATCCAAAAGCCGTATCTCCACAAGGAACTGGACAGAAGCCAGAAAGACATTTGTCAAATTAATCATGGAAGATCAGGTGCCCGTCCCCCTCCCCACCCTCTCCTCATTAACCTTTGGCACAAAAGGCAGGTTTGAGACAGACTCCTAATAAGTGTGATTTTTCCTAGATAGTCCAACATTATCATTATTTTTTTCTAAACCACAGTGTTACTCACAGTGAGGGCCACGTTCGCTTTGCTCAGCCAAGTTATCTCTGACACAGGGGAGGGGAGCTGGGGGACTGGTTACACCACTGACTCTCCTGGCTCTGGCTCTAACACATGCAAAACTGCTCATGGTTCAGCTCTGGTCCCAGCTGGACCCTGCTGAGGACCAGAAGAGCATCAGGATGGCTCTTAACATCATGAACAAAACCTATCCCAGGCCTTGATTAGAGCTGTAAAGCCCTACAAGCAATTTCAATTGGAAAGTCCTACAAGCAATTGCAACTGCTTGGTAAATGTCTTATGCCAGGAGAATTCTCCACTGGAAATAATTGGTTAGATTATCCATTTTTTATGCTCTTTGAATAGGGCTGTATCTAGAGTGGTTGGATGGGGAAAAGCAGAAGTGAACAAAAAGCCTCTGGAATTTAATGAGTAAGTGTTTGATCAGAAAGCTTGAGTCCATCAGCTATTTACTAGAAAGGAAAGAAGGAAGCCTGGAAAGCATTAGGGACAGAAAGACCACCAGACATGAGAAATGGTATTTTTAATGCTGAAGTTATCAGCAGAAGAGGTCCTCAAAGTTTACACAGAGAGTTTTAACAGTAACATCACAGCAAGACTTTATAAGTAAAAAGTGTGTCAATTTAACATGTCAATATAACATTTTTCCCCTCCATTGGTCAATATTTCCCTCCCACCAAAGTCAAGAGTTATTTTGGCTTTACTTCAATTTTTTTTTTTTTTGAAGGACTTCTCCAAGAAAGATGAGTAGATGATAAAATATGTGAGAGGGTGACTAAAGCACTGGATGAAAAAGTAGATTATGGGCACAGGGTGTAATATCTGGTAATGCTGGAGAGTATGGATGCCTAGGAAGGAAAAAGACAGGCTGGTCATTTTACTCAAGAGCAAAGAGAAGGATGGAAATCTGGATGCTGTAAGTGAGGCCTGGTCCAGGAATCAAAATCCATAAAACACATTAGCTCTACGGTGAACATAGAAAAGAGTCTAGTCCAGGTTAGCCAAATATCTGTGGCTTCAATAGAAGCCTTTAGGAAAATATGTAGCCACTAAACCATTTTTATTTGGTGTCCTACAAACATAAAATGTTCTTTTAGCTGTTTAAGGCCAGTTTTTTACTCCCACCTCTCCTGACCTGTCTTACAGGGCTGGGTCAGGAGCAGAATAGAGAGTAATGAAAATCAGCATCTGCTTCTCTAGCCCCCATGACCCCGATACCACTTGTTACGCATTGGACTTGTCCATCTAGGTAAGAAAACCTGCAACATTGAATTCACTCTGCGTTAAAAAAAAAATAAAAAAAGAAGAAGAAGAAAAAAAAAGAGGTGTTTGAGTGGAGGTTTTTGTATGGAAAATCCCGGAGTGAAGTGTTTGTTGCCTCTTTGAAGGAAGATACATCACTAAGTCACTGTAACTAATAATCGTGTGATATTGAAAGAGCGCAGAATTTACTGGTGCAGTGGGATTACTTTTGTTAAAGCAATAATGCCTCATTTGTTCTTATGACAGAGCTTTACAACAGTTACACAGGCAAGTCTTTAACATCCATCAACATTACTGTCTGGATTGTATTATCTAGGAAATCCCAGAGTCACTAGCCTACAGGTTGAATTAGCTGCAAATTCATTTCAGATTAGAATCCCTTTTGTAAATGCTGCAGTCACTCAGGCAATACCTCGGAGAAAGCAGGGGGGTGTTATTGAATTTTCTGTTAATAATTCTTTCCCAGCCCTTTTTTTTTTTTTTTGGTAACCACTGCTTCTTGAAAAGCATTAAAGCATTAAGCTGACTTTAAAATAACAGCGGCAAACACTTTTCCAAAAAAACTTCCTTTGTGTCCTCCCTGCAGGAATGAAACCCTTTCAAGTACAATTTGTAGTGTATCTGTCCCTCATTTCAGGTGTTTCAAAAATACATCAGCGTACAGGCCCAGAGAAAATTGCCCAATGACCCTTTTCCATTTTTTTGGCCATGTTTCTGCAATGGGTGTCTCAAGCTTTGCCCAAGCTTTTGGTCCTTTATAGCTGCCCCTACCCAGTGCATCTTGGCTATTCATCGTCTTGCAATGTGTGGAGCGACTCAACTCCTCTTTCCTCTGCAGGGTGGGAAGTTCTCAGCAGGGATGAGATGGTCTCTTCCCTTCTGACATGGTTCTTTGCACCGTGAAAGCCTGCTTTTGGAGGTCTTAGGGGTTTTTAGTCATTGCTGCAGTGCACATGAGAATTAAAACAAGAATAAGAACGTTGTTGCAGTTCCTCTGGTGTAAATGTAGAGCAGTATTGCTGATCAGATCTGGATTTATCTTGGAATGCATTTTGGTCTCCCTTGAATTTTTTTGCAAGTGGTATTCCAGCAAAGAAGTCTGTAGGCAGGAAAGAGTGTATTGGACTTGAGAGCTGGAGAATGTTTGAAGAAAATGAAGTTTGAACTCCAAACCACAAATATTCACAACAGAATCCTGATTCGGAGGATTACACCGAGCCAACCGCAGGGCAGAGACACCACCACATGTCTGCTCAAATGTCACCTACAGAGTATGGATTTTGAATTGTTGCTGCCGAACTCCTCCCAGGCAATCCTCAGGCCGATGTATTTTTGGCAAATAATTCTGAACAAAGGCTGTATCTGAAAATTCACTTGCTGCCCACATTACTTATGCGAATAGTTTGCTTGGCATCTTGTTGTAGAAAGAATAGAGAAATCCAAATTAAGGAGCAGACCCCTACCTTGAGGTTTTTCTTAAAGGATCCTTTCTGTGCAAGAGAGCTAGATCTTGGTTTAAATGCCCCATTATAGTCTATGTCGATAAAACTCAGGATATTGCCATTTTGATTCTTCGCATTTCTAACCTGCTATGTTAACTTTTTTAATGTAATGTATACTTCTGCCCTCGGAGAAAAAAAAAGAAAAAAACCCTCCTCTCTGCCCTTTTAATAAGTTAGTTTAAGCTTTGACAAGATGGGTTTTATGTTGTGATAGAAGAAATAGACATTATTGAGCAAGAAACTATTGAAGCATCTGTTTAACTTGAAACCTGTACAGAAGCTCCAGCCTGTTCTCCCCAGGGCTGTAGGCATCATAAATATCTTTGTGCGAATGTGGGTCTCATCACCATTTTTCCTGCCAAATATTAATTAATTCTATTAATCCTCAGAGCAGGTTTTAGCCTGTAACTGAAGACAAAGGCGCAGATTTCCTTCCCCAAAGAGCAGTTGTTCCCTGATTTGGTTAAGTGTGTGTTCAGGTGAGGCACCCTGTTTTCTGGGGACCGTAAAGCCCCAGTTCCTACCCAAGACGGAGGTCTCTGCTACCGCCACCCCCTTCCAAGACACACACACACTTGCAGACACAGAAATAATGGCTATTTTAGCCTGTCATTCTCTGCAGCCAAAACCTCACCTCTGTTCGCTGGGGTCTTTACATAACCTGACCTCCAGAAGCCAATTACATCTGTTTTCTTTGTGCTCATGTGTTTCTAGTATTGACACCAACTCTGCTTTCAACAAAGGGTGGGTTCCCATGAACTCCGTCCTTTATTACCAGCTGGTTCTTATTAGAGATTAACCAATAAAAAATGAGTAATACAGTCAGCAGTGTGTTCCTACATGTAGCACTTTTCCATGTGTTTCAATTTACCAATCAACCAATAAAGCCCTGCCCTCCAATGAACTGCATTCCATACCTCACATTTTTTGCTTATTTTGATAAATGTAGCTTTTCATAGATAAAAAGGGCAAGAATCTGGCTAACACTGTCTACTGTTAGCTGGAACATTGATGTTGGTTAGATGAATTAGAGAATGCTACTTGATCTTTTCTCTGACAGCTTATTATGCCTTGGTTCCTGGGCTTCTAAAATTTCTCTTGCAAAGCTCCCTGTCACTGTGCTTAGTTAAAACTTGTCAAAAAATTAAAGAACCCAATTTCAGGCTTGTTTTGCTTATTTCCTTCAGCACAGAACAGGCAAGAGAAATTTTGAAAGCGTACACTGTCCTTGCTGCTGTTGCAGAGGTTTCTGCAAGCTAAACTTCCTTATCTGGCATTATGTGAGGTATTAAAGGGTTCAAACCTGGAAATGGCAGTTCATAAAATGAGTCATTTTTAGTACAAACTTTTGGGAGGGAAAGTATAAAAAGCAAAGAACAACTGAATGGATTTCTCAATAAGAGAATCTGGGAGCATGCTCGTAAAGTTATTCTTTGCAAACTTTATAATCTCTTCTGAAAACACTGATGCACATACTTTATTTCAAGCATTTAAGCAGTTGCACTCAAGCCAGTAAGACTGCTCACATGCTTAAAAATAAGCACATGCGTGTTCATTAATTTTCATTGTTTAACTGGAGTAGTTGAAGCCCTGGTTGAGTCTCTGGTGGCAGTGGAGAAAGATCACGATCCTCACCGGGACCAGGCATGCAAGCATAATCGACAGGTCTGTGTTGCCCCTCACAGGCAGGAGAAAAGTCGTTGATATATCAATGCTGAAGTGTTAAACTTGCAAAGTTTTATTTTGACGCCTTCGGTACACTATGAAATTTTAATTTTAACAAATTACTTTTGTGATTGGCTAAGCATTTGTGCTTTCTTTTAATTAAAATCTGCCCGACTTGTAGCAAACTGGGGTCCGTGAAGGACTATCCATGTCTCCTACTCGTAAAGCAATCCAGGTGGCATGAATGTTATTAGACCCTTTAATTCTGCTAAATAGACCTTCCCTTTGACACTGAATTCTGAACTTGGCTTCATTATCACTTTTCAACAGAAGAATGAAAATACAGTAAATCTTTCCATTAAACCAAGCTGCTGAAAAGGGAACTTTATTGTTTTAAGGTAGTTCAAAGTAGGCTGAAAAACTCCCTGTGAAAACAGGCTCGAACTCCTTAAACTCCCCTAAGGTATAAATGTGCTAACTCAATACCTCAGTGCCTCTTGCTCCTTCGCTACCATTTTCCCATTGCAGGCAGGGAAAATTCGGCCTGTAGAAGCACATGATCCAGAAAGTCGCTGAAGGTTCACCAGGTAAGATATGGAAACCTGACATTGATGCCACTCAGCTAACAGCAAACCTGGAATTTCCCAGAGTGTCTCAGAGACATCTTAACTCTATTAGACCTTCAAGATTAAAGGCACTAGAAAGCACTGGCCATCTACTTTAAGGTGACAATCAAACTAACAGCTACAAGCCCTCACCCAGTCCTAAAGACATGGGGGATTTTCACCTATATGTATTCTAGAACAATTACTACAACTTCAAATAGCAGCCATCATGAAATGACAACTAGAAATAAATGAAATACATTCAATGGTGCCTTGAGCTTTTCTTTTCCTTTGGGTATTTTTAGGGGAAACTCCAGTCCCATTGGAACTAAGGACAAAAATTTTACTTTCAAGGAAGCCCCAGAAAAATGGGGAAAGGTGTGGATTTGTGTTCCTACAATTGTCCTGCGTAAATCACTGAGCTGACACTCCTCCCAGACTAAGAGAGTTTTGGGTCCACCTAAAACATTCCCCACAACTGTCAGCCTTGAAGATGAGATTCCCTTGCTGGCTTCTCTTCCCTTGACTTGTCCTACGGCACAAAATGCTCTTTCTGAGTGTTTTTCTCAAGAGAGCACAGATGGTTGCCCAGCTGTTGATATGACAAATAACGGAGGCCAAGATTCTGGAAGCATATAACAGATGACGGACCTATTGCAGCTTCTGGAGGCACTGAGTTTCCTGTGCTGTGGACGGGGTCAAGCAAGTGAGACTAGTCCATCTCCCTGGTGTTTTTCAGAGGGAGGTGATATGTTTGTGAAACCAAATTCTTCGTTTCACGGAATCATGAAATTTTGGAGTTGGAAAGGACCTTTAGAGATCATCTAGTCCAACTCCCCTGCTAAAGCAGGATTGCCCAGAGCACATTACTCAGGACTGCATCTAGTCGTGATTAAGGGAAGAAGTCAGGAGTAAGCTATTTCCCATTCTTACTTCTTCCAATACAATCCTCGGCAGTGAATTTGTGCCCTGTGCCCAAGATCCCAGAGTGTTGCTGCAGCTTTCCGTGAACCATGTGCTTCCAGCTCCTCAGCAAATGTGCTGAAGCCCTGTGCCACGGCTTCCTCCAACACACAAGAGCAGTTTCACTTAAGCACAACAGTTATGTGGCAAATACATTCCATTTAATAATTGATTAAGTCTTACGTGAAAAATAGAGAGTGCTGCAGAAGATTCATTTCCAGAAAGGGAATTTTTTTTTAATAATTGGAATTAGATTCTGGGCTGGAGAGAAAGCTGGGGATGGCTGATAACATTTTGACAATGATGAGTGAGGCTTTAGGAAATAAATACAGCCAGGATTATTGAAGTCTTTTCATCAGCAGAGCCTCCAATTCAGTGGAAGCATATGAAAAAATATTTGCCTTTTTCAAGTCACCTAATCACTCTAGAAAGCTGGCAGCAATTCAAGTGATGTACACTTAAAATGTCAGGCTAAATTATAGATTTCAACCTTCAGAATGTGCTGTTAAGAAAAATTCATTTGTGGTTTTTTGCTGAAAAAAAACCTTTGAACCATAAGATTTTTTCTGTATTACTTGAGATGTTTTTGTTGTTAACATCAAGGAAGTACTGAAATAAATAAATAAATGAACAAGAGACAAAACAGACCAACACATTTTCTGGAAATCAGTGAATACGAAGGAAGGAGAAGGAAATATGAAGAAAGAAAGACCTAGTTCTGCCCACAGCATTAAGGACGTGTAATAAGTGACCTGTTACTTGGGATTGGTGGGGGAAAATATTGATAATACACCCTCATATATATGCTCAGAGCTGCACAGTGACAGTTTTTGGTACCATTTTTCAGTACCTCCTGTGAATGGAGATTGGTACCGCCCTTCTTTTTCTGATCACCTCACTTGCTCCAGCCTTTATTCTGATTTCTTCCAGGATCTGCCACTGGGAATATGCACTCCTCTTCTTTTCCTGCAGCACCCAACACACCTGGGGCACACGCATCTCCATCTGACGTCCCCTCCATGTGGCATCCTCTTCTTCCTCCCCTATTACAATCCAGTCTGTGCTACTGCCTTAATTAAAAATAAAACAAAGTCTCTTGCTGTCCAATCCTACAGCAACCAGGAAGGTCTGCCAAGTGCCATTTTTCTGTTTAACACACACAAGACCACTACCAAGAAAGGTTTTGTTCCAATATACAATTTATTAATTATTGCTGATTCTGCAAAGGGACGATGATGTACTCCCCCTGCCGGCTTCACATCTGCAGCTGGTTAGGAAATAACCACAGGTCTCTCTGCACCGGTCACAGGGTGGGGAAAGATGTGCTGGTCTGTGATACACAACAGCTCTGATTAAATGTAATTGATGGGATTATTCCTCCTGGAGAGAAGGACAGGGCAGAGTCCAATGATGGTCAAATGCTGATGTGCTTGGCAGTGTCTACTGAAGTGGTTTATCTTCCACAGAAAGAGTCTGAACTCTGAACAGTCTTCTCACAACATAATCCCTGCAACACTGCTGAGGGTCCTCTCCACCGTAGTCTAATCTCTGTGAGGATAAATGTTCTCACAGGACAGAAACATTGGTGTAGTTGTAGGCTTCTGCAGGGGCGCCTAATGTCAGGGACACTCCCTTCCTATCTCTGCTTGGTTTGCATAAATTCAGCTCTGTGTTCTATATGCCCAGAGTTCCCCTTTCTGCTCTATATTCCTAATTGCTACAAACTGAACTTGTACTCCGCAGAAGAAATTCCCCTCACTGTTGCAGTGACCTAAAGGTCTTCGCAGTGAAGTCCAGGAGAGAGCAAAATAGGTCTTGCAAAATACTTCTGCATCAGAGGGAATCATAGAATGGTTTGGGTTGGAAGGGACCTTAAAGACCATCTTGTCCAATCCCCCTGCCCTGGGCAGGGACACCTTCCACTAGACCAGGTTGCTCAGAGCCCCATCCAGCCTGGCCTTGAACCCCTCCAGGGATGGGGCCTCAACACCTTCTTTGGGCTGCCTGTTCCAGTGTCCCACTACACTCAGAGTAAAGAATTTCTTCATGAATATCTAATCTAAATCTCCCCTCTTTCAGTTAAAACCCATTACCTCTCATCCTATCACTATAATCCCTGATAAGGGAAGGCACATATGCCTGGGATATCGAATAAATCATGCCAGGCCTGGGGGGAAAATTGCAGGTGGAGGGAGCTGGGTGTGATACCTGGTCCTGGGAGCTGACATCCTGGGACCCCCTTGTGTCTTGTCCATGGGGTTGATTGAGGCCCTTCCCCATCAATGGTACAGTGCCACCAACTGAGAAGGGCCCTGGTATCATTGCTACTTCACTTTTTTTGGCTTCCTGCTGCAATTTTTTTTTCACATCCACTCTGTCATTTCATATTTTCACAACAATCCCTGACCCTGCCGAACCACATCACCCAGAAAGGCTTTCCTTCCTCATCACTTCCATTACACACCCTTAGTTGTGGCAATTGTTTATTGTCATTGTTATCCAACCTTGTTCTTCCTCACAAAGGGAACAGAATTAAATGAAATGCTTCATTTCCAATTTCAATTTCTTTGGCTTTTTCTTCCAGCCGTTGGAATTCAGCTGTCCTCTCTCGGCTAGATTAAAGAGGCCTTTAATATATGTTATTTTTCCTCAGTGAAAATACTTATGTGCTGTAATCAAGTCTCTGTTTGATCTTTCTAATAAGCTAAACAGACCAATTTCCTTAAGTCTATTCCTATCAGACTCCTCCTACACTTCAGACAAATGCTTTTGCGAAGGAAGGTTCTTTTTTGCAAAGCAGCCTGCTCCACTTTCAACACCCATTCAAGACTCTCAATACATCCTCTCCAAAATAATAACCCAAGGAGGCATTTTGAGGCTTGACTGCCTCAACTGCTCTCCATCCCTTCTGCCTTCAAGCTGAAGAGATCCCATCTGGCAAAGGAGTTTTGGGCAATGAAGTCATGTAGATTTGCACGCCTTTTTGGGAGTTG
Organism: Rhinoptilus africanus; assembly: GCA_013400135.1. Taxonomy (NCBI): domain Eukaryota; kingdom Metazoa; phylum Chordata; class Aves; order Charadriiformes; family Glareolidae; genus Rhinoptilus; species Rhinoptilus africanus. Next base: position 269,239 of record VXBO01008848.1, on the reverse strand, counting down.
TTTGTGGGATGGGACTGACTCTGTGTGCACACTTCCAGTTTGCATCACCCCCAATGCCTGTGGTGGCCACTGCCTCCCCAGCCACCCCGTTGGATGTACCACTGGAGGTCAACACCTTCTGCATCCCCATCCTAGGGGCCATCAACATCCACGGTCCTGCGAGGAGGGAAGACCTCCCCTTGCAGACAAAACTGACACAACAAGGACCCCATGGCCCCGAAACCAGTGTCACTCCTTTACACCAGTCAACAACAGGGCCCTGAAACAGCCGTAAAAAAGAAATAAAAAAAGAGAAGGAAAAACCCTGGCGCCGCTGGGGTTTGAGCAGGGTCGCCCCGCAGCTGCGTGCCCAAGGTGCTGGCGGTGTCCCCCATCCCGGGTGCGGGGGCGGGAGGGCTGCGGGGGCCACGGGGGCCAGCTGGGGAAGAAGTGTGGGGGAAGTGGTGGGCTAGCAGAGAATAAATCACAGCGCCTCGGTGCTGTCACTCTCTGCCCCGACTGGTTTCGACAAACAAAACTTCACTGTCCACTGACAAGAACAAATAAACCAAGTCAGGAGAGACTGAAATTCACAGGGGATCTGAAATATTTACCTTGATACCTTATAAGGCTAATAACCACTTCGCTGCTTCGCAACCACTGACAGAATAATAAAAAAAAAACGGCCCAAAAACCAAAACAAAAACCTACCTAAAATGTTTGGGGCTTTTGACTAGTCCAACCTGTCCTGGCAAAAGCATCAAAGCAGGATTAAAACAAGGTTTTAATTATACACGCTTTCTCCCACCACCCCTTCCCTCCAAATCTCTTGCGTTTGATTGCAAAGATCAGTGGAGTCAGCCAGATATTGCAGCTAATATAAATGATTTCATTCAAGCTCCTCCACCAAAGACACAACGAGCATTTTAAAAGCTGTAGGTAAAACTTTTGCTCTTGGCTGTGCGTGTTCACCAAGCTGTGCCGCTTTCTTTCATATTCTCGCAAACCCCGTTTTTCAAAATTACCTGTAAGAGTCAGAAACTTGTGCATGCCAACAGCTCCAGACAAATAAATAACCCAGCCTGGGAGGAAATATCCGTCATCTGCTGGACATCAAATAAATCTTGCTCCCCAGCTTTTAGCTGGGTTCTGTACTGGTTTTGGCTAATGCTCCTCAACAATCAACTAGTGGTAAATGAAATTATGGGTAGGTTCACTTATTTAGTAAGTATAAACCACGGCAAATGCTACAGTAGGGAATAACATAATTTCTCTGTGTTTTTTCCTTGACTGCACCATTGCATCAGGGCTTTAAGTAGACAGTTGAAATAGCTTGAATTAAAGTCCCTGAAGCAGCGCTGTGATAGATTTGCGTCATCTGTGAATTGGACACAGTGGGTTAATTGTAGCACCGACACACCAGGGATTACTTACTCCTGTTGATCAAAGGAAACTCATCCAAAATGGGAGAGGCTGGAAGGGATTTAAATCGTGGACAGGTCTGACAGTTCAGACTGATCTCAGCGGAAGAAGTTGGGTGTTTCACTCTGCTGTGCATTAGGCAAATATTCAAATATGGAGCCTTATGCTAAACTCACCATCTTTACAGTTGGGGACATATTCTCCATTGAAAGAAGGCAAAAATTTTAAACTTCAGATTGGATTACAAACTCCAAACTAGCTTTGCCAAAAAGCCATTTTTTTAAGGTAATCTCACTCCATTTCTGAACCAAACTATTTCGGTGTCACGTTCATGAGGAAGAGGAAAGGGAAAACTCCTGTCTGAATAGTTCTGTCAGTCTCAGGGTGACCCTGTTTTCTACAGACACAAAATTATGTGCCTGATTAATAAAGGGTGAGAAATCTGACTGCTTGAAACACAAGAAGAAAATCAGAATTAAATACATTTTTTTAGTTTGCTGCTTGTCAGACCCCTCCTGTGTCTTTTAAAATCGAATTCTTCCCCATAGAGCCTCTCCCATTATTTTAACCTGCGTGACTCATTGTTGTGCCGGACTACCTTTACCCTGAGCATGAAATTGTGGAATATAGGGCTACTGTACACAGATTTATTACTGAAAGTACCAGCTCTGCCTATGTATCCTGTTTTCATTAGCAGCTAAAAAGAAGCAATTGAGTGTGTGTGTAAACACATTTAAGAAAACCCACTTATTTTCCTTCTTTGTTTTTATTTTCTTTTTTAATCAGAGATTAAAGTTTTGGTTGGTTTACCAACCCCATGTCTCTATAGATGCACTATAACGTGCTGCCAGCACACTGGAGGTTTGTTACTGCCGTTTGTCATTACCAGTCATCCCAGATGAGAAGAACTCCCTCCCACGTGTCTTCAAGGCACCCAGCCCAAGGGTCTTAATTAACACCACAGTAATGGACTGGGCAATCAGGCTTTTTTCCACTTCACAATTTTCAAATGCTTGACTTTTCAGCCTAATGACATGACTACAATGCATCTAATGTGCTGTTTTCATTTTTTTTTGTTGCTGTTGTTGCGGGAGTACAGCATTGTTACATCGTCCTAAAAGACGATGCTCTTCCTGCTGGTCCTGCTCCATCCCTTCCAGCCACTCGTGTGTCCGCTTTGGTGCTGGTGACTGCACTCCGAAATCCTGATTCCCCAGTTCTTTGTGGGTGGGTGGGATGGCTTTCAAATTTCTACCGAATTTCCTCAGATTTTCCATAAGGAACAAAGGTGCCTGCATTAATAATTAGGGGCCCCTAATTATGAATACAGTGAGCAGTTAAAGAATAAAAATAATAAAAATTTAATGTTGCATTAATGGTGAAGGCAGAAAGGATCATGAGACTCACTATTTTTTTTAGGGGTAACAGAAGACAAACAACTTACATTTTTTTGTTTAACTAAGATGGCAGAGTCACTGCCTGTCATACATCTTGAGTACACACAATTCCTGGAGTAGGCAGGAAAGTCAAGAACTGACCAAGAGGAGCAGCTGCATAACAGCTTATTTGGGGCATGAGGTTTTACTGCTTTTGGTACAGCACACACCCCGACAGGGTGCATGGGAAGAAATGATGCCAAAAAACCACCAGGATGCCTAACTTCAAAAAGGATGGAAAATATTTTGCTGAATAATTTTATTTTGGAAGACAATTTTTTAGCAAGAGCTAGTTTGGGAGGAAACTCTTCTGGGAAAATTTCAAGAATGATTATTTTTTTCTCTTTTTCTTTGGTCTGCATCTCTAGTGGAAAACACTGTCATTGGAAGATGGCGTCTGTGTTAGCCCCAAATATCCATTGAAGGCTAAAGAATATGCCTCAAAATCCAGTAAAATTCTTAGTGAAAAGGGGGTGCTTTCATTTCCCCTGAAATTTATAGGGCGTATTTTCTCCCCAGCCCACTAGCCATTTGGGGTCATTCCACAAGCCCAGTCTTCAAATTTACGATCATTATTTGGTATTTGTGTTGCATGAGGGCTGAGAGCCAACTTTCTCGCTCTGGGGTCTTGTGGTGTGAACGTCTCCCAAGGAAGGGAACACTAGCAGCCCCGGGAGGACCCATCTGCCTTCAGCATTTCCTTTTTCCCCACTAATTTGTTTCTCTCCAGTGCTGGTGGGAAGGCTGTAATATTTACTGTGAGACACTGAGGAGGCTGAGAAGGCAAAGGGGAGAAAATGTCCTGGGACAAGCTGGAGGAGAAAGTGGGAACAGAGCAGCCCCAACTGTTGCACTAAAGAAATAGGACCAAAAAAGACTTGCAGACCTTCCGCAAGAGCTGCCAGGGAGAATTACACTAGATCCTGGTCAGTGCTGTATATCACACCCAGCACAGAGGAAAGACAGTTTGTGATGTAAAAATCTTACAGATTGCTTTAGGAAGCCTTATTTACTAAAGTGACGAGATGTTTAATGATGACAGCTTGTCTTATGCTGAATATAATCGAATTACTAGGGTAAAAACTGCAGGCACAGAAAAGTCACAGTGTAATCAGCAGCCTCCCCACAGGCACCATATCACTGCATTTATCTGTCTGCGCAGCAGTGTTCCCTGGGAGCAGCCTTTAGGTCATGTAAAATTACTTTATTGAGGACCATCAAGGAGAAAAATCCAGGATTGCTTGTACTTGATGTTCAGGTGTTTGCTGCTGATGCCAGACCGTCCCAGCAGCTGCTTAGAGACAAACAGGGCCACTTGGCCACATGGAGATCTGAGTGAAATATAAACTACAAAGGGGTTAAATTTAAAACCAAATCCATGTCTCCTTTGAAGCCTGCCTGACCCTTTCCCTTGCATCCTTTTGGTTTTCCACTGATGGGTCCCCTGGGAGTGAGGGGTTTAGGGCTTTGCCAGGTCCATGCCCCGTGCTGGTGGCTGGGACCAACTCATTATTTGCATAGTCCAACTGGGAGCCATCTTTCAGTTTTCCCTGACAAGGATCCAAGCATCCTTCTGCAGATGTGAGGAGACGAACAGTCCAGAGGTGCAATTTGTCCATCAATGCAACCTGTAATTAAGTCATCCATTGCACACCGCTCGTCTCTTGCTGTCACATCCCCGCTTGTTTTCATGCCTCTAATTTGTCATTCTCAAGCAGGCTGAGAACACTGGAGAGTGGGGACTTACTTTTTGATTTGGCCCATCTATTTTCACCCCAAAGCGTTTCTGCCTTCGCCACTTCCTCCGAAAAATCCCACTGCACTCATTTCAGTGTGGCAAACCATGCCAGATCTGGCGCGCTGGCTCAGGCTGCTCTGGTCAAGCAGCTGTGAGAAAGCATCGCCTAGAAGCAAACTCCTTTGCTGCAACAGAGACAGGCGGATATAGTCAAGAAGAGAAAGTCTGGCTGCCTTTGCTCTCCCAGTTTGCTTCCATGATGTACGGCGTTGGGTCACTGGTCTGGGAAAGCGCCCAACTCTCAGCAGAGTGATGTTTCTGCTACCAAGATTAAAAGATAAAAAAATCATTCCTCGAATTATTTTTTCTTTTGTCTACCTAATTCTCTTTTACCCTTTTTAGTCTATTAAAATACCCCATCTAGCTACAGACTGTTCCCATTTTACTAGATTTCCTGATTTCCTTTTCCCACAGCTCGGGATGGGAGGTGAATAATTTGACTTTGCAACACATGCTTCTGCTGTTACAGACCCTCATCCTACCAACACTCATGGGAACTTGAATTTCAGGTAAGTATTTGAGGCAAGAATTGAAGCAGAAATCAGTGTAGTTTCAATGGCAGTCTTTATTCCTCATACTAAGCCTAAGACAAGCAATGAGGTTAAAGTGACTCTGACTGTTACATGCATTTTCTAATCGCTCTGCAACATGCCATCTCACAGGTTTCTGCAGTAAATTAAAAAAGCTGAGTGATATTTTATAGGGGATTCTTTGGTAACAGTACATGGATGCTCCTTTGAAAGTGTGACACTTGATACGCCTCCTTCTGTGATTCTAAGAGACACCAAATGCCTTATGTCTTAGGATATGAATAACCTATTTGCATAAATTAAAAACAAACAGACAATTAAATAGCTGGATCACATCCTGAATAGATTTCTGAGGCTGAAATCGGTGCTTGAGAAAATGCTCCAAAACTCCGTGATCGTTCACCAAATGGCTGGAGCTTCAAACATCTGGAATTTAAAACTTTTAAAGTCTCTTCTCCATAAATTTTAGCCACCTCAAGGTCTTTCCGCCACAACTACAACTTTCCTGACATGTTTTAGTGCTTGAGGTTAAAAATCACACTTTACTTCAGCTCTGTCAGGGTCAGATTTGTGGAGGGTAATTCTGTTGGACAAGATATCTTTAAGATTGCTTAAAAATCTGTCACTTGGGGGAAGAAATAAGACTTTTCCACAGTCCCTTTGAAGAAGAAGTTGTTCAAGTGAACAAAAAGGTCTGGCTCAGCTTGCAACAGGGGAAAGAAAAAGCGAAGCTAAATTACCTAAACAGCATCTCAGCTCTTTGCAATATGGCATTGTTTTGCAGCCAGATTAAGTGAGCAGATTAGAGTCCTTGCCAGGGTTAAGACTAGTCACATCAAGACTTGAGCAAAAATTAGCGGGTAAGCCAATTTTCCCAGAAATGTCCAAAGACTAGCTTTAGGAATGATGGTTTTTCCATTCTACTTAGCGCTCCACGGCACAGTTTCGCAAAGCTTTGCAGTCATTCCAACATCCAGCTTTAATGGGTGGTATTTCCTATTTTGACTGGTACAGAGCTCATCTATACATCTATTAATGTGTGCAAAAGGTCTTTTGCCAAAGCCTTCTTTTCTCATCCTCCCTTCATGAGGTTTAATGGGTAGAAGAAATGTCCTTGCTCCCATGCCATGGTGCATGTGCCATCTTTGCTTTTTTCAGCATTTTTTGTATTTCTCTTCTAGTCTGCTTAAATTAAAGCAAGAAGGTGAACCATTGGCATCTTAGTTCATGGTTCAAACACCTGAGTTCTGAGTAAAAAAAAATAAAAATGCCCAGCTCGTAAGGAACAGGATTGCTTTTAATCTTGCTTAGTTCCAAGAAAAACTTGAGGTGTGGTCTTTCTGGAGAGAAATGTTCAAAAATTATTACCTCTGAGCCTGGTTAGGGTCAAACTAAGAGCTGCCATAAAATACATTTGTGTTGGTGGAGAGATACCCAGTACCTTGTGCTTCTAGCATGTCTTGCAGATGGCATGAGCCCAGAGATGTCCCTTATGTTTATTGAAATCCACTTTGTTTTAAAAAGGAAAAAAAAATCTTAGTCATGGCTTGGCTGTGTGGAGTTTCTTTAAACTCTCCTTTCTCTCTGCTGCTGTGAGGGACGCTCGCGGGCTGCAGCTGTTTGTGCCTTTGTACTCTCATGGCCCTTTTGTGCTTTCTCATCTCAGAAGGTGGACTATCCCAAGCAGATGCACACTGTCAAGAAGAATGACAACTCTGTGGCAGAAGACCAACAGCCCTGGGCTGAGGAGCAACAGCCTTGCTGTTTGTTTATTTGATTCTGGCATGTCAATGAAGACATATCAGATCTTGCTTCTACCCATTGTGTTCTTCTCTGGCCTTGGCCCGGGGGAGAGCTTGCATGCGTTGCATGTGACAGCCCAAGCCAGGAGGTTTCAGGGAAGTTCCCTGCACGTCTTCTCAACTCGGAGAGATCCTCAGCTGCTTCTGAAGTCCTTGTGAAGTTGTGATGTTAACCTCGACGTCCTGGCCCAATTCCAATGTAAGTAATTACAAAGTGCCTATCTTATTTCAGCCTCCTATGTCAACTACATGGAGTGCACTTTGGCTCTGACAATTTTTCTCCATTTTTCTGTCCTGAACAGTTGCATAGCACTGCTTTGTGGAGTTACTCTTCTTCCACCTATGATGGCTGTACAGTTTGTGAGACAAACTTTCCTCCACAGGAAACAAAGAACAAATAAGTTTCAACAAATTCTCACAGTATATAATGCTTTTCAGACAGCGGAGACACAACTTCTTCACTAGGTCTCTGCCTCCTGACAGAGCATGGTTGGGACTTGGAAGCTGCCTGCCCTGTTCCAACTATTTTCAATTGATGGATGGCTCTGTGACGCTGTTGGCAAAAGCAATCATTCAGAGTTGTCTCAGGAGTAAGTTACAGCACATAACTGCCTTCAGATCAGGGACCTGCAATCAGCCTTCTGCCACAGATAACTCACACAAGATAAAATCTCTCCCCTACCCAATGGTGAACTGCAGACTTTGTGATGCTCACCGAGTCCCTGGGAGGAAGGGTGCAAGAGGACATCTCAATAGGTTATGTGCATTGCTTCCATCTGCAGTTCGGCTACGTTCCACAGCTGCCTATAGCAATGTGGCAAAGGAGGTTAGCTGTCTTCCGAGTAGTCCAAAAACTGGAATAAATACCACCTCTTGGTAACAGAGAAGCTCTCACAGCCCCTCCTGCTCTGCCAAGCCTTCCCTGCCACAAGCCAGCCCATCAGTCTGCCTTATCACAGCCTGATCATGCAGTGCTCTCAACTCCAGATTTCCCCCAGGTCTTAACATCTCTGACCCTTGGCCAGACACTACAGGAAACGCGTAATAAAAAAGTTACTAGGGCCGCTCGGCACAGTAAATGTAAGGACATTTGGGCACCCTGAGAAAAAACACAGTCACAGCTGCCTAAAGCCAAGACATTTACTCGCCTTCAGATATTTCTAATTCCTTTCTTCCAACCTGCTTCCTCGCTGCCATCTGTCTCTGAAGCGGGAGGAGTGCATTCCAGATTATCCCTGATGCTTAAAATGCAGAAAGACAATGACACAAATGGCAAAACTCTCTGCTCAGAGGTCATGGGCTTTTCGGCACATCCCTGCCGGCCACCTAACCTCCCAATTTTGTAGAATTTCCATAAGGTTTCTTTAAAAAGGAGGGGATGCTACTTCAGATCCGGCTCTGGTAAAAGCCCCATCTTTATGTTACATTAGTGGGAGGGAGGGCTAGGGTGGGTGATGCGGTGGGATTCAGTGATGCATGGGGATTTTGTATCTCTGCCCCGTCCTGACAACTCGTATCCAAGTATATCAACATCCTTGAGGGGTTTCTGCAATCATAGATCTTGTTTCTACTTCATTTCTGCTCAACTCTTTTTTTTCCTGACTGCTGTGAATCAGATTGCCTGATACAGTGTTAGTGGGGGGTGAGAGCTGACTGTAGAAAAGGTGGATTTCTGCTTCCAGTTTAATCCAGTTGTGAAAACTCAGCCCGAGCAATTGCAGCTGCCCAGCCGAACGCACCTAACTCAAGCGTGAAAACAAGGTAAATGCACATGCACAAAGGCAGAAATGATGAATAAATAGTTTTCCAGCTAGGATAGGCAGCTGTAAATTTTTGGGGAATAAAAGTTTTCCTCTGACCCATACTGCCTTTTTTTCACCCGCTGTACTTTGACAGCATGGCACCAGTGGGAGTTCCTAGAGCCGAAGCGGGCTGACATATTAATGTCTCTCTAGCTTCACCATTGGAGGCACAAATTTTCTAGCCATGGACTTGAACGAAATTACATGTTATTGTCGTGTAAGCCAGTGTTCAAAATAGTAAGTGACTGTGTTTTGTTAGAGAGGAAATAATGAGCCTGAATCTTTCCTCTCTCCCATCCAGGCACCCCCGCCCCGTCTCCCCGTTATGCTGCAGAGGCACTAAAGGCCGTACACGTGAAATCTTACACTGAACCTGCTTCCTTTTTCCACCTCCGTGTAATTTGCCACATCAATGCAGCTCCCACCCTAGGATCTGGAAATTCTGTATCCCTTTGCAGAGATGGCCCTTTGATTTTTCTTGGACCCGGCTGTGTTTTTAAGCCTTTCTGAGATAGCTGCACAGGAGCAGGAAATTCTGTAGACCCCACTCCGTCTCAGGAAGAGGAGATGGAGCCAAATTCCTATTAGCTCTTCCTTTTCATTTGCGAGCATGTAGAAGAAAAAAAAAAAAAAAGAATCATCAGACACAAAAGAGTGCCAGGCAGAGGCATTTGCATTTAACTTCTTTATTCCTTTTCCCTTTCTTACAGTGTTCAGCACAAAATGTTTCCACGCAGGGCCAGTGCCCAGGTTGATAGTCCGGCGGAGGCTGTCTCTCTGCAGAGCAGCCTGTGGGAAAGCAGAGCAATTGTTAGTTCTAGACGAGTTTTCAGCTTCGATGCGTGAATCAAATACCTGCATCAAATTATTATGTGCAGCTGTGAAAATTGTGATGGTGAAACCTGATTACAATTCCCCCCNNNCCCCAAAAAGGTCAGTGACAATATACAAAAGACCTTCCCTTCTCTAATGTAAATATTTCATGAAACAAAGATGACTTTCTCCATAAGCTTTGCATTTCTCAGGGAAGGAGGCTGGACAGTGCCAGCAGAGTTCAGAGCTCACGGGAGGTCAGGACGGAGACACGCTGTTCTCTTGGTGATTGGTCACTGATTTTTGGAAACAGTTTTTTCCCTTGGCTGCTTGTCCCCCTCACCTCACTAACAACTTCAAGACAACTGGTGTTAATCCCTAAAGGACTCGGTTTTGTTTTGTTTTCTAGCAAATAGATTTTTAGTTTGACCATGACCCTCTCCACAGCCATTTTCCATGCGGCGAAAGCCACATAACCCTCCACCTTCAGAGATTTTCGCTTGCATGTAAACAAGGACTGTTGTTGCCCTAGACGAGGTATGTTGCAATGAAATATGTACAGAACAGAGACCTCCCGCTCACTGTTTGACAACAGGGTGTACTTCAGCAGCATAGTACTGGTTAAACTTTCATGATCCAGCCAACAACCCATTACAGAGGATGCAATCGGAACCAGATGGGCACAGGTAATAACAGTTAAAGTCCCTGATGGTGAGATCCCATCTTAGGTTGCATTTGAAGTCTTACTTGTCCATTTGCTGGAGTCAAAGAATCTACTTGTTGGAGTAGAAGCAACTCACACAAGTATTACAAAATTAGCTTTTAAAACATGTGTGGAGCTGTAAACTGCGCTACATGCAAATGCTTTCCGTATGCAGAACATCTGCTGCTGCTGGGCTTTCCAGGCGGTCTCTGCTGACAAAATGTCATCTTGGTCTTCTGGTCAGGCTTCTCCACAGGAAGGCTGGAGACCCAGGTTCAACCCTGTGCGTGGCACAGACTTTTTGTGTGGCTTAGGGACTAGGAGTCTTTATAGACAGGAGATGGAAATACGGGAAGTATGGTAGAGTGGGACCTGCTGGGGGATACAAGGGGATGCACTGTGTGTTGTCCTTGCTTGGAGGGAGCACAGCCTTCCTTTACCCCTTCTGCCCCATGGCTTCATCACCCGTGGGAGTGGGAACTGATGGAAGTAGTGGGACACAACAGGAACATAAAGAGCATGGCATAGCCTGGATAGGAATCTCCAGGACCTTAATCTGAGGAACTCTGACAGTGCACAGAGATCAGCCATGGAGCACACAGGCAGTAAAGCAGCACGATTAAACAGAGAGGAGCAGTACCACCTCCACTGCCCTCAGGGCTTTCTTGATACAGGATGAAAGCCCCAAAGCTGCTTGTGAACTTGGGCCTTTGGATTGGCATTTTGCTGGGCTCTCTGCCAAGCCACGAGGCCAGATGTTCCTGACGTCGTTTGAAAACCACTGTCTCAGTCGGTAAACATCACATCAGTCCAAGCTCAAATCTGATTAAAGGAAACTTTGGATTTTCCACTTAATGAAGAAGGGGTGAAAGGTAGGAATTTACAAGAGATTGCTCTTAGCCAAGAATGAATCAAGAAAGTCAGTGTCTTTATTTGAATGACTACAACTACTGTGTAACTTCAGACTTGGTGCAACTTCAGTGTAACGCGGTCACCGGCAAGTCTAAAAAATGTTGGGTTTCAGTCAACGGATCCTCCCAGAGTTCATCTGGTTCCCGAGGCTTATAAATACTCACATTTCTTAAGTTAAGAAACCTGGGCTGGAAAATTGCACCAGAACAAGCTGTCTGTGGGAAATTCCTGCTCCTTATTGCTTCCATTCCTGATGCTACAAAGATAACTGCCTCATTCATTGTGGTGCGACATCCACTTGAGTCCAAATTCATGGCAAAGAAAGATATCCAAGTATTTTAGAATGACAGAAAGACCAACTGCTGCTTCTCTTTTGAAAATCCAAATAAACCTGCAGGCAGTTCTTGTTGAGTGCCCTCTGCTTCCAACTCTTCGTCCTCTGCCTGTATCAGAATGACAGGCTGGACATCCTTTCATGGCAGCATTGCTCTAAGATGACGTTGTTGAGGCAGGCTCCAAACTGTAGCTTTTCTCCCGCTCTTATTCAAAGCCTTCCGAAGATGCTGCCTGACAGGACGTACGTGTATGCCTATTTATGAAACATTCCCAGCAGCAGTAAAGCGAGTGCTTGCAAATAGTACAGATTCAAGCTAACCTGAGCCACTTTCTGCAGTGAAAATTTCCTGCAGTTTTAATTTCCTAAAGGACACTTTTTTGTGGCGTTGTTTTGAAGTGTATTTACAAATATATCCTGGACTTGGAAACCTCTGTTTCTGAAAGACTATTAAGAGAGCTTTCCAGCTTTTTACTGGGATGACAGCAAGTGGAGGGGAAGTGGATTGTTCATGTTAATATCACACCCTCTGTCTGGATGGACTTGCTCTGTGATAAGATGTAGGGCTTGTATGAAGATTTACGGTAACTGGTTCCAGAGCTTGAACTGGGTCCAGTATGTCCAGCAAATTTAATACATCTCACCCCTAGAGGTTTGTAAAAATGACCAGGAGAAGGGAAGTTTACATGTCAGCGCCATATCGCTGCACTGCCTACCCTCCCGGCAGTGCTTTGCCTTTTTGATTTTGCTAAACTTAAAAATCTAGATGTTTTTGTTCAGTGCAAATTGTCACGCATATAAAGTAAAAACAGAACATCTGAATTTTCATGTGTGCTCAGCCCAGCTTGCACACTCAGCTGAGATTTCGGTTAACACATACTGGGTTACACCCTGGACAATATTTGTTTGATGACAGCTTGGACCATAACGAAAGAGCTTCAGTATTTGACGGGCAAAGCAAGGAAGCAAGTGTCTGGGAAGGGCTTTGTTTCTGTTTGCTTTGTGCTCAGCTGAACCCTCAGCCCCTCTCTCTTGGTCTTCCCTTACCCATGAGCAATAAGACACGACACGATGATCAATTGGCTCTTCATGCACACCTCAGGTGCAAAGGGCAATGACTTCACCCACCTGAAAGGTGCATTAATGTCTGGTAATAAACTGATAGGGCAACTCTCCCACAGGAGGGCTGACAGAGGTGGAAAAAAGGAGCAGTGTCATTGCTAAGTGCCGCAGGGGCTCAGGAATCTCGCTAGGAGCTGAGGAGCCCTATGCAAAGTGCTCATCAAGCTGCTGTGGGTCAGGAGAGGCTGCTGGGATGTGAAGGGAAGGTAGATCATGGGCTCCTGCCCATCTCATTGCAGAAAAACCAAAGGGGGAAGAAGCCCTGAAGCCCTCGGTGCAGAGGCCCCGTGGTTCACCCCAAGTTGTGACAGCTGAGGGTGCAGCTCTCAGCTGGAAGGGTATCTCCTGAGATAACTGGGAGAGCAGCTGCTGCTGCTGTAGCACCTTGACCTTGCACAGACCAGGCTGTGGAGCATCTCCTGCGGTGGTGAAGCTGATTTGAGAAGTTCTCATCCAAATCTTTATTTACACAGCTCTAAGGAGGCTGTGCTGCAAAGGGAGCTCTGGAATCACACAGGCCGAAAAAGAAAGCTCAGAGATGTCTTTTTTAAACTCAGATCATCGGACTGATGCCAGTGGTACTGCTGAGGAAAATATGTGTGGTACCTCACTTGTCAGCAGGTACCAAAGTCATTTGGTAATAGCTCCACTGAGAAGTGGAGTTGGGAGGAGAGTTTGGTGACCACAGCTGTTTAGGATTTATTTCTTTATAGAGCTAGATCGTGGCATGGATTTGTGCTAGAAATGGCTCCTCAAAGACTTGACTTCTCAGGAAGGCAGGAATGGGGAGCACGGGCAGGAGGAACGGAGTGGCAAGGGCTAGGGAAGAGCAGGCAGCTGGATTTGTCCTGTGGAAATCTCAATGCCGTTGTGTGTGACAGAGCAGCCAAAATCACATCTGAACACGGACTTAAACCATTAAGAAATGTGAGAAATTTCCAACCATTTTCAAGACTGGAAAGTTGGTCAAGTGCACATGACTGTGCGTTTGCGTGGCCACGCAGGCCGGGTTAGTTGTTGTTACGGGGAAAAATCCATTGTTATTATCTTGTTATTGTCACTTTTTATAGTTTTCTTCCCTTGGAGGGAAACTCCTCCAACACAAGAAATGAAGAAATTGACACATTAGGTAAATTGCTGAGTATGAAAGTGAGGCATTGGTAACTTTATCAAATCTCCTGGAAGCCGTAGGACCTTCCAGGGCGAGAATTCACACCCCTAATGTCAAATAGCCCAGTGCGATACATGAGCCCGTGGCGATACATGTGAACTGCTTTAACAGTAGAGCTTTAACAACAGAGTGGATATAATTTATCTCACTTTCATTTTACTACATGTAACGCGAAATACATTCTGGGCCCTAAAAGAAGTAGTAAAGCAGATGAGAGCAGATCAACTACTTGCTGAGAGTTAAAAATGACTGTAGGAACATTCAGAGGCATTCAACAGACCATTAAATGCTTTTGTTCCCTGCAGCCCGTAATGGCCAACCCGATAGTAGAGAAGTAATTTATTGAACTACTTTGTCCTCCGCATGCACATGTGTGATGTAAACAGAGAGATAATAAACAGCAGCTGGGGATCCCTTTTTCATGCAAAAGGGAATTTGTTTGAAATTTTTCTTGCTCCCAACTGTAAAAATGTTTACTTTTTTCAGACTAGGACAATAGCCTTCGTATCGCAAAACAACGTTAATCATCCTGAGTGACGGCACTGAGACAGAGAGATGAAAAAAGGGTGGAAGCTTGAGCCATTTGTGATGGTTGAAACCAATCACCCGAAATCAGACAATGTCAGTTCAGTTTACTGCACATTTTTATGTAAGTAGTCAACGCTGCTATTAACAGCTGGACTTCAAAGTTCAGATGGAGTAGGAGTCTCGAGGTCTGTGCAATGTTACTTTTTCCCCCCTCCCCAGCCGTGTAGTCATTAACAAGAGTTGGTTTACATGAACATCAAGTGCTGATAAGGATGTCTGAGTATTGACACAGAAATTGCTCAGTAAAGAGAGCAATTTATAGGAAAGCCAAGTGTAAGACATTAGTCATGCACTATTAGGGGACAGCTAAGTTTTACAGAAGGATCTTTTGAACTCGATTGGACTTGAACTTAATAAAAGCAAATTCCAAAGGAGAGGTTTGCTTTGTGCTTGCCAAACATATTAAAAAAATATTGCTCTGGAGGTAATAATAGCAATTAAATTAACCTAATTCTACCTTCATTGGAAATACAATTATTCTGAACAATCAGAACTTAATTGCAAGCTTATAACTATTAAATAAGGTTGAAGGTTGAAGAAGGGTTATTCTCTAATATTTTATCTGCTGATAAATGAAAAATTGCAAAGGATTGCTGCTATTGCAGCAAAATAATTGCAGTGTAATAGTATATGTAACTTAATAGAATATAATAGGAATAATAATAGAAATAATGTAAAAATAGAAATTATGTAATAATAAAAATATTTTTTGCATTTAATTGGCATCATAAGGCAGAGAGACTTACCCCAGGATCTGTGTTTGACTGACACTACCTGATTTCCATGGTGTTGGAAATCACATGGAAAATTTATTTTAAAATTATCTTCTACAGAGAAAAAAACAACATAGTACTAAAGTCACATTTACTACTGAGATTTAAAACAAGCTTAAGTACTTTTCACAGAACACGCTATTAACTCGTAGAACTCATTGCCACAGGATTTTATGGAGACGAAAAAAAAAAATAATTTAAAACTAAGAAAAAACATCCATCTGTGGCTATTAAAGTCCAGATACAAACTCCAGGGCAGGAAACCCCATACCTGCTGTCTGCCAGAAGTTGAGAAAGTCCAGAAGGGAAAGATCATTTAATATATCCTGCCCATTGCCATTTTTTTATGAAGGTATCTCCTGGTCCCTAGTAGAACTGGGGTGGTAGGACAGACAGACATTTATTCTGACATGGAAAAATAGGTTACAATTTTCTATCAGTTGTTGAGCATTGGACTTGCTGCTTCCAGGCTGGAGTTTTTGCATTATTTAGATGCAACAAGGCTTCCCAGCATCCTGCACTACAGGCTGGACCAGTTTCTGCGATGGCATTTATTCAAGCAAATGGCAAAATCGACAGTGAGTGGTTTAAAAAGAAAAAAATCTTCTTGGGGCCAAGCACAGACATGGGAACAGGGGTGAAATATGGTATGTGAGGGACCTCGGGCTGGGTACCACGGTGCTGGGATGCGGCTCACTCGATGCTGCTCTGCGCGGATGCTACCTGGGGAGCATCACTGATGGTGCTCCACGTCCCCGAGCTGCACCCGCACACGCAGGCTTGCCTTTTCAGTGTGACAGCACCTGTTAATTGTCCAGTTAGGTATTACCTATTAAACCTTTACTGCCTATTTCCTGTACATGTCTGGTGAGACTAGCAGGAAATTTAGAACAAATTAAGCGGCAGCTGTAATCCCTCACAATTCCAACAGCCCCCGATATTATAAAATATCAGAAATTGATGTCACGAGCAGCAGACACTTTTAAGGCAGCAAACTTCCACTGTGTCCCCAGCCCGGCCAGCCCAGGAGGTTAAATTACTCAGCTGGTATCTCTCCGCTTACGCTCCCTGTCTCTCCACCCACACTTTTGGTATGTTTGATGGGGCTCTTTCATCCCCCCCCACTGTTCCCACACAATTTCACATGTGGTCTGAGTGGGGCACTTCCTGCCGTTAAAAAAAGCAAAACCAAGACCCCTGCAGAAACAGCCTGCATGCAGAACACCCAAGTTGACAGAGTGTGAGAGAGAAGGACTAATCCATACCAGATGAGCAACAGCAATAGCCCTACTGAGCCAGGCCAAACACAGAGCAGAAGACAGAACAATCNCTCCCTCTTCAAGTGGACACTTCAAAACACTAGGAAAATATTCCAAGGAGCATGCCCCTAACTTTAAACCGATATTGTTTGGGTTAAGTTGCCTACCATGCAATGTTCTTTCTTCACTTTCAAAATAAACCGTAGGAAGCATTAATGCAAATGCTATATAAACACACATTCATTCCTACATTTTAAAATCTGCCCCAGTGCTCGGGCTTTAGTTGCTGTTTAATTTGATGCGAGAACCAGATGTATCTTGAAATTGCAGATCTTCACAACCTTTTTACATGTAAACAGGAGGAAATCTGATCCATATCTGAGACAGAGACCTCCAGAAAGCAGGCTATCGAACCCTACTGCTTGTCCCTGCCTTTTAGATGTGCTCATCATCAAGTTTATTTCATTCTAACTTTGAGTCATCAGACAGAAGAAAGGAAGTGCACCAGCGTCAGATTTGTTGAACAAAGCTCAGTAAGAGCTTTTGGATTTTTTTTCTGACAGTAGTTAATAAGTTGGGACCTGTTAAATACTTTATTTTTTGGTATTGGGAAAGGAGAATTATAAGTTAACCTGGGATTTCAGTAAAAGAAGGGAAAAGGAGCAATCTGAAATGTAAAACTAGTTGTGATGAGTTCTTTAAATAATATTAAACAAGCTCTGCATAAGTATAAACACATAAAATGAATATATTTATTGATTGATCTAATTATTCTAATATCAAATTAATATTTCAACTGTCTTTCTAAAGAACATTGTTCAGTTCAAGGTATTTTTAGTTTCTTGAAAACAAATCTTCTGCTTTTGTCAAAATATTCTATTTTTTAAAAAATTATCTTTTACCTAAAATTTTCAAACCTGGACTTATTTTGGGGTGTTTTTTGCAGCTCCGAAGTGTGTTATTTTGGGTATAAGACTTTATGACAAAATGTTCATAGCAGAAAGTTATCATCAGACATATTTTTGGGGAAAGGCATTTTTTAATTGAAAGAAACCTCTTGAAAAAATCCCACTGCCTTCCCCTAGTATGTTATAAATTAAATCCTTAGTTGGGCATTTGAAAATTTAGTTATTCACTTGCAGATTGAGGTGTATTTTCAAAACCGTTCCTCCTCACGGGCACAAACGATGAACTGTCGCCTCCCTGCCGGGTGCTGGTGCCCTGGACCCTTGGGCATCTGCAGCTCCTCGGACCTCAGGGGAGCATCTCGGTGTCTCACCTGGACCCCTCTGCAGCTATAAAGGAGCTGCTAAGTAGCGATGGGACCTCCACAGGATCTTTCCCTTTTTGAAGCCCCCATATAAAGCAAATTCGAGTAGTGAGAGTTTTGAAGGATGCATTATTCCCCCAGTTTGCTATATGGAGTATTGAAACTAAAACCTGACCCACTTTGAAGAAAACAAGCCCCTATTTTCTGCAGTGGCTCAGGATTTCACCTTCCTCTTGGGCAAAATCACAGCCTCCAGATCAGGCACTTTTCTCTACGTCCCTCATAGGTCCTTACTTCTATGGGGCTGAATCTAATCTGATTACTCTTGGATATGCCAAAAATGATGCATTCCCCCAGTCGCCAGAAGGAGCTAAATAAAGCCTATTGGGTCACATATCCACTTCCATAAGAAGTGCCTGAATATATATTTACACAATACTACACCCGATGACAGCTCCAGAGCTATTACACTCTAACAAGCAAACAGTTCACATTAAAGCTCGGCTTCGCAATACGTTCGTCACAGCAGACTCAGCAACGATCCAAAATCCGCTTTCGCTTTCATATCCCCTTTGTGCTTATGGCCAAAAAGGAGTATGAAAATTCCCCAAAGGAAGATCAGAGGCAGAGGGAAACAGCATTAATCATGTGTAACGACGCCTGGGAGATGATGTCAGCGTGCTCCCTCCTCCTTGCTCCCTGCCACTTGACGAGGATGGGGATACACAAATCAAGCTCTTCGCTGCTGTTGTAGCATCCTTCATGGCTGAGCAGCAATTTATGTAAAAGCAGGATAGCATAATGAACAATGGTAAAAGAAGTGGGACCTGAGGTATGTTTGTACATATGTAATAATTAGCTGGCTAGTTTTTTAGTGCCCCGGTTTCAGGGTACAATTCTGCCCCCATTTGTGTAAGCAATTTATACACTTTAATTATCCCAAAACTTGCACCTTCATACATCAGAATCTATAGTGAATTTATTTCTTGCTGTCTCGGTGCTGGCATCTCATGACTTCTCAGAGCAACACTGCGTCGTCTCTCCTTTCCTCCATATGGACCCTTGTCCTTCCTTTGGAATGTCCTTTGGATGGGGGATGTCACACCCAGCAATGGGGACAATAGCTACAGGGATGCATCCACTCAACCTGCTCGTATGTCCACCAAAAATCACGTCTATTGAACAGCAGGGCTTAATGAGGTCTGTCCAAAACAGGTGGCCTCTTTGGGTGACTCGGTCATCCAATTCTGTCTCAGCCAGGGTTTGGAGGTGAGGGGAGCAGCTGGGATGGGGAAATTAAACAGAGGAATTGGAGAAGATGGGACTGGCCCCTCTACAAAGCAAAGCAATAGATCTTCATTGATTTCAATTTTATACCCACAGAGAAACAGCATGATTAATTTTTTTTTTCCCATCACAGTGATGGATTAGGAGTCAATCTCTTGATGTTGAAGCACTGCTTCAAGAAATACTGTATTAAAAAATATAAGTGTTCAGACTTTGGCCTAATATTACTCCCCCACATAAAGGTTCACCGTGGTTGCTCCAGAGTAGGGGATGTAGTTTGTGAGGAAGGGGAGACAGTTCTGTACCTGCTCTCCTTACAGAATTGATCTACATGAGGGAAAAGCCAGAAGATCTCTCCTGGTCCTAGGAATAATGTCCCACAAGTAATGATGGCCACAAGGCTGAAATCTCCAGATAGGCATTATCATTGAATCTTTTCCACTTGTCAAGAAGAGGACTGGTTTCTGTACCATCTCTTTCTCACCTCGTTTTTTCCCCAAATATGGGCCTGCTCTTGCTTCTGAAAGCTCTGAAGACACAACTGTGGTCACCGGTGTGCTTCAGTACGTGATTCTCCAAAACATGAGACATACATAGGGCCAGATCTTTCTCTACAGATTTCGATGTATGAAGGTGCAGGTTTTGGGATAATTAAAGTATATAAATTGCTTGCACAAATGGGGGCAGAATTGTACCCTGAAACCGGGGCACTAAAAAACTAGCCAGCTAAATATTACATATGTGCATACATACCTTGGTCCCACTTCTCTTACCATTGTTTATTGTGCTATCCTACTTTTATATAAAGAAGGAAAAAGTTCACTGGCAGTTGCTCTCTCCTGTGAACAAAACCCCTATTCTACATTTTTAAAGCCTGCAGCTGAATAAACGAGAGAACCTGGCCTTTCTTTACAGGCAGGGGCTGTCAATATTATATGATGCTGGAGAAACACAGGGAGAAGTGAGGCAAGGAATGAAACACCAAGATTTTCTGTTTCAAATACCAAATGTCTGAAGCCAGTGTTAGGCTGTGCCAACACACTGAGGAATGAGTGAAATGTGAAACATGATCTCCCTAAGACGCTGGAAGACATAGAGGCTGGATTCTCAGAGTGTTGCTATTAAAAGCCCATTTGAAACTCTGGGTTCTCCTTTGGGAGGATAACAAGCAGAAAGAGTATGCTGGTAAAGATTATATTTAATTCCATGTTTAGGATGCCAGGGCAGAATATCTGGAACAACAATATATTCTCGGTGTTTCTCCCCTGTTGGGCTTTCTGCAAGATTTTGTTGGTAGTGGTGGGGTGGTTTCTTGGGGCAGGGGGTTGCCTTTCTCCCTTGGGTGTATGAATGGCTGAAACATCATTAGCTGCAATAATTAATCTTTGCTTCTGTGCAGTTTTGTGAAGCAGTGGCTTTATTGAATAGCCTTCTATTTAAATGCAAGCCAGATGCCGTTCTTGTAGCCATCACAAACACAAACTATTAGTTTTAGTTCAGGTCACGGCCAGTTTAGTTATTTGAACTTCTCTAAATGGTTGTGCCTCCCAGCTCTTTTGCTCGGGAAGGCTGGGGCGCCAAGTCTAAATAAGGCAGAAGATTATAATTTTTTAAACTGAACTTTAAAGCCAGCAGAGCACCACATTAATAAGACCTAGCAAAAGAATTAAAATTTGCAATTCAATCATATCAAGATACTAGCCTTCTTTTTTTAACTTCTCATTTTTTCTCTCAGCACCAGTGTTTGCAGCACATTTGCATCTGCGGTCAGGTGGAGCCAGTCTTTGTGTTACAAATATTCCCTCTGGAGGCAGGAGAACAATTTTTGGGAACTGACTTGCTCCTCATGAGTGGAGCCCACTAGGCTGAGGACCTGGAAGATACCTAGCTGTATTTACACTCACGTATTGCTGAGACACTGTTTATAATCCCTCTTACAGCTCAATACCTGACATGCACATACCTAACTGTAATTAATAAAAGCATTTGTTGGTCAAAGACCTGCCCCAGCAGCTCTGAGCAGAGCTTGGTTTGTGGGGTGAAGACACCCAGTCTCTGCCACTCCTCTGAGACCTTCAATGAGAAGAAAACTTGGTCTGCAAACAGCGTCAGCTCCAGCCGGATCCAGACAAGAGGTGGGTGATGTTTGTGGTGCAGTTTGACTAGTGCCGTGCAGTTGAGGTGTGCTCTGTGGTGGTGGCATCCACAAAAAGTTCAGGGTCTACTGGGCTGGAGCTGAGTGCAACAACCCAGATTTAATGAAGCAGATGCCTTGTGTCCAGGACTCTATCCACAAGCCTTTCTTCATGCGTCTGGATATTGTCATCTAAGGAATGACATGAAGGAACTTCTTCCTTGCATTTTGCCAATACAGGCTTGCAGGGAAGCAGCATGCACAGAGGATCTGGCTCTGGAATCGGTAGAGCTCAAAGCATGTACAATATTTTCCAATTTCCTGATGGGTTCCATGTAATGCAAACAGAGTTTAACTTTTTAACTAGATCATTAAAAGTGTTGGCAAGAAGGTGTTGGTCATGTCACTGAGCTGGTTGCTGCATCACTGTAATTGCTATTAATCAATAGCATCTTGGAACTGTTTTGCTCAGCTAACAGCTTCCAAATGGCTTGACAGGGATGTGAAAGAAAAGACATTTCCCCCCCACACCTTTTCTTTTCACACTTTCTACTGCACATTAAAAATCTACTTTCTGCATCCTGATATCAGATCATCTGTGTATAATTAATGCCTGAGAACATTTGTCCCCTGCCTTACTTTTACAAGAAGGAAGTGTGATATTCAAATTCTTCCTGCTATAAGAATAAAAAAGAAAATATATTAAATTTTAAAGTCAATAATTGGTGGAGTAGTAGCTATAAGGGTGTCAAATTCTGCGAAGGATGGGAAGAAAAAGAAGCCCAGGGACTTTATCCCAAAAGCAGATCAAAATCCAAGTGTTCAAACAGTAACTTAATTACTGTAACCAATTATTGAGATGGAGTGATTTCATCCTTGCTGTCCCATGAAACAAGACTCCCAGCTACTGAATGGTGAGGAACAGATGGAGGGGTGTCAAGAATGATAAAAAGTTCCCGAGTATAAATGTAACAAATAGGTTAAGAGAAAGGAATGGCGCCGTACATATCATAAACCCTGCCAGGCTTCTCATGTTCTGATAAATCTTGATTTTGTAACGGGATAACATTGGAGCCCCCCGCTTTGGGTTTCACAAGTGATTAGGTCACTGATGTATGGGGCAGGGGATGGGAGAAGGGAGGAAGGGACGTCACAGGGAGGCCTTAAATGACCTCTGCTAGCTGCTCTTCGATACAGTGAGAAAAGCCCAGCTAGGTGGTGCAGGTTTGTTATTATTTCATTGTTAATTTTGTGGTGGCGTTGTTCCAAAATGGGTTTAACTGGAAACAAACTTGCTGAAGGAGCAATGTGCGAGGAGACCTGCTGGAGGGCCTGGAGGGGTGAAGAGCCCATCAGGAGAGCGAAGCAGCAACTCGTGCCTGTTGATTTTCCCCGAAATCATGCTGTCCACCTCCAGGCATAGCAGGATGAAGGAAAGACTTTGTCAGACCTTGGGGGTTGTCTGCAGAAAGCTTGGGAGAGACGTAAAACATCCTCCAGCCATGTGGTTGGGCCCCCAAATGATTTCTCCATCATTCCTGAGTGGGAAAAACAGCCTCTTCCCACTTCCCTGGGATGGGGAGCACCATCCTGAGTTCAGCATTTGTAATACCATTCATTCATTTTTACAACCCGCTTTCATCCCCTTTTTTTTTTTTCATTGTGTAGCAAGAGTGAAGCTTTTTCTCAAACAAAATAATCTCTTGAGACGATGATGTATAAACAAGTGAGCCCTCCTTTTAACAAGCGAGAAAAACATTAAGCTTCATTTTGGGCAAGGCACCCACCTATTCATCTTTCTTCACGCTGTTCTTTTTAACACTGAAAATACCCCCGAGCTCTTGAAATCCTCAAGGTATATTGGCAACGCAGAGGTCAGTAACTTGATCTCAGCGCTAAAAAGACACTAACAGTTCTTGAGGGTAAAGGAAAGCTCGTTAATGATTTTAGCAGATGAACCAGAGGAGGAGGGGAGGGTCAGCTGGTAAATCCCATACTACCCTACAAAAGATAACCTTTGACTTCTCTTGACTCTCTGAACTGCACTGCCAGCAAAACCCCGAGTCCTTGTGGGACCAATAAATCCTTGGGTGTTCATATCAGAGATCCTATATCCAGGCTGTAAAACATGAGAATCCCAACACAGCCCAGTAGTTAAAAGTCATCTCCGATAAAACCCACTGGGCTTGGTTTACCAGCAGGCTGGGATGTGGCACTGAACTCCTTTCCTTCAGAGAGGAAAAAATCCATTTCTGTGCTGGAATTGCAAAATAACCAAAACAACACAACCCTAGGCCAAGCGCTGCCCTCAGATATGTGCTGTCAGCTTGTGGAGAAGTCAATGAGCATCGGGATTGTTTATCTGAGGGCAGGAATTGGCATCGAGCCCCCTCGCTCCATTTATTCAGGCACGGAGCATGCTGCTGAAGGCAACCAGCCCCAGCCGTGCCCAAGCGTCCCTCAGAAAACGATTTCTATCGAAAGGAAAATAAAGACTTGAAGCAAGTGGTGTTTGGGTTATGAAAATCAAAAGATACTGCTATTTTTATTTTGAGGAGCAGGCAGCATCCGCAGGGAGCATGGGATGTTGCTATTCGGAAATTTGTGTTTAAAATGTGTTTCCCTTCCCAGAATGAAGCTGTGATATGATGCAACTGTTCCAACCAGTGAATGCTTTCACGCCAATAGCACAACCTGTCTGTCACAGGGCGGTGAAAATGCTTCTTCAGTCTCTGGTCAGCTTTTGCCCAGAGCTGAAAAGCTGGTCTGAGACAGAGACCTACCGCTTAGTCCTGGTTGCTTTCCCCCCAGTCTGGCCATGACTTGAGGGCTGAACTGCTCTGCCTTCGCTGGCCTCTCCTTAAAACAAAAATAATAATCTCTTGCCTTTCTAAACTGCAAACATCCATTCTCTGGGGTTTGGTGGACAATATGCAGAAATATGTTCATGCCTGCGGTGAACGTCCGGTCCATGACCGCTCTCCAGATGTGCCCAGAGGAGCAGAGAATGGAGAATAAACCCTAGCTGTTTTCAAGACGGAGCTCAACGAGACTGATGTGGTAAGCTTTGATAGCAGGCAGTTAGATTAAGCAATGAGGACGTCTCTTCAGCCTTGTGTCTTCTGTTTGCCTCTGGGTTTTTACACTCATTTAATTGGATTGAGAACACACACACACACAAACACAGTTATGTACATGGAAGAGAGATAGTGTGATGAGTCTCACAGATAATATTTCATGAATAACCAAGAGTTCCTCTCCTTCCTTATTTAAATATGTTAATATAACAGTGAAATAGTTACTGCTGTGAAGAACAGTCCTATTCACTTCGTAGCTCTTTTATTTCACATTTTCCAACGAATGATATACCTACTCCATTCAAACTGTTTTTTTTAAATCAAAGAGAAACTTAGCAGTAAAAAAAAAAAAAAAGTCTGTTTGGCAAAGGAAAGGAAGAGGTATTCAGAGGTAATTTCAAAAGTCGTAGTTGGTTTATATCTTAATGTCTTTTTTTTACAGTTGCTTCTGTCCTGGTAAAACAGCTCAGTTTCACCAAATTAGCGTTACTGGATCACGAGTGGCACTGCTAGTGGAACAGGAAAAATAAAAATTGTATTCAATTTTATGCTGTTCAGGAATGATTGCAATGATGAATCCTGCTTTATATCATATAAATATGTCAGATTCTTGTCCACCTAATATTTTCCAATCATTTTTTCTTTCCATTTTCCTGATGATGTTCAACATATGAACTAAAATGGAATGAAGATATTATTGAAGAAAGTAAGTATTAAGATCAAGGGTCATGAGTATTTGCTCTTGCACTGAACCTGAAAGGAAATCTTCCATAAAGCAGTTTTTCCTGAAAGGCCAGTGGGAAGCTAACAGCAGCATTAAGATGGAAGATAGGATACCTATAAAAAAGTTACGTTTCAAAAGAAGGATGTGGGAAGAAAGGGAAATAGGGAAGGAAATGGTATTTTAAACCATATTAAAGTAAGAAGCAGGTTTCCTAATTCTGAAAGCCTTAATTAGTCCCCTTTTAAAAGTTAAACAAAAATGGATTAATCCCAAAACATTGCATTAAATTTGCCACAGTTCCTGCCCTTCTATTTGTGTGGGTAGGAGTTTCACAAAAGACCTCAGTAGTAATGATCATAAAAAAAGGACAGCAGTCCAACACACAGTGAATAACCCATCAGTAATAAACTGGAGTGTGTAGCTTAGAGCAACGCTCCAATAACAAATTAGTTAGTGTGCGCGGCCCAGCGCCGAAGGACAACCCAACAATAACAAACCAGTGCGTGCAACCCAAAGCACTCAAGAGCAACCCAACAATAACAAACCGGTTTGCATGCCTGATGGGAGAAAAGAAATTCAGCAAGGAAACGGGTTTCAGTCTGAATTTTCCAAGGGGTTATTATTATTAACAACAGAGAGTTAAACTATTAATGTTTAAATTAAGAATAATACCTTCTGGAGCCCAATCCTGCTCCCATTGACTTTAATGGGACTAGGAATGGACCCAAAGTACCCTTAAGGGATTTAGCCAGTGAGGAGAACAAACTTTTACCTGTAACTAATGAGCCCACCATGGCAAAATGGAAATTTCGTTCATCTCCGCTGGATAATGTGAGCTGGTCTTTATGGGGAAATGGAAACTGTTTAAGTCCTGGCACCAGGACTGTGCTTGTGGTAACCTGCTCTCAGATGCTACTGAGCTGGATAGGGGTTAGATCACCTAAAGCGAGGATGCCTTTTCACCTCACCGTTTTGCCACTATGATGAAATTCCCAGACGGGTCCTCAGATGGGATAAAAGGAGGCTAGATCCTCTACACAGCCGACATAAATCATGCCTTATTGCATGAACCCCCTTCCAGCATTCCTTCACGAACACACACACACACTCCCCATTATGTACATTATGGTGTAAATATATTATGGTTACGTTTTCAAGTCCAAATCCATCATCTGGGCCTCCCTGTGCAGAAACCCTCAGTGTCAAAGCTAGCTCCCCCACACCCTGCTGAGCAGTATCTGACTCCTGAGGTCCTGAGCACAGCCCCGAAAGCTCAGACCCCGCCAGTCTCTTCGAACTTCACAGCTTGAGCCCATCTCTGATACAGTTTATACCTCCCAGATGCAAGCCAACTGAAACAGCAGACATCTATCAGAACTGATCCTTAGGAGAAGGCCTGGTTAATTGGAGATAGGGCGCTATCCAGACTGAAATGTGTTCTTTAATAAGAGATTTAATAAGCCATTCCCTTGCTGTCCTTCTTTTCTGGGTGAAAATAAGAAGACCAGCTCCATCTTTTCCCCCAGCAACGCGTCTCAAAAATAGCCCCTGTTGTCATTCTGGGGTGGAGGGTGGATGGAGCCAGCCAGAGATGCAGGAGCTGATCCAGCATCCCATGACTGTGATCCGTCCAACATGGCAATTCTCTTGGTGTGGTATCTTCTGATCAAGGGAGCTGGGAAAGCACCTTCATAAAGAGGACATTCTGCTGATAAGGAAGACAGGGAGAGATCTGGATTAGTAAGGCAAAGCAAATACTGTAGAAATTATGTGAGAGCTTTCTTTTTCCTCTTGAAACACATAATCCCTAATGTTATAAACTGTGGTTTGGCTCCCACGTCAATTTTGCCCAGTGATTACTGCAGAGTGAGTCTTGATTCGGACCAGTTTAACTGGAACCAGAGTACAGCTGAAGGTGTTTGGAAATTACTTTCAATCTTCAACACTCCAGAGACCTGGCTGGGAATGTAGCAAATAGATCAAGGAAATTAAAAGGAACATTGGGGTCACTACTAGAGGTCAGGCGAGAAAAAGAAGAGTTGACCCTGATTAATCAGAAACACGATGCTGTTGAGAAGACAAAATATGTTGGGGTTTAGACTCCTGGCAAACAACAGCAAGATACCAACAACTACCATTGGCTGGATTTTTTCCTTCCAACCAAACCAGAGGAAATTCCTGAACTGACAATGAACAGGAACAATGAGTGAGTCAGTACCCTCAATGCCAGAAATTCTCTGGATTTCCTAGCCAGACTGATGTCTTTGGAAGGTCATAGCGATACAGAGATACATTTCTGCAAAACTTGGGGGTTGAAGATAAGCCAAGCCAAGATGTAGATAATGAATGCAGAAATATTCCAACTACCCATAAAACGCCATATCTTTGGAGAGAGGGAAGATATGCTTTCTCCCTCATTCTTTCCTAAATTTTTTGATCATTTATAGCATTATGTTGCTATTGGTTTTATACGAAAGGTGATTAGATGCTGTCTCTGATCATGACCCTGTAAACCACCTAAAAAGAGCTGTGGGAGGATAATGCTAAGAAATCCTGACTATTATTACTTTTAACCTGTCTGGTCTGAGTCCAGGAAGATTTTTTTTCATTTTTCAAAATGGAATCCTGGCAACACCTGACACCAAAGATGTGTAAGAGCCAGAGGTAATGTTAATATTGCTTTTTTCAAGAGTGCTTATGCCTTGCTGAGCTACACCCTGGGTTTATTCGTGCTTACCTCTAATACTCATCAACATAATTGTGGATACAGTGTTGGGGCTTAGGGCTATTCTCAAAACCAGAACAAGCGCAATCACATATAAAAATAAGTCTAATCAGTATAATTGGCAGCAGGGGTTTGAAATTCTGCCTGCTAGTGGCTTGTGCCGACTTCGGGAGGACCGGTTGACATGCTGCACCTAGGGATGGCACAGGTACAGGTTGACATACCGACAGCAGCTCATTAAGTGCTCCGTAAGTGACGTAAGCCCAGGGAGTGAGGCAGAAGTGGGCAGCCAGAGGGGAATGTGATCTTTAAGTCCTAATGGGCGTCTGTCCTCTGGGCAAGAAGTCATTATTTTTACCATATGTTACTCATGTGTTTACTTTTTATTAATTTAAATAGGAAACTGTGAACATTATCTATGGGACTTTTTTTCCCTTGGTAGCTGTAAAGTCCCTAAAATCCCAGTTCCCAGTCCCAGTCTCACACTGTTAATACCATTACTAAGCACACACACATGATAGATAGAGGCTCTGAAGATATCCAGACACACAAAGCAGATACACGACGTGATATTATTACTGGCATGCTACAAATCTTATTACTTTCAGCGAGTACCAACGGAGAAGTGACCTCCTTGCAATGTGAACATAACCAGAAACCACAGCCCCCAGGCCCTTTTTCTAACTGAAATTTCCTAATCTCACACTACTGTACCAAACACACAAATATGCAACAATGGATGGAAGGAAAATAAGGCTTCTCTGTATGAGCGCTGGATTAGAAAGGAATGACTGGAAAACCTAAATTGTAGTGCAAGAACATTCCAGCTTGGGGATCTGATGACACTGGAGCTGAGCTCTGCTCCTGCGGTTTACAGTACCACCAGACTGGATAACCTTGCGCTGAAACGGCTTCATCTGCATTATCCGTGTGTTATTTTTCTCCGCCGTGATCAGAGCAGCTACTGTTATCGTTAGATAAAGATGAAAAGTTAACCTGGGAAAAACAAGGCATTTTTATTATTATTATTTGTTTATATCTAACATTTCAAAGGGTACAGTGGGAGCAGAAGATATCCTCTGGAACACGCTGTCAGGAACTGCAAGTTGATACAGATGTATTGATTTAATCAGCCTGTATGACACCATTTATTTATGCAAAACATCTGTGATAAAAATGTTGTACTTTGAAGGCACAGTGATATGCGCTTGGTCTTGTCTTGCACATGAAAATATGTGATAAGACCATCCATGTAGCTTAGAAGGGATGATTTTAGGAAGTATTTGCTGTATATATCACCTATGTTCATGTTACACAGGTAGCTCAAAGCCCAGGCAGACTGTAAGAGCCTTTTCAAGCACTGCAGTGAATTTTAGATTTGAATTCAAAATTGAAATCCAGCACGTGAGACTGAAATGGGCAAAGAAACTGGAAAGGACAAATGTTAAAAAAGAGGAAAAAAATACACACCACATTTTTATATGCGTTAGATATAAATTAAAGAGCTTTATAATCCATGGGAAGGCAAAACTTGTCTGCAAATTTAAGAGATTGCATGATTGAAGAGAACATGGGATTGTCATCTCTTAAAGAACAGTATGAGAAAATATTTGGAGTTCATACGTACACTAGCAAAAGTTTACATGATAAATCAGTAGCTTGAGTGCTTCCAGAATACTAGTACATATGAATGTGTTGAAACTATTGTTTCTGTTGTCTTTTTAATGCTACTGGGAAGCTTTTTGTGGTAAAGCAATAGAGTTATTGCCAGCTACATTATTACAGTCTCAGTCTAACATCTGCAATTACTATGGAGTAAACGGTTCGCATCCCATATGAAATATAAAAAAAATGAGGAACAGATTTCACTATTATTCTCTCTCTCTGTGAATTCTGTGACATTTTTTACTGTTTAATCGTGCCTGGGCAGTTTAAAGGTCTGGGAGAAAAGGAAGCCAAAGTGCTCATTTACAATTAGTGGTGGCTAAACATCAAAACAAAAA
>VXBO01008848.1:158108-239553 GCA_013400135.1 Rhinoptilus africanus | reverse complement strand
AAAAAAAAAAAAAAAAGGAAGAATTTGGTGGTTCAGAAAAATGTCAGAAGAGTTCAGATGATTATCAGAAATCTATGGAAACTCTAGAAATCAGACTGAAAGACAATGAAAGGAGGCCCTTGTACTCTGTTACTTCTGAAATGGTCCTGATCTGAACACATCACTCCCTGTTTATTTAAATCCCTTTCTTGGATTCCCCTTCTCTATCCTGTTCAGCCCAAGGTGCTGGTTCTCCTCTTCCATGCAGTTGACAATCTGGTACTCTCGTGTCTCTCTCTCCCATGACCAAGCACCCACCCCTGCAGCCACCCACTCTTAACAGCACCATCCATCACCCCACTTCTTACATTTTCTTTCTCACACTCTGTTCCTCAGAGCTGGGAGGAGATCCTACCATAAATATCCATCCAGCTAGCTTATTTCCTTGCTTCAAAGCTCTTCTTTAACATTTCTTCTGCCACAGTGCCTACAAAGAACAATAAAATCCATTAAAAGTTTGGCTTCCTGGAGGGGGGAAATAATTTTGCCAATATTTCTGACCAATACCAACTTGCCTCTTTCTCTGTGCAAGCCGTCTTTGAAGGAAGGCCTTCAGTGTGGTTGCTCAGAGAGCAAGGGGCACTAAGTATGACAAAAATTCATCCTTTGCTCTATTTTTGTTGCCTTTAGGATGGGCTCTGTTGCACACGGTGTCTGAGAAGCTGGACCTCCTGACGAACACCTCATCCTTGCTGGGATACTTTGGGCCATTCAGTGAGAGACATGGTGCTTGCACTCACTTCTTCTGGCACAGCGTGGCCTTGAGGCAAGGTTTAATTTGTGGGAAAGCCCTAGCCAACTAGGGTGGATTCCAGCCTTTAAAAAAAATATATGAAAAAACCTGCTTTTATGGAGCTGCCAAGATGTGTGTTTCTTCTGCGTTGCCATCACAACCCCGGATAGGCATTAGACAGCAAAGCCTCGATGCGATGCAGTAAGCCCTGATTCCATACTGGATATTTCTACTGCCAAAATCTACTCCAGAAGTAGCCAGTGCAGGCCTTAATATGCACAAGATTTCCAAAACGCTTTCACATCTTCAAAGCACTACGCAAACAGGAGCTAATTAAACTTTAATTAATGTCTTGACAGGTAAAAGGTTTTTCATTTTGCTTTTAGCTAATGCTCATTCATCGCCAATGGAAATCACCTAAGACCCCAACCAAAACACTCTTAGGCTAAACAGACTCTGATTTACTGCATACATATTGCTAAGAGCTGAGTGAACACTTTTTGTAAATGTATTTACTTATCCTTTTCTTTTTAAAAAAGTTATTTCCTTTTTTTTTCCCTGCACAAAGATAAATAAATAGCAAGCTGGAATGAAATGACAGAATATATGTAAAACAGAGGGGAAAGGTTAAATACCAAAGTGAAACTGGGCATTAAAACAAAAGTCCATTCTCAGGGTGTAAACGAAGTGTCCAATCCTTTCATCAAAAGTGTTTACAGCTTATTTTTGTAATATGAGTCTAAGTGGATAATGTAGCACACAGCATGGGTCTGTGCATAAATACGTTCCTGTTTGTGATTTTAAAAATCATAACATTCTTTGAAATATGAAAATCCTGAGTCTTGATACGATCCATATTATTGAACTGATGCCAGCTACCTATATGTATTTGATTAGCTTGCAGCAATCCCGGGATTTGATAAAGACTTGTCTTAAGAGCATAGCCTTGGTAAGGTGGTAGTGAAATGACACAAACTGAGCAGTGATTCAAAAAGGCGCTGAGTGTGTCCTCCTTCCCTGATTAAACTTCAACAGAAATGATCAGTCTTCAGGTTCTTTGGAAAATCAGATCATTTAAGAATAAAGAGATGATTTTCAGAAGCAAGCAATGGCTTAGAAACTCAAGGCTCTCAAATCTTGCTGACATTAGCAAGAAAAGGTCCTGGCGCCTGGAGGAGATCCAAGTTCTCATCTCCCATCTGCTTTTTTTTTTTTTTTTATCCAGCATCTCAGTGCTAAGAAGCTTCTTTCACTTATTCGTTGACAAAATCAAATAATAGGGCAACAGGTTTGTTAAAGACCTCTCCTTCAATCTGCCGCATGGTTCCTGTTGGAAGAGAAACCCCCAAGGACACCTCAATTAGATGGTCTTATGCCCTGCAAGAACCACAGCGCACCATGGCCCATCCTGTAGTGTAGAAATACTTGCTCTCTGACTGCTGTAATGGAAGTGGTTTTGTGGAGGAATATGGGCCCTAGTGCCAGGTGGGAAGTCCATGTTACGTTGCCTCCTGCCAGCTCTAAATGGCTTCCAGTAAAAGACCATATGTTCGCGTGGACATACCCCCAGCACATATAGACTCCACCTGTGGTTTGGGTGTACCACAAAGACAACATGGGAATTGGTACCCACATTTGGGCACCTCACTGGGAATTTTGGTCAAAAACCACTTCAAGGAAACTGGACCTGGACCAGCTTGTCCTATATCACCTGATATTTGTGCTGGGAATGTAAATGATGCTCCTTTCCTCTTTTATCACACCTCTCCTCTTCTCCCAGTTACAGCACATCGGTGGTGTGTTCTGGCAGGGTTTGCTGAGAAATATTTTGAAACCCTAGGAAAAGGGAGGGTGCAGCCATAAGCTCTCAGAAACCCATGTTCATTTGTGACTGAGTGCTTTTTGGATGCACTCACTACATTTTTACGAATGAGACCATTGGCAGAACTTTCTGAAATCATTGGTCTCCTGCACCAGCAAACAAAGAGAGCCAAACCCTTTCCATTGAGTTTACTGTTGATTTTTCCTGTTTCTTGCTTTGCTACAGGAAGCATTAGAAGCCAATATCTTTAATAACTGGCATCCAAGTAGCTTTCTCACATCTCCTTGATGTTTTGTTCAGACCATTTTATATAAAAATTTTTGCAAATTCTGATCAAGTTTACCATTAGGAACAATTCCTGTTATGCATTCAACATTTTCCTTTGTTTTATTTAATCTGATTTCTCCTAAGTTTCTTCTTATGCAAATCGAAAGAATTCTTTGCTTTTCTAGTGGTTTACAGTCCTCATATACATGCAGATAGTTATCATATCCTCTCTTAGTCATAATTTGGCTGACTTACACATATTTCGATCTTTTAATCCTTTCTCATAAGCCGGTCCCTTTTGACTCTTCATAATTTTTATTACATTTTTTTTTCTTTTTCCTTTTTTTCCACCCTCTGAGCTTGCTCTCTGCTGTTGATATCTTGCTGAGGTTCCCTGAATGGAATAGCATCCAAGGAACTAGACGATCACCATTACCACACTTTGGAAAATGTTAACTCTCTGGTCGATTAAGGTTTGTGTCTCTTTATGAAGTTCCCATAAGTGACAAGTTTTCTACTGCCATTTCATCGAGACAGCATAGATCGAATGTGCTGCCCCATTGGGGCTCACGTACAGTTATCCTTACATGAGTGTAGGCTCTTTCTGCTGGAGTTGACTTAGCTAGAGTTTAGAGATGACTTAGCGTGGATTATTGGCGACCTGACAGAAGTTCTGTTGTTTTTCATAAGTGTTTCCCATCTGTCTACAAACGAAACAGGCATTTTGTTTGCTGTGTCTTCCCGTTTATTAATGAATAAATTAGATAAAGTTAGGCTTAAGTCATTTTCCTCTCCCACCAGAACCTCCTTCCTCTCCTCAAACCTGACATGTCGAAATTTATCTTAGTTTATGGTATTTCAGCCAATGCAGAGACCACAGCAAGTACTTACATCCAGGCCAGATTGAGTCAATCTTTCAAATAAGATTTTATGAGACTATCAAATGCTTCACTAAAATACAGATATATTTGCCCAGAACCCAATGTAGCTATTTTAAACTTCCTGGCCAGGCAATTGAAGTTGGAGTAGCTGGTCACAAGAGTGTCAATACATCTTATGGAGGTCTTCTGCTAGTTTAGAGCCAAAAGCAATGCTTTTAAACTAGCTTTCCTCCCTACTAAAAGACTCTGAGCTCCAGCTGCTGTATCAGCACATCAAAGTTGTTTAGTAGCAGGAGAAAATCTGGGCACTTCTCCTTGACCAGACAGATCCAACCATTGCTCCTGTGATATTCAGATGCAAAGCCAAACTGAGCCTTGTTGTCATCCTGCTATGCATTAGCTAAATCACATTGTCTCTTGGTTGGTCTGCTACAGGTATGTGGTGTCAAGAATGTCATAGAGCCTTGACGTCCACCTATGCGGTCATGCCCTCACAGCACTTGTGGGTTGCTCCGGGTCATCTTAGCCCATTGCAAAGGAAACTAGGAACTGGGAAAGGAGAAGTACAAGGCCTGAGGCCACTGTGCATTGGCTTGTCATCACCTGACTTAATAGTTAACATTATTATTAGATTTAAGAGAGAACATAAGGAATGCATTTGTCTGGAATTACTTATCACTTCGAAGTTTAGGCTCACAAGAAGATATGAACATCTTTAGCAGGCTGGACTGGGAGTCCATGCCAAATAACCTCCTATCTGCAAGTGTAGTAAGAGCACAGGAAAGAGAACAAATGTAAGTCAATTCTACAGCAATACTTCCCCCCAAATGCTTGCCCAACCTACAGTGGTTCCTGGCTCAGGCACTTTCTGAACCAGACATGGTGTCTTTCTGCTTAATACAAAACCCAGATAGATTTAAAAGCCTCCAGTGGGTTTTTCTTCCATTAATGTATCCAGTAAACTTTTAGCACTCCCAGTATCCTGTGGCAAGGAGTTCCACAAGATGACTAAGCATGGTGTCAAGAAGGATTGCTCCTTCTTGGTTTAAACTGCCAGCTACCAGCTTCATTTCATGCTTCTGAGTTTTTGTACTAGAAGAAAAAACAGCCAACAGCTGCTTGCTATTCTCTCCTTGTCACTCATAATTCCTGAGAACTCCATCATATCCTCTAAGTCATCTCTTTTCTGGCTGAAGAAACCTAGTCCATTTAATCGTTCTCACACTGAAGCCTTTCTAAGACTTTAATTGTCCTTGGCGCTCTCTTCTAAGCCTGTTCCAGTTTGACTAGTTCCTTTAGGAACTGGAAGATTTTAGGCACTTCAGGTGAAGATGGACCAAAGATTTATGAAATAAACCCACTTCTTTTTATATACTAATTTATTTCTTAATAATTTCTAACATTCACTTTGCTTTCTGAGACCTGCAGAGAGAATCTATTTCATAGGATAATCAGTTTTATAGGATTCTCTGTTATAGCTCTAAGTCTCCTCAATGATTAGAGTTAGTTTAGAGCATAAGATAGAGTCAGTGTAGAGGATTTCCAGGACCCTCCTCCCTCATGTACATCACTTGACATTTATCTACCTTGAATTTTACCTGATGTTTTATCGCCCAGACACGTATTTCCAGATGGATTTTGGGCATCTCATCACAGTCAGCCTTCATCTTTAGCCCCTGAATAATTTAGTACTATCAGCAGTGTGCTCTCACCAGTCTGTCTCCATTCTCATATTATGACTTCTTTTCA
Source organism: Rhinoptilus africanus (assembly GCA_013400135.1). NCBI lineage: Eukaryota > Metazoa > Chordata > Aves > Charadriiformes > Glareolidae > Rhinoptilus > Rhinoptilus africanus. The sequence continues at coordinate 234,062 of VXBO01008848.1, read as the reverse complement.
AATTTTCCTACAATCGATGCTAGATCCAAATCTATCTGTCAAGTGGAGTGACCCACACAGACCTAGAGCAATAGTGTCTGCTGAAATGCCTTGGAAAGCTTCTTTCCCTGCTAGGATGAGTGATGTGGGAAGAGAAGTAGAAAGAAATTTCCTCTTATTCCTGGAAATAAATTACAATTGTTCTTAAAGTCTGCAGACGTCTGGCTATTACATCATCTGAGGCTGTGGTGTTTCTAGCTAACAGTCACTAACAAAGGAGATGCATTTCCTTCAAGGAATTTCACCATTTACACATCTGATGTTAATTCTTGTCGGGCCAAAACAAGAATAGGAATAAGTGACTTTTTCAGTTTATGTTTACTTTTTCCCAGGCCACAAAACATCCATTGACTATGAAACTTAAATTTACTGCATAACAAATGCCCGCTTTCGTAATAAGTTAATAAAGCTGTTTCACAAATAACAGCACGAGAAGCTACAGATGCCGACCTAAGGAAAAAAAAAAAAAAAACCAACCTAAAAATACAAGCAGCATTCGGTTTATTCTTTATTAAATATTTTTCACAGTATTTGAGAACTGAAGAAATTTGGTTCTCCCCAGTCGGTCATTCTGAGATGATGCAGTCAGCAAAAGGATGGCAAGAGGGATATCTTGTGCCTCCTGGGTAGTATGGATCTCACTTTCAGACTGCAATTTGGTTGTTTGCTCCTATTTCCCCATCCCTGAGACAGGGAGGATGTTTCTTTGCTCACTTACATGGGAGAAAGTGATAATTTAGAAAGCGTAGTGGAAAATACAGAAACCTGAATCAACAGTAGCCCTGCCCAAGCTTGGTAGTTATAAATAAAAGGAGCCAGGACCAAATTGCTGGCAGTGGGGTGGCAGGGCTTGCGGCCCCATAGCACCCGAGGCATTGGGATGGTCCCTGGGATAAAGGCATTGCTTGGATTCCCTGCTCAGACCCACATCTCTGCTCCCCCTACCCTGCGCATCAGCCGCGGCAGATTTTCTGGATGGGCAGAAAGCGTGGCTGAGCAAATATGCATGTTGGGCCGGGAAAGGGAATAAAACGCGATGTTGATTACTATCTAAATATTTCCCTCTTTAAAGTGAGCAGGTCTCTGTTTGGGGAGGATCAAATACTCTTTTCTCACAGTATGAGGCACATCATGAGCTATTTTGTGTTCTTGCTGTTGTGAACGTTATTTCATCACGGCCTATTGCAAAGGGCTGAATAAGGTAAAGGGCAGGGGAAGGCGTTAGGATATGGATGCCCTATGGTCGGCAGCCTGCTGTCCGGCTGAAAAATGCCTAGGCTATAGCACAGCACAGCCATCAGCTATCTCCCAGTGCAAGTTACTGCTGGGTGGGGAGGGCAGGAGGGTCAGGCTGCCTTCGTCCCCCTCTTCTGCACTGCCCCCAGACAGGCAGCACCGAGCGAGGTCCAGCAGGCAGTGAAAGAGTACAGGTAGGATAACTGTCCAGGGAAAATCCCTCCACAATGCAGCCTCCCTCCTTGCTTCTTTATCAAGTTTGGGATGCTGAGATTTGAGATTTTTCCTGTTTGGCAAGGCTTTATTCTTTTGCTTTCTCCATGTTCTCTGTCAGGGAAACAATAGGGTAATAAAGTCAGGACAAGAGGACTTGCACACATGAGGAATCTGGTCCATGTTGTGTTCAAGCCCTTCCACACCTGCACAGTATCCTGTATTTAAAGGATGTATTTGGAAATAAGCCTGTTTTTTTCCACTCTTTATTCAGCTTCTCTCCTTTTTTCCCTAAGTATCCGTTACAGGGAAAAGTCAGTGGGTGTCAGTGTCATTCAGGATCAGGCTGGGACAAGCAGGGCTCTCCTACGTCAGTGCTTTTCAGGGCTTTACCACATTTGGATGCAGCGTGGAGTCAGAGATCTGGGATGAATTGTTCTTCCGCATCTTCTTCTTGTGCCACTGAGATATAAAACAGAAAGCATCAGCTTGCAATAAATTCACAGATGTGTTAAGTAACACACAATGGAGGTCCTTTCAGCAAACTGTCAAAAGGCAAAGACTATGCTGTGAGTAGGAAAGGGCAGTCTGCCTCTGCTGAATTGGGCAGATGGCATTTTACATCTGCTCCCCAACTTACTACAACCTCATCTGCCTGCTTCACCCCCATCCGCTGTCCTGCCTCTGCTGCAGGCAGCGGCTGCGCGAAGGCACACGTCGGGATAAGGGGTTTTCAGCCTTCCCAGAGGTGCTGGAGCTGCAATAACAACGCCAGTGCCGAGAGTGTAAGGATTTTGGCAGGTCCTTTAACAAAAAGGAGGGAAGCATTCGGCTCATGCAGGGACCGTTTTCTTAACCACAAATAAATCAGATATTTGGCATTTTCTGAGTTGCCGCCCTCCAGAAAGAACAACATATGACTGGCTGTGTCAGGATCAAGTGTGATGGATAAAGGGAAGAAAAAGGACATAGAAATGGCGCCAAGCCTGCAGAATGCATTTCCATGCCATGCTGAAGGCTTCGGCTGGTATGCCTTCAGCAGAGCTCCTGAAAGATATGTTTTTATGGCCAGACATCGTTTTCTTCTGCATATGAAAACCCAGAGGTGAAAAGGTCTTTATTTACAAGTGTTGGAGCAGAGATTGCAAACAGCATCCCTGAGCCAGCAAAGATTTCCGTGCTGGGGTAGGAGCTGAGTGGGAAGTCTGGTACTGAGTATGCTATTGGGAATGGTCCACCGCACTTTGCCCCTGACAGTTATGGCTTCTTTTGCACTCTCTGCCACTGGGAGTCTGTGAATTATGCTTGCAGAAACCCGCAGAAAGAACAGAAATGAAGTAGAATCCAACTTTTCACTTGTCCCATACAAGCTTGACCCTCAACCATCTCTTGAAATGACTTTTTGGGGTGGCTCACCTAACTTGGAAAGTTATGAGGCACAGATCAGGCCACCGGGGAGAGGAGTGCTGTGGTGCCAGCTCCCCTTTGCACAGGCAGATGTAAGACCCTCTGTGGACCCCCAGCCATCCAGGTCAACAAAGCCCACAAGTTTTCTGGGCTCATAAATGGTGTTATCTATAGCATGTGTAAATAAGTGCACCTACGGACTCTTTTTTTGGGGGCATTTAAACAGGAGTTTTGTTTTTAGAGTTTTCTGCCTGAAAATGATCTGAAGAAGGTTCTTTCTGTGAGCGAAACTCCATAACAGGAGCCTTCCTCCAATTATTCCTACATACTGGGACAACAAATGTGTCTAGCTGGGAGCCTTGCCACTGCACTTCCTCCCATGTAGAAATAAGGGAAAGGTTGAGAACTGAGGTTGTGAATCCCTGCTGTACCCCTGTAAAGTAATAATAGCAGCATCAGTAATAGCTCTTAAATCAGGAGGACTTGCTGCAGCCTGCTCCCACGAGGCTTGCATGACAGCGTTTAACGTTCACGGGAATGACATGTTCCCAGCAAGAACATTCTCATTTGCATTATGGCAGGACATGGAGACCCAAGTCAGATTTTAAGTGTTGAGCAAACCTGATGTGACAACACAGTCCTTGTTTCCATATTATGTTTAGTCTCAGCTAACCCTTTTCAGACCCTCCTCCCTGCTCCGAATGAAGGCTTTGTGAAAAGGCACACGCAACGCAACAGCGAGGAATAAAAAATATAAAAGCAAGAGAGAACAGGAGGCAAAAAAGCACTTGAACCTTCATTAACTCCAGAATTCCTGTAAGCCCTCAGACTTCTCTGTTTTCTAATGAAGGTAACGAGATTTCAGGCTATTCTGTTAATTAACAGAATGTGGAATGAACTATATGAGTAGTATCATTGTCTGTTTTTGAAAAATTAAAAAATCAAAGGTGAAAAGGTTGTTGTGCTTTTCAATTCAAACACTATGCCAGAGCACAGTGTTTTATTAACATATGGGTGAGAAATAAGCTGACACGTGTTGTGCTAGCCACAAAGCCAGTGATAAGTCCAAAGTACATGGAGGAAGATATCATTATCAGACCAAACTATGCTCTCCAACTGTAGTCTAAACTATTCCATGGGTAACTATTCCTGATTTTACAAAATGATAAAATTCATGTTCTTATGAAAGTACAACCTCCAATTTGCAAGGACTCCAGTGTTCAGATCCAAATCCCTTTAGAACAGATAGAAACGACTCATTAACTTCAACATGGCTTGGATCAGTCTCCTATCTGGGAAACTCCTTAAAAAAATGATGAGGTTTTACATATGGACAATCTACAGAATCAGTCTTAGTGTTTTATTTGTATAATTGTGTAGGTAAAAGTTGAAAAGTAAGGAAACTGATCTATTCCTAAGAGATGTAAAAATAAGAAGAAAACTGTATCTTAACAGAAAACAGAAATTCATTCTCCTTGTGGGATGAACATTTCAAAACAGAGGATCAACTTAATGCACGTAGTGATTTTAGGAGCACGAATCCCACAAGAGATAATGGGACTTTACTTTTAATTTAGCTATATACCATTTAAAATGTTTCATCTAATTGTAAAGTTGTTCTTACGGGTATAAAGTGTGCATATTATGTATACACAAAGGAAGCATAATGTGCTATACTCATTAAACCAACCAAAAAATATTATGCACTTTAAAGAAATAATTCAATGTGTTTTCTTTGTGTTCAGCTTGCAGGTTACTTAGCAATCATTTTAAGTACAGGAAATTATAAGTAAGATTTTTTTTCTGGGCTTTTTTTTTTTTTTTGTAAAACAAAATAGAAAAGTAAGATATATATATTTTACTGCAAGAAATATGCCAATAAATATAGTAATGTTGTACAAATTACAAACAACTAAAAGTAGGCTCGTAATAAAATATAATGCAATAAATTTCTACTTTTCATAAAAAAGTATGATGTAACATAGAAAAAGGTTTTCGCTATTAATGATTTTTTAAAGTACTAAACTGTGATTTTAAAATGGAACTGATATCTGCAACCTCGGTGGTAAAATAATACCTTTACTAGTGTTTGTATCACTACAACACACTGATCGTTAATGTTATTTTGTACCGAGAAGGATATTTTACAATGTTCAATTTCTACATTGTGGTTGTTAATGTGTTCTATGATTTATGACCGATTTTGTTTTTCAGAACGAGAGTTCTGTGTTTCGGAGAAATATTTTGCCAATGTTGTTTTTCAGTTTTTAAATTCCATTTCGATGCTAATGTATTTTTAAGGAGCGAAGCTAAAGAACAGAAATAGCACATACTTTTTGAAAACTATACAGCCTTGTATAGTTTTCATACACAGCCTAACATTCATCACCATCTCCCTGCTGCTTTATAACCACTAATGTTATTATTCCTTTCTTTTTTTTTTTTTTCCTAGGTAGAAATATTAATGAGATATCATTTCCCCGCTTTTGTAAAAATCTCTCTCATGTTGCTTGTTCGGTGGATAAAAACTCACAAGTCAATAAGCAGCGAGACCACCACTGAAACCCCATCCTCTGGCTTTCAGCTCAGCAAACTCACAAAACGAGCTTCACGTTTCACCCTTGTTCCCTGGTTTTGCTTTAAGCCCCACCGAATTTCAGAAGCAAAAAATTCTTCCCATCCCGCGCTTTCACCATCAAAGGACGCCATACGTTACAGCTGAGGCAGATCGCAAAAGAACACAAACAAACAACCGGGCAAACTGATTAAACACCAGCGAAAAGAAGTTCTTAGACATCATATTTCCTGAGGTTTTTCCTCTCTCTCGGTGCACTACTTACTTGTAATTATGTCTGGGGCCATTCCTTCCTATTCCACAGGATAAACTGGAATATTCTGCTCGGCAGTTTTGTCTCTAGCTCTTTAAACACTAGAGACCTTATAAGCAAACAACCTTTTTTTTTTTTCTGCCTGTTATGAAATTTTAATGATCTTCCAAGGCTCTCAAAATCAAACCAACTTTCTTCCCTCCCCCTGCCTCAACAACTTGGCTTCTTTATACCTTTTGTTTCAGAACTGTGCCCAAACTAAATATACTAAACCAGGAGGGAATTATAGCTTTAAAATAGGGGTTAAAGTGACCCTTGTTTTCCCACGTCTATTCCCATTCCTGGTAAAGTGCGGGATTAGGCTTGGGGAGCATTGGAAAAAGCAGGTTGGAGAGTGGAAACTGGAGCGGAGATGCGGTCTCCGGGCAGAGAGTCCTCAAAAGGGGTTTCATGGAGGGGATGAGTGTGCCAGCGCCGGCGTACGCCAAACAGCTTTGTGATGGATGTGTTTATCCTTAAAACTAAGCTCCCATTCAAGGCTGCAATAGCCAGGCTCGGGCAGGCGGGTGGCAGGAGATGTGCGTCGGGCAAGGACGGGGGGTATGTTAAGGCGCCTTGTTTAAGCACTGCCTGATGTGTCGGTGCCACAGTTTATATTAAAGGCGATCTGTAGACCTTAAGGATCACCGTAATGGATCCCCAAAAGGTTTTATTTTGCTGAGAAAGGACACAGACTCTCCGCAGCTTTCCCCACCCCTGGGCATGGCTGGGCTCAAAGGACCGCAATGTACCAACAGGGGAGCGATGAGGTGACGATAAATGCCGTAAAATATATAAAATGCCTGGTTAGTCTGTGTTGCTGGAATGTATTTTCTCAGCTCAGTACTGACCTGGAGATCATGGGTAGTGCCCTAAACTCTGCCAAAGATACCTTCGCAGTTCTCGTTGATCCCCTTTACCTCGATACCTCCAATTTCGTAGTATTTGGTAATGACTCTTCTAAAAAACCTCTGGCTCCCAATCCTGCATTGCTCAGACTTTGGTGGAAATTACAGCCTATCTGAGCATTTGCACCAAGTGCTTTTAGCCAGAGAAGCTGTTTGGAGAGCTGGCTGGAAATCCTTAAAATGCCGTTCTGTACCTCTGAGCTACAGCAAAGTAGTCATTTCATGTGGACTTAACAGGTTGCAGCCCAAATTGCTTTACTTCAAAATTTGACATCTGAAGAGCACCAGCACAAAATGTGACCTGACTGGAGGCTGGTAGGAGCTAAATGTCACAGCAACAACGTGTGGAGCCTTGCCTGTTTCCGAAGGCAGATTTTGGAGAAGGGTGAGGTGCAATACTTGATGTGATTAGTAGAGATGTGGGAAGCGTGGAAGGAATTTCACAAACTTCGAGAGCATTGCATTGTCTCCAGGTAAGGAAATTTGACTTAACTGCACAAGGTTGCAAAGGAGGAAGACGTTTGGTGGCTGTTCCGTCCCCATTTTATTGCCCCCGTTAGTCCATTGGTGTATGGATGGAGAAGACAGGAAGAAATACCTCTAAGAAAAGTCAAGGGAAAGCATTGGGGGTAAGATGGAGAGGAAGAATTAGAGGAAGCAGGGTAGGTCATGGGTTGGAAACTGGGGATTTTGGAGGTGTTTAAGAAGCCCTGGAACATCCCTGATTACAACAGCTCAGGGAGAGCAAGTGCCGTGTCCCTATATATGGGGAAAGGGGCTGCACTTCCAAATTTCCCCCAGCCTGCCTTATTTAGCATTTAACCCGCTACAAGGGGATGGCGTGGAGCTGAGCACCACTGAGGTCTGGCCTGGGAACGAGGTCTGGGTTGGGATTCGCACACATCAGTAACTCACTCCCACGGCCCTGGGCAGCATTGTTCTGAAACGCAGACATGTTTCCTTCCAAGTAGCAGACATGGAAAGAAAAACACACACAAAAACAAATCATCTCGTCCTTCCTTCTCTGGATGGCGAGCAGCCCGCTCCCGCTTGTCACTGAGGCTTGAGGTGGACGCGATCCCAGTCTGAGAGAGGAGATGGGGGGTTGAAGAAGAAGTGTCCCACATCCCTTTTCCCTGGAAAAATCCACTCCTGAAGATGGCTGACCTCTCCTGTGTGCATCTCCCATGTTGACAGCCCATCCGAGCACATCTCAAAGGCAGGCATGGTCTACCTGGGGGATTTCCATGTGTCAAACTCTGTTTCTATTCTGTTGGGAAGGATCTGAATTAGCTCATGGCTTTGTCAGGCTTCCCTAATAATCACCCAGTGCAATTCCCTGCCTCTCTGTAAGCAGCTTTCCTAAAGTCTTTTGGGGTTTCGGGACTGCAGTGCTGTGTCTGGAAAGAAATCACTGCAGAAAGAAGCAGAAAGAGCCATGGGTTATTGCACCCGTCCTCTTGGGCTGCATCCAGTCCTCATGCCCTGAAGACATGAGGCACTGGGCAAAGCTAAAAGATAAAAGGTCCTGAGTGTTTTGAAGGGGATAAACCCACCACCCGAGTGTTTTGAAGGGGATAAACCTCCACAACTTTTTGCCCCGGCTCCGTTATCTGCCCCTCATCATTTATTTTTTTAAGCTTTGCCTCCTCACAAAATAATCTCATAACAGGCTAAAAACATGGTTGGCATCTGTCCTGCTGCTGGGGCTTTTGGCTGCTTTGAGATCATTAAACAGGCCTGATTCTACACAACCTGACAAATACGAGGTGAACTTTACTCCCGGGTCTGCCACCTTCACACAACAAGGGCACATATTCCACAGCTGGGGAGCTGTTATTTGACTCGGACTGTACCACAGGTCAGAATTTATGACTTTGTTATTATTATGTTTGTGAGTTTTACGGCCACACGGGTCCCGCGGGAACCCGCAGCACTTTCGCTTGGCCATGTCAGTCAGACATTCATAACGCACTGAAGAGGAAGCATTGAAAATGCTGGGAATATCCTGTCTAACACTGTCTCTCATCTCTCTGACCCTCAGGTAAGGGCCAGACTTTGTTTGCACCCAACATCGGAGGAAGCTGATAAAGGGCATAAGAGGAACATGGAGGGGGAGTGAATGGCAACGAACACTCTGCAGCGTTACTGCCAGACACCTCTGCTGCCCTGTTTGTTCCCTCTAACGACACATGTACCAAATTTCCTGATCATAACAGCCACCATGTTGCGCTTGGTGTTTTATTGCCCTCTGATGTCGAGCCAGGAGCTTCACAATGGGAGTTAACCTGATATTAATGAGTTTAACCACTCCAGTTCATCTGCTGACTCCTCAGAGCGTTAATGGCTTTGGGGGAGCACAGAGAGGTATTTTTACCCATGTACAGTGTGTAAACACACCACACTCTGCCCGGATTTTGCTGTGAACTACCAACAGAAACGGCGAGAACCCAAAAGGTTTGCGTTTTGTCTTGTGGATGCCTATGCTTGTCAGGGATGGTTGTCACTGGTGGGGTAAAGTATCTGGGGTGGGAGCCTTTCCCCTGCACATGCAGTGGATGGATGCCGGTGAGCATCTGTCAGGCTTCCTTGTGGGCACTGTGGAGTAAGCAAATTTTCTATTGCAATGTAGGTTGTAGGGCCACTGACATGATGGCATCTCCTACTGGTACCCAAGATGGAGGCCAAGCTGTCCAGTGTGGTTAGCTACAAGAAACACTCCTGTTTGGCCATCTGACCCCCTTGCAGCAGCATGGTCCTTCTCTACCATCTTCAGAAAAGTCAAAAGCTTCCCAAGCAGCAAATGCCCTCACCCCTAAGGAGCACCAGCACCTCCTACCATCCACAGCCAAGAGCTGACAGTGCCTTATTTCATCGTCTCCCAGTGGTTATTTCATTGTCTCCTCTCCTGGAGACATCTGGGCTAGGGACCAGGGTATTCGATGGAGATGTTGCAGCCCAGGTCTGAAATCTTTGCCCAAGCCACTGGCCTCTGAAGCAATAAAACACCAAGGTCAAACTATCCTGAGAATTTTTCTTTTTCCCTCCCTCCTTGCTCCCTCTTTCACCCTCTCCCAGGTAAAATGGTAACACCCAGACCTCCAGGAGGCACCTCTCTTAACAGCCACCATGTTAAAGGCAACAATGGCATTGTATTTTACAAGACCTGGGGTTTGACATTCCTCACACTTGGACGCAGAAAATATTCAAGCAATGTCATCCTTTCATTGCCTGCTCGTCCTGCATGATCAAGGGTGTGCAGATATGGGCAATTACCACTGGGATCCACAAGTCTCCAATTCGCAAACACACCGTGCAAGCTGATCTTGCAATTATACAACAAACTTAGAAACCGTATATAGTAACAAATGCATAACTCCCAATGTTATGGTTATTCTGTAGCATATCTAACCACTTTTTTTTCCCCTTCTGTCTGAAGAAATGATTCCCTTCTCCACCTGTCTAGAGAATATATCATCTTAATTCAGCATACCTCAGCTCCTGCTGGGCAAGGCGAAAGGGATACCCACAAGCAAAGGCCAAGACAGGAGTTCTTTAACCTAATAAGGCAGGCAACGCTACAAAGGCAGCTACAATTCCCCTTGATTTTTCTCTGGGGAAGCAGGTGCTATCTATCCTTGAGGAGCACAAACATCTGATGTGGCCGTGACTTTGTGTTGTGCCTTTCCCTCACTGCTGCTCGTTTGTGTACTATGGGAATTGCTGGCTCTCCCCCAGAGATGCTGAGATCTTTGTCAGCAATTATCCAGGGCACCTACAATGGTTGGGTTAGTATTACCACCACCTGCCTCCTGCCTGCAAGTCCCTGTGTCTGTTGTTGTCCCCTTGTGCCAAGGATGACCCTAAAAGCCATATGCTTAATGATCAGCTGGGCTGTGTGCACCAAAAATTATGCACAGCCATAGGAAGCTGGGACTGATCTACTTGTCTGGTGTCACCACCTGCAAGTCCCCAGCAGCACGTGGGATCATGAGAGGGAGGGAAGCATCCAAAGAGGGAACGCTGCTGCCACCAAAATGGCAATGGGAAGGATTTGCCGAGGACTTGGGGCACTGGTGGTGGGAGAACAGAAGAGATTCGTCATCCCCAGAGTTTGCAGGGTCTCCCACATGTGCTGGTAATTCACACCCTGGCTTTTATGAGGTGAGAGGAGCTGCTGGAAAGCATTTCCCTGGCTTGTCAGGGAGGCTCATGTGAAGCCCCCCTGGTGAGGGCAGGGTCTGCAGCCCCGGGTGCGAGGGAGAGTGGTCAGCAGAGCTCCTGGGGTCCGCACATGCCAGCCTGGAGGGGAACGGGCAAGGGAAAAAGGTCAGTGCTGCTTTTGTCAGAAACATAACACCTGCTTTGCAAAATAATAAAAAAGCCCTCTCCTCCAGTACATAAATGCTTCTCTGCATAGGAGAACTTCTCACTTTCAGGAGCTGCTGAATAAGGGAGCCAAGAATTTCAAAAGAAAAAGAAAAACGGAAAGAAGATGCAGATAAACTGCAGCTCCGATGCTGTGGGCAGCAGCTGGATGAGTGTAATCTGCTTTTCTGACACTCAGCAGAAAGGAAAGCAGAACGGAGCAGGAAGAAAGGAGGATCTGATTTCACATGTTTCATCTTAATGAGCCCAATCTCACACGTGCCTTTTACAACAAGAAATGCTCTGTAGGCACTCAAACGCCTGCGTGCGGGTTTGTGCATACGTGCGATACACTGAAGGACTTCAGGGTAGAGCCTCATTGTTTAAGCACATGTCCCCACTTGGGCACGTAAATTAATCTTGTGGGTGCTTGGATTTGCACTTCACACTCTCAGCGAAATGTTACACATTTGTGTGCTGCCTGAGAGGGAGAAAAGGCAGCGTGTTGCCTGGCAGTTTGGGGTGACCTGGCGTTATTTTGGTCCTGGCACCCCCCAGACCCACTCACATTTTTTTATTCCTCATTACATCCTGCAAAAATTCCTTCTGGTCTGAGAGTTTCCATTCTTGATCTCCATCCAAAGGTGAGCGTTCGCTGTTGAAAGTTTGTTCTAAATTGATTTAACTATTTTTAAAAGTTACTCATTGCTGAATAAATATGCCTTTCCCCCTGCAAATGTATTTCCCTGATTTCCTCCTCCGAAGGGAGCAGCAGGGATATAGTAAAACAGTTTAGAAAGAATAGTCTGGTTGATACCAAGGGAGCTAAATGAAAGAGAAACAAAGAAAGCAAACAGGATATTTATGGCAACTCTAGAGAGCTCTCTGTATGTAGCCATTAAAAATAGCCCTCAAATGAACAATATTGGCTTTCTGCTCTACTCTCAAATACAGAGGACAACCTTTGAAAGACTCATATGCACATCCAAAACTTGTGTGGGTAACTGTGGACTGGCAGGTGAAAAGAAATAATTCTGAACACGTTCTTAACCCGCATAAAAAGCATTTTGACTTGTGCACACACTGGATAACACACGCTGTTTTGTTTTTCTGTGTAGCTTAATCATTTGCTTCGCATTTCCTTGGAGAAAGCTCACAGTCCTTTAGGGGACAGCAAAATGTAGCAAAATTAGGCAGCTCCTGTGCCTTTTCCTGCTTCAAATTTTGAGTTGTCACCCTCCCCTTCAAAAAAGTGAGTAAATAAAGTGGTCTCACAAGAAAAAATTACTGTAGTTTTAATTTTCTAAATAAATACAAGAGAAAAACCATACAAGGTTTATATAGTTTGCAAGTGCCTCTTAAAAGAAAAATCACAATATATTCCCAGTTTAGACATCACTAATTTACAGTGAATAGATCTTGCTGCATTAGCAATTTTCGTCTCCAGTAAATGCCTACAGAAGGGTCCTACACTGCACAAATGTTCATTTTTCTGCCAAAAAATAAACTGCTGTTTCCCTTTTTGTGTGCAAGCATTTGCCATTGATACAGCCTGAGGTCTTCCACTGTTGGTCAGACACAAGCTGAAGGAAATTATTGCCTGAGATACATCTTCCTTAGACAGCTTTGTCCTTTCTGCTCTTTTCTCCAGCAGACATATCGAATACTGCTTTAGAAAGCTGGTTTGAACAAGTAAGCCAGTGTTTCAGCATTCATTCTATTTTTCCAGCTGAATTTAAATTTTTTTTAAACATAAATGGCTTCATTAACGTCAATTTGCGGATCTGTTAAGATGTAGGTGGTCCAATGCCTTAAATATGACTGTACATTTGTTCCACTCCACCACTCTGAAAAATGCTTCAGTGGGATACAGCATGAGGGATTACTATCCAACTTTTTTTTTTCTTTCTGTTTTCAAAAACAGCTGTGTCACAGATAGCCCTCCCCTCCCTTTGCTCCTCTGACCTCTTATTCTGCAATCCTCTTGGATTCCCTCCAGGGAGGGCAAATATTCCCTCCACCTTCCCCCAGAATTGTGTGTTCCTTTAACCTTGGAACAATCTTTAGCCACTAAAAATAGACTCCCGGCTCCAAATTTTGCCGACTCTTCTCGTGCCACCACTGCGTTTTGACATTTTGTTCTCCTGGGTGGATCATATGTGCTGTCCCTGCCTCCTTGCCAAGGCTGACAAATGCACAACGTGTCACCAAAATTTTAAACAGGAGTTCCAATGGCCAGACATTTAAAAAAAAAAAAAAAAAAAAGAAATCCAATTTGGCTCGTGGAGAAGATTTTCCTAGGAAGAGCAACAAAAATTGCTCAGGAATTGCTTCTGTGAAAAAAAATTCACAGAATTAACAGACTCATGGAAACTAGAAACTGAAAATCGATTAGGTCATCCACACTATTTCTTTGATAATTCATGATAATCCCCCATGGCACTGGCTGGTTTAAAAGCCTTAAATGACAGACATCATACCAGTATCTGAGAAGATTATTCACAACCCAAGATACCTCCCAGTATTTCTGACATTTAGACTGAATTCCTCCTTTCAGAACGGTATCCTATCCCTTCGCATCATGGACCTCATTACCACCAGTCTTTCCATTCCATCTTCCTGAAAGGACTTGAGATATTGAGATTTTCTCCATAAGAAATGTGGGGTTTTTTTCATGAATATTTGTAGGGTAGTATCCCTGCCTGATGCTTTATCAAAGATGGGGTAATTTGGATAGCTTTTAGATTTTCAATTTTCCTTTGGTTTTGACTGTTCTTTATCCTGGTAGCTCCTTTGAATATCACTAAATCAGTCAACATTTTCCTGGTAAGGGTAGTGTGGTGTGAACTGACCACAGACGAGCAGTTATCTCTTGCATGTCATCCTCCATATGCATCCCAATAGTTCATTTTCCCAATATTAATTTACACTAGCGAAAAACGAGTGGTTTGCTGTTTGTCAACAATATGTCGGATTTTTGTCGTTGTTATCCTTTTAGGTTTTTCTGTTCCATTGAGTATTTGTCTTTCTGGCTATCCTTTTCTAAGGGATTTGCTGTTTTCTTTGGTTCATTTGTGTGAGTTGTATTTGTACTTTGCTTGCCACTTTTCTAATCCCTTAGAGCAATACGGGAAGACAATAGGAACATCAGGTCTAATGTGACACCTCCATTCTAGCATTGAGTGAGACATGTGAGAGCGTGGGTCACCTCTCTGTCCTCCAGCGACTCATCTGTGACAGTACAGCTGAGAATTTGTCACATCCTTCTAGCATCATTTGAGATGTTTAGCTGGAAAATGCTGTAAGAGTAAAATTTTTGCAGTAAGTCTATTATTTGAGCATTTCTTCCAGAGGTAGCTCCCAACCATGCAGTGGCACTTTTGAATTTCATTGTCTTCTTGCCCTCTGTTCAATCCCTGCTCTGCTTCAATGCAGCATTTTGCAGAGACCCAGTCCTGGTCCCCATTGCACACCTTTAGGTTCTCCCATCCAAGGACCTGCTAAAGGGTCTCTGTGAAGACCGTGCTTAAGTCTGTGTACGTGACAGTCCCATTTCATCATGCTGCTCTGAAAGTCACCACATGGACCACCTGTGAGCATGAGCTTTTGCAGGATTCACAAATTATCCTTCCACTAAGACACATAGGAACAGAGGTCTAGTTAACATCTGAGAAGAAACTGATTTAATTGTTGCATGAAAAAAAAAAAACTATAAGGACTGCTTATACACAGAGATAGCCACAGAGAAAATGATATCAATGCAGGGATAACCCCCTGGATTTTCTAGATTTAAGGCATGGACAGTAGGTGAAGTGTAGTTTCCAAGGTGTTGCCTTTGGCATCAGTATTGTACCCTGTATGTCACCCCATCCCTACTTGAAATCAGTCACTCTGACCCCATCAATTGCTTGCATTTTGGAGAGGTAACATGCTCGTGTTATTCAAGAGCACCACAGTGAAAAAATGGGGTCAAGAAAAGCAAATCTGAAAATTTAGTGCAGTGGAAAGCTCCGACGGGTTGGTGGTCTGGTGTGGTTAAATGTTCTCTTTCTGGGTTTCCTTGCTGCTGGAAGAAAATCCTCAAGGCTGATGGCCCACAGCTCCAAGCTAAACCATTTGTATCAGCGTCCTGGTAGCACCATATATCACTTTCATTTGAGAACTGTTCTCACAATCCCTACTTGTTCCTGATCAATACTTCGCTACGAATAAAAGTGAACAGAACAAATGGAAAAGATTTATTAACCCTGCTGATATGTTAAAAGCATTCTGTCAAAGAATTTGAAAAATGCTTCTCATATTTAGTGTTCAGAGACAGAAAATCCCTTTTGAGAAAGGAAAGGTATGTAAAATACATCAGTACCTCAGTGTGGAAATCCAGACCTGGCTCACTATATACATTACTGATGAATAGGTATTATTGAAAACTGCATGTGGTTCTTAGCAGGGAGAGCAGCTCCACATAAGAATGAGAAAGCAATTGTCAGCACTCATGGAGAAACACTGGTCACATCTTTAAGGGAGTTGAGAGAATGGGAGGCTTTAAGATGGTAAAACACAAGATTAATGGAATTGGAAGAAGCTGTTGACAGAATTTCTTGAGGGGAATGAAATTGGAAAGTGATACTTGTTGGGACGCGGCCCTTGGAAATTTGCAGCAGTCTAAAGCTATATACAGATCTACTCACTGTAATAAAAGTATGGTCTGAAAAGAAATGAGTATTTGAACCGCATGTCAGAAAGTCACTGCTGGAGTGTGATTACAAAAAGCACGTTGCAATGCAGTGAATGAATCACAGACCACAGGGTACATAACATACACTAAATGAATCCAACATGATGCGCTGCACTACAGGGCAATCATCACCTTCAGCGTTGTCATCAGAAAGCAATAACCAACTTCAATGGGCCACCTTCTTCCAAAGCATTTTTCAAAGGTTAGGCCAACATGCGGTGCAATTGAGGATGTCTACAGAGGAATGAATAACACCTCTGGCCACATCACTTTCCAGCTTGTGCCTTTGGGATTTACTGGACTAGCATAAAAGAAAAGAAGTAGCCTGCAACCCAGATCAGACTAACGTGCCGCTACAGTGATGGGGTAAGAAACAAGAAAATATGTCAAAGAACACACTGTTTTTGCAAGCAGATGATGTTCTGGTAATTTCTTAGCAATGTTTGCAGCATGAAGGAAAGTAAAATGGCAATGCTAAAACATGAAGCAGGTTCATGGCCAGGAGCTTGAAGGCAGGTCTTTTTCCTTCTGTGCCTGGCAAGGAGGCAGGGAGTTTTATTGGAAGCAGACATAGTTTCCATGCCTTTGTCAACTCCAAATTCGACTGTTCTTCTGGAGAACACCTTTAATCAACTGGAAGCTGGTCAACCCACTTCATGGGTTGGGTTTGTCACTGGAACAATATAGTAACACCAGAGGCTTGTGAGCTGTGCTCCAGTTGGAGTTCTGACATTTAAAGCTTGAGATGGCTTAAGCAATGCACTTTTTTATATATAATTTCTGAATAAAGGGAAATGAGTAAGGCTTCCCCATAAAGAACCTTCAGCTTTGGAAATAACTGTCCCTACTCTGGATGGAAACACCCTTAGACGTTGACAGGATATTGGAGTGAGCAGGCTCAATGCTCACATAAAGTCATTTGGTAAAAGAGTGGTCAAGATCTTGAGAGCGCTCAGGGAAAGCAGACCCTTCCAAGAGCAGATCCCTCTCCTGGGACACTGACGCAATACCTACTCGAAGCTAAGAAGCTATTTTCTCACTGTAGGGACAGCATTCACCACCAATTGTAGGAGGTCTTCCCTGTGAGGTCTTCCAAACCCCTTGTGGCCATGTTGAACTGACCCGGACTGTGAAAGCCAAAACCATTTCAGGCAAAGCAAGTACAGCAGTAGGAAAGTTAGCTGGAAGCATGCTTTTTTAAAATTTCACATCATAAAGTGAATTAAATTTGGTCTTTTTTTCCACAGCACTAGCCTGGAATTACCGGGGATTATAGCTCAACGCAACATGAAAAGCATCTTACTGCATTGTGCATCTTTTTGTCCTCTTTGGGGAGTTGAGAAGGATGATTATGGAAAACACAGAAAAGATGTAAGTGTAAACCAGTCATCTTTCTTACAAAGACCTGCATGATTTCCTAAACAAAGTGGCTTCAGAACACTTCACACTAAATGGCATTTTCTGGCGCTGCGTTATGTCAAACCCACAAGTATGTCTTTCCTCTCTGTCACATTATAATCCAGCACCTAAGAATATGCAGCCAGCTGGATCATTCATTGGGCAGACTATTCCAGAAAGTCCTTCAGAAAACAGATGTCAGGTCAGGCACTGGAAGGGATAGTGAAGACTTCACCACCACCACAGAAGAGGTTGTTTAGAACAAAAAAGAATTAAGCAAAGGGGTTTTTTTGTGTGTGTGTGTGGTTTTTTGCTTGGTTTTAAACTTAGAGATAAAGGCAGGGACTGGATGAGCATTTGATGATTTGGACAAGTGGGTTTGAATATGTGAACAGATATTACATTTGGTCTCTACTGTCAGTGTAAACAAGAAAAGATGAAAAGTGCTATGGAAGAAGCATCTGTATGCATTGAAGAACAGAGATGTGTCTTCTTGAACGAGGTCAAGCTTGATTTTTATGAGGGAAATAACTGGTGATGGACTAAAGTGGGTAAGAGACAGAAATTCTCAAGGGAGTATCAAGTATTCAAAAGTGACTCTTCAGTCGTCCATCACAACTCCTCATCGCCAAGACAAAATAAATTAACATCAACATTTCAATATCTTTTCTGAGAGAAGGGTGGACTAATTTTACACAATAAGTTGTAAAAGTTGGGGTGTGAACACTCTTCCATCTTCTCTCCCCAGTTGCTAGGGGCTGCTGTGGTTCCACACAAGGAAATATTAATGACATGATCACACCGTGTTTTTTCCATACAACCCCCTGCTTCATTCAAAGCCTTGGATGGAAAGTACAGCGGGAATGAATCCAGGCCGTGCCTCAAAATGGAGTAGCTTTTGCAGGTCTCGCCTCCTTTTTCACAGTAGTTGGAAGGGGCATGAACTTGTAGCAATCGGATATTTAAAGGCTTTATAAAATGGGGCCAATTTAAGGTTGCTTCGGTATTCTGGATCCAAGCACTTCCTAATCTTCTCAGATCTTGACTTTATAACTTAAACATTCCTTAAATACTGATTTTAAATGTGCTGCAGAGTTAAAACAAGGCTGGCACTGTAGGAGATTGTAATTTGGTATTGTATAAAAAAATGACAAAGATAAAGGGCAATTATTTAGGATAAACTACAGGAATTATAATGAGCAGTGGAAGTTTGGACTGACTGTCACACTTAGCTGTTACTCTAAAACCTACAAGGGAGTATTTACACAAAGCAGACGGGACAAAGGATTTGAAGAACTTCACTGTATCAAACAGTCCTACAATGATCCCATTAAATGGCAGGAAGATTATGTGCCATATCTTCATTTTCGTCTTGGATAAACGAGCATATGTAGTCCTTTCATTCCCATGTTCCTTCTGATTTTTTTCCTTCCATGAAAAAGTGCTTTTTGTGTCATGGGCACCGAAAGTCCTGCCCCATTCAGAGGGTGAAAAGACATCAGGATCTGGCTCTGTAAGATTTACAGGAGCAATTAATCAATCACCTCTACACTCTCAGTGAGCTGGGCTTGCACCAGCATTGCCTGCCAGGTTTGGCCAAACAAGTATTTGATCTGAATGTGCTGCAGCAAAACCCAACATTTGTGTATGATTACCCAAATTACAAAGCCATTTTGTAATATGCTCATAACGAACTAAATGAAAAAAAAATGTACAATAATGATGTCTTTATTTTCCAACTTCTATTACCTATAGCAAATGAATAAATTGAATGATTTGGGCACCAAAACCTCCAGTCCACCTTGCCCTAAACAAACTATGGAGTGATTGCAGAAATGAAGAGGTAATTAACTGGGAGTTAGCTCAACCAGCTGCTCTCTGTATTACTGAAGCAGACCAAGCCTTTGGCAACTTGGTTTGGTAACACCCCTCAGCAATTTTCAGCATGTCTTTTCTCAGAGTCTTTAACGTAGCCAAAACCCCAGGAATCCACAGGTTTTTAAATGATCAAATCCACAATTTTGCCTGCCTGTCATGTTCATGCTGCAGACTTAGCGGATCTCTTAGAATAAGGTTTACAGCACGTCTTCTGGATTTGATTAGAAGAAAATCTGTACTTCATCTTAACTCCTCCACTTTTTCTGCCCTAGACCTGAGGAATGCAATATTGGCTTCTCCCTCAGCAACTCCCCCGTTTGTAGCAAACATTATTGAGCTGGGTTTCTATCTAGAGTGTACTATTTTAAAATGTTCTTATTCCCACCTGAACACCATGGCATCTGTAGCATTAAAAATTCGTATTAATTCATATATATAACTCTTAATGATGTATATATTTCATAGTTTGCCTTATGCTTGGGAACCTATCATGCTCAAAACTGCACTGTCTTCCAGGCTGCATTTATCAAGTTAATTTTGCACACTAAATAAAGAAGTACTGATGGCAAATTAACTCCCTGCACACAGGATATAAAATATAGGTGATTAAGTAAAAAAGATTTATTAATTTAAATTTATTTATAGCTTTCCAATTAATTTAGATGTGTGAAAAAACAGTATACATTAACCTTTTTTTTTCTGACACACACACACATATAACATCATAAAAACCCCCTCAATAACCAAATTGATTTGGATCCAAAATCAATAGCCTATGGCAAGTTAGTCTCTTCTTCTTGATATTTAATTTTTACTTTAATGCATGCAGCCTGTTTAGCAACGAACATCAATGTTCCAACAAATACTAACATGAGGCTTTCAACTAATGGTAAACCTCCTCTTAGTGAGACAAAGGAATGCTTTTCTTGAGTTCTGTGGCAATATATTTTGGTGAATCTCATGTAATCAGAGTTTCAAGAACTTTTGTCATCCTTTATCCTAATATTTTACCTGTTATACAATTGATCTTAAATAAAATTCCCAAGTCAATCCCCATATCACCGCTCAAGTAAATCATATATCACGTGCACAGAGAGCATGGGTGAGAAAATTTCCCACACAAAAATTGCAGACACATTGCTTGGGCAGGATTTCTTTGCCATCTGCTGATAATAGCCACTGGAAGTGAGCGGAAGGGGATGAGAGGTGATATTAGCAAAACGCAAACAGATAAGGAAAGAAAAATGGGATATGTTTATCATTCCTGGCAAGGATTCAGTATTCGGTGCTGTATGAGATGGTTCAGATTCCATGAAAACTACTGCATAGGTGTAGATGGCCCCAGAAAAATGAGATTTGGCATCTTTTTATTTTGGTTTGCAGTGTATCTAAAATATCAGCTACTTTTTCTGGCTGCAAGTGAACTATCCAATGGGGGTCCTGAAGTCGATTGAGGCTTTGGTAGCTCACTACTCAAATTAGAATTGCAAGACTATGAGCACTGAAAAAAAAGACCTACACACATCTGCAACTGAATTGAGACTGAAAATGGCTTTCATTCTATTATTCGACTCTTTTTATGTACCTAATTCATCTTGCTTAACACTTATGAGTCCTACTCATGGATTGGGAATAAACCACTAGAAAAAGTGCTAAAATCCAGCAGAAAAAGGTGACTCCCAAGGAGTTTTCTGAAGCTACTAGTATGAAAAGAAGGGGCAGACATACCCATTTCTTCTTCTTCTAAACCTGAAAGAGACTTAAGCTATACTGGCTTTCAACAAAGAATTACTGTTCACTGAGTTGTATTGATCAGCCTTTCCTCAGCTGGAAGATTTAGAATTAAAAATGGGCTAATTGCTTTAGAAAATAGTTAGCACTGTTTATTTACAAATATCACATCGGATTGATCTGATGGTGAATGTTCAGGTTGGCTCCAATTCCCAGTCATGGCAATAACAAAACTAATTAATGCAACCACAATTACATTTCTGTGCAACTTGATTTTTTGGTTTCAATTAACCAGGAAAGTCTTCTGCATGAATCTCAGTTTGCTTTTGGTACAAATGTCACATAACTCAGGATTTCAGGTTTGTCTGCAAAAATGAAAGTGAAACTCAGCTGAAACCACATGATTTCCTATGAATTTGTTATCCAGGTCCAGTCTTCAACAAGCCTAGGACAGTTAGCTGGAAACTCAAAAACCATTCTGATGAACCTTGGTTGACTTTTCAGTTTCAAAAAAAGCCAAGATCAGGGCAATTTTTACCTGGTTTCCAGTTTCATAGGTACAGCTGGTTGAAATTTTTCAAATCAAACAAATCACGAACATTTGGCTTTTCTCCAAACATTCATGCTTTTTAATGCAAANTCACCAAAAATTATTTGTTTTAAAAAAAAAAAAAAAAAAAAAAAAAAGAAAGAAAATAATGTTTCGACCTCACTACTTTCTTTGGAAAAAATTAAAAAAAATTCTTCAAGATCAAAAGGGGAAAAAAATAAGGGCCTTCTCAGTGGCCTACAAAATACATCTTTTGTTTACTTCTAGGCATTTTTTGGTTTTGTTTGGACAGCCACAGCAAGTGTTTTGACTGGTTACCTCAGATTGTTGTGTGCTTTAAATTTCCTTCCATTCATAGCTGAAACACTTTGGGTCTGATTTTCCAATGACAAAGCCAAAAATATTCTACTTCTGGTCATCATCTCCCAGGTTTTCTGAGGCAATAAAAAATGATTTATCATAAAAGAAAACAGGCTGAAAAACGTTATCACACTTGTAAATGTCCCAGTAAATCTTTAAACCCTGCTTTTCACCCTCTGCTTTTAAGCAAAGTTTTTCTAAGTACCAGTCAGGAAGGTCATAGCATATCATCGTGAGTAGTTTAGGCAAAGATTAGCTTCCATTTCTTGAAAAGTTCGCGTTAGATTATGTAGCAGATGCTGTTGAAAATCCAAAAGGTGCAATAAATCCCCCTGTCCAGCCCCAAGAGAAAATAATCTGAGTGACTGCAGGCAGCGGAGTGAAAGGTCCTTGTGTTGCACAGCTCCCCGCCTCGAGCCTTGTGGCGACTGCACATTGTCAGGAACGTCTCTTCCCGAGAAACTATTCCTCCTCCTTCTACAAAGACTGCAACCTGCACATTTTATGAGCGAGCGCCTGGACCCCCCAACATGGGGCTCGGTCTGTCCTTCAGGGTCCAGTTGGAGTATTTTTCAATTAATGGGTACTTCGTAGACGGTTGACACCTCGGCAAGCATGTTCTCTTGAGCTGCTTTTCGCCAGAGACACACAGCTTAAGCTTTTCAACAGCTGCTTTATCTCTGCTTCTCACCCCTACCCCCACCCCAATTTAAGTTTAAGATGAGCCTCCACCCCCGAAGCCCACGATATCTCACTCCAAAGTCCTGTCAGAGCCACAACCAAGGCCATAAATTTCCCAGCTGGGTCACAGTACTCCCTATTCATTTACTGAAACATTATAAATGTGTCCAGGCTCCGAGTGAAACCTAATCCCGACATTCCCCGCATGGCAATTCCTGCAACTGATGGCAGGGTCATCTGGAATTACCATCGCCTTTATCTGATTGGAAACTCATCACCTGCGTTTCAACACCCAGGCCTCGGTAATGCCTCGTAAAACCGAGCCCTCTGCTATCTCAGGTCTGGTGCTTTGGTGCAGCGCAGGCATCGGCCATCCCAAGGTACAGGAGGTGCTCGGTCCCGCCTGGCCAGGGAGCAGCAGAGATGAGCTGGCAAAGAGTGAGGGTCTCAAACACATCCAAGGATGGCAAACAAGCAGGGAAAGGATGGGAAACGTCACCCCAAGAGGAAGAACAGTTGCAGTTCGAAGCTTGGCAAAGCCAGAGCTCTTGAGGAAGGTGGCAATGTGTAGCTGTTGTGGAACAGCATTGTTTCACTGAGACTAATAATTTATGTTCTATTTCAGTTTGTATGGGACCCTCACAGTGTCGTATCTGAACATCTTCTGGTAGTGGTTATATGACATCATGCAACATGTGTCTTTCCTTTCTCTCGTCTTGTCCTTGAGGGAAATTGAATCTGAAGTGCAGTGGGTTTTTTTGGTTTGGCAGGAGAAAGGCTCAGAAATTTATTTTTTTTTAGAGTTTTACTTCCTTTTCATCCAGGGAAAACGAAAAGCCATCAGGAATCACACCTCAGACTTCACAGTCTGAGCACAAAGGCCTGCAGGGCAGCCACGTTGTGAACTGTTCGACTTAAACCCACAGTTAAACACTTTAAATGCTTTGAACACCACCCAAGGCCCTGTGCAGGTGCAGGGATTAGCTCCAGGTAACGGCAGATTGAGCTGCAACCCCTCCATCTTCCAGTGCAATGCTATCTGTGTTACTTCCATTCCTAGATATGAAACAGCAAGTGCCTCTGAGCTGTGTGCTAAATAAACACAACCCAGGAAAAGCTCAAACCAAAAAAGCTTCACTTCCAGCCAACATTCCTTCCCTCGTGCCAGCCATTCATTCCTGTAATATTTAATGGATTGCAAAGAGATTTTGGATTTCCTGTCAGGTTTCTGTCCTTCGGGGAGTTAATTATGACTTGGGACTCAAGGAATGGTCTCTGCTGTGGTGCCACACTTGTGCGTGTGTTGCTGCTCTGATTTATCTGATTTATGCCTTTGCTTCTCTAAAAGGTCCTGTTCAAACCTCCAAAAAAAAAAAAAAAAATCAGTGAATTCACCGAGCTTGACTGATTGATTGGCAGACAGGAGGGGACAGGAGAAGTGATGACTTGGTCTGCACTGGTGGACGCTTCTTACATGGCTGCAGAGAAGAGACAGCAAAGCCCTAAGATTCTAAGTGCCCTTTAGTGAAGGTCCTGTTCAAACCTCCAAAATCAACCGCCTTGTATCCAGCTCCCGTCACATTATTCGATGGCAGGGAGGAGGCAGGAGCAGGCTTCAGCCACCACCAGCCTCAGGGACACAGATCAGCCCCTGGGTCTGCCCCAGCCCCCCCGCACCACCTTGCACAAGTCATTCAAACCATTTCTACCCTGCGGGGAGTGCAAGTAGATGCACTTAAGCCTGTTTTCAATGAATTAGCATGGGTACTCCTGGCATTGACCACTGAGCTACTTGCCCAAGTATTTACCCAGCTTCTCAGGTGGGTTTTCCAGCCATGCTGAATTCCGTTCTACTCAGTGACTGCCGTGAATACATACACTTAAGTCTCCCTGTGAGTAACTTCCCCAGCTGTAAAATAGGGACAGTGTATCTCTACTTTGCAGGGGTGAAAGGAAAATAAATAGGCTAAAGCTTCTAAGCAGCTTAGGTATTAAGAAAATGAGATACATCTGTGGCTAAAATTTATAGATAGACTATTTGGATACAATCTGATTAGATTTATCCCCTAGTAAAGTATTGTAATTTTTGTAAGTTCAAGAATGATACTTCTGTCCCAGTGAACGAAAAATCCCTGCCAGTTCCTAGGCTTAGGCTGTGGCAGCTTCTGGGGAAATGTCTGAATGAAGCGGCTGATCCAAGGAGCCCCACGCACTTGTTTTGCATCCGCGCCGGTGCCCACCCTCAGCCGCAGGAGGGATTTCCCAGGCGCCGGGGTGGCAGCTCGCCGGTGGCTCCCCGTGGGACTGTCGGCTGCAGATGCTTTCGAGCAACAGATACTGGCTGTGGGTCAGGTGTGGATTCGCTGCAGCATTCCTGTCTCATTTCCCAGTTTATACTGGATCAGGGGTTTGTGGGGTATGACTGTGGCTTTTTAGATCTAGCACACAAAAAAAAAAAAGAAAAAAAAGAAAGTAAAAGAAAAAGACTGAAAACTGTCTTTTGCTGTATGGGTGAATATAAGCTGCCATTGCAGGCCTGTAAAAGAACGTGGCATTTAACAGAAGCTATCTGATAACACTGGGACAGGGTTATTCTAGCACACAGAGGGAACCTGAGGGAGCCAGCCCTTCAGAAAACATTTATTGTCACGACAATCTTTCTGAAAATACAACTATTCACAAGAGAAATGACCCATTGCCAGTGCTAGATTTTTCCTGGGTTTACTGCACAGTTAGCCAAAGTCATGCCCCAGACTAAATGAGTACCCACCAGCCACAATGCAGGTGAACAGTTTCATCTCCCTCTTTTACTGAGCTGGTCACCTCCCTCTGGCTCACCTCTGCACTGTGGTGGCATCGCTGAATCCTTGCTACCATTAGCCACCCTCCTCACCTTCAATTTGACGTTAGGCTTCACATTTGAAAAAGAAGAAATACAAAAAACCAACAACCATTTCCCACCCCAGTGGGTCTTTGCCTGTCTCTACCCCTCCAAACTTTCTCTTCCACTTCTCAACACATGCAAAGCCACCTTTGTCATCTTCTCTGCTGCAGTACCCCATATCAGCCATGTCAGGGTTATGGTCAATCTGTGGAACCCCTACAGGAGGCATCAGCCCGGTACATAATGAATCCATCTGCAGCTGGGGAGCAGTATTTTGTGCAAAGCACGGCAGTTCAACTGAATCTGTTGGCCATCTCCAGTGTGCTGCTGTTTCCATAAGCATAATCATTATTATTAGCACTCGAACAGCACTTCCCATAGCACTTCTGTCATCTAAAGGCTTTGTCCTAGTTGCAAAGTTTATTGTGAATATCATTTTCAGATGATTAAGGAGTCATCATCTGTTTGGGGAAAGCAAGGTCCAACAAAGCAAGAAACTTAGCCAGGGTCACTGAGAGACTCATTGTCAATGCTGAGATTAACTTCCAAAGGTGAAGACCACCTCTTTTTTTCATGAGGCCATGTAAAAATCTAGAACTAGATTAGACTTTAACTGGAAGTGGGTTGGTAAGCGGAGGCTGTGCCTTTTCTTAGACAGGTTGTGTGTCCTTGGATCATCACAACTACAGGAAAAGACCTCTGGAGAGCTAGACTTTGACAGAGGTAGTAGAAGGTTTGAGTGGTCTGTAAGTAATCAGCCTCAACTCCAAAAATAATATAGTTTAAAGGATTAGTCCCTAATTGTTTTACCCTCAGACAAAAGCCAAAAGAATGCTGCTGTCTCAGTCAAAGTTTCAGGCTAATTGATTAACGTTATGAAGTCAAACTTGAAATGGTAATTTTTGCCCAGAAATTAGCTTGAAATTTCTTGCTTAAGACCCAGAGCTCTGGCCTGTCTGGTGTGTGCCTTGTCCAGGTACGTCAGCCTGATTAATAAGAATATATTACCTGCTGCTAAAACCTTGTTGTGGTTTTTTCCTTCTCCCATCACACCGACAACGAAATGTTGAAATTCAGTGCATCACAAAATAAGCTCCTCTGACACACTCTGCTTGAGGAGGTGTTTCAGCAGGGAGAAGGGTTTACTGATCTTCAGGTGTGAAGATCAGCACCCAGAAGGTGTGCAGTTACCTGCAAAAAACAGCAGAAACCATCATTTTGCATGAAACTTTGCAAAAAGAGAGGTTTTGCCAGTTCCTTTTTTCACTTCCCTGCCCTGTAACTCATCCACAACATGGCTGGACACTCATCTACGCCTGCAACTCTCCTGGGGAGCACTGCCATCGCGATGCCTTTGGACACGTTTAATTCGTTTGGAGGAGAGCAGGGAAAGCCTTTCCCTGGAGACATCCGAAAGACTCCTTTGGGTTTTCTCAAAGGCTTCACTGAACTCCCACAGAGTTGAGCACACCGTAATGAAGGAATTTTTAGCAACGCTACATATAAAATTGGAGCAGGTGCTCTCAATAAAGAAAATTCTTAACCCTGCTCATATTTATTTCAGTTCCTCTCTGTCTGGGCATGAAGCCACCATTTCAGTTTCAAGCTTTCCTGGCTTGCTGGAAAGGGTGAAGGATAACCTTTTTTTTTTTTCCCTCTCCCCCCCGCCCCCCCCCAAGAAAATGTGGAAACAGCTTTTAACATCAGCCCTAGAAGAAGGTTAGGTGATTTGCCAGCAATACTTCTGAAATGAACTGCTAGGCCACCTAACTGAACAAACTCTTCCAACATTTTTTAAACTCCTCTCTCCCAAAGTGCACAGAAGGTAGATTTTGTCCCTTCGGAAGGTGGCATGAAGAAAGGAACTCAAACAGCCTGATCCTGGTTGCCTCCCAGATACGGATTTATTTCAGAGATGAATTCCACCTGCAGAAATTACCCCTGGATCTGGAAGGCAGGATCCAAACACTGCATGTTTGAGCGTACCCAAAAGCGGAGTTGGAGGTGCTGGCGGTGGAGAGAGCTTTAGCGTTTGGGTTATATTGGGAAATACCTAGTTAAATCTGACCGATTATTTTTCCTGTTTAAGCATGTGAGGTGCCCAGAATCCCGTGTCTAGGAATAAAAGCAGTTCCTTGTCCTCTACCTTTTCACAAAGAAGAAATTTTTCAATGCAAAAAACCCCACAAACGACAAAACACCAGCACGCAGGGGACAATTCAGCGGAGCCATATTCACGTTTTCATAACTCATGTGAGCTGCCATCTCTGCTAAACTGCTTTGGGCCACGGGACAAGTGTGGGGTGAAAAAGGAAGGGGGAAAAAAAGTAAAATAAAATAAAAAAAATCTGACTGCCAGGGGAGAAGGAGACAAACAGGCCATTCATAAAGGCATCACTGCAGCGCTTTATGGCATTTCACGCTCGCAGAGAGGAATCACTGGAAACACTGGAAGGAGGCTCCGTGTTAACCATGGCACGGGTATTGAACTCTCCTGCTGTTTAAAAATAGACGCCTGCCCCCACCCCACGGCCCATCTCTTAAGGTGGACGCCGCTGAGAGATGCGCTGGGTGGGCATCGAAGAGGAAAGTTTTGCTTTTCCCACTTCGCTAAAGTGCCCAGGGCATGTTTGGAGTCAAATCATGCACTTATTTTTATTATTTCTAACTTGTTAGAGAGAAAAAAAAAAAAGGACAAAAAAGATAGGGGTAAAATCAAAATAATTTTGATTGATTTGAGACACTGTGTGTGAACACTGAACTTTCCTAGTGTAGCTTTTCTTACAGTTTCCACAGTCACCAGATTGGGTAACTTGAAGGAAAATATTTCTTGCTTTAAATTATTATTTGAAAGATTTCACAGGAATCTTTCTTTTCTCCCCCGGAATGGATGGGCAAGTTCCCAAAGCAATACTATCAGCTGGGAAATAGATGAATATCATTTTAGTCAAATCATTTACTAAGAGACATCTTGTAAAATCTGCCAAAAGCATTGTCCTATGAATTTATTCAACAGACTCCAATCACTGGTGGATCTGATGACAATCAAAACACTGCAGTGCTTTTTTTCTGCCAATGAAATAGATTTTTAAAACAATTGGTTGTATGCTGCTAAAAAATCAGAAATTGCTTATTTGCATACGTGAAACCTACCACTTGCAGCTGAACTAATTTCCTGTTTAAAAAAAAAAATACCACAAAACAGTTAAATATTGATTAAGAAATTCAATAGAAAAAAGAATTAAGTACTTCTGTCTGAAAAAAGATGACACAATGAGATGCAAGTTTAAAGCAGAATTAGGAGTACAGCCTGTGTCTCTGAACTCTATCTTATATTTATCTCATTGTGATATTCAGGCTTAAAGATAAGGGCTTTTTCAGTAGTAGTATGTGAATTAAATATAAAAGTCCTTGCTAATTAAGAAAATAGAGGGAGCATTAAGTGAAGTTATAGACGTTTGTATAAGAATTGAATAAGTCTGGAATTGTGAGGAAAGACATTCAGAGGAGCAGAGAGAAATTCAAATATTCAATGGATTGGGGAGATTTTAGTTACAAACATCCTACTAACAGCACTGAAATACAACAGTGAACATAGAGATTTTTTTTTCACTTGTTTTCTTTAGTCAGAGAGTGATGTCCTACCAGCTAAAGAATCTATTTTATCTTTTCCTTTCATTTACGATTTTTTCCCCCAAATTCAGCCCCAGTAAGACTGCACATTATTAAAGTAATATTTTACTTTGTTATTTCATGCAAAGATCAGCTTAAGGGTCTATCCATAGTATCTAACATAGAAACATCACTTCCAAGGTATCAAACATTTTGTCATTGTTTTCATTAGAGAAAAAGACTTAAGCCCACTAAATCCATAATTATACAACTACACAAACTACACCAATTTAGGGGAAAAAAAGTAGCTCTCTAGGTATAACTACCAGCTTCTCAGGCTTTGTACACTTAGTTTGGCTTCTTCAACTTCTTCATTAGCTAAAAGCTGGGAAATTCTGCCCTTTTTTATAGCAGCTACAACTCTGCTTGAGGAAAATAATGCCTTAAATTATTACGCACGTTACTGAAAATTCAATATACCCTTTGAATTTCACAGCCTAGCTCTTAACAACAATCGAAACCCCGTTCCTTCTAAGTGCTACAGAACTTGCCTAATTTCATGGTGGGGGCAGCTCGGTCATCTATTTATAGCGTTGAGATGAACATTTGCTGACATACACATGGAAACAATTGGGAATGCAAAGTGGCTCACGCTGGGTCACAGGCTGACACACATTTGTTAATCCACAGTTCTGCCTTCACCTGAAATTGGAAAGAAATGGCGATCACACTTTAAGCTAAACATCTCCAGCCAGCGTTTTAATTAGAGCTGATAAGACACTTGGCGTGCTTCAGTTAAATAGTGAAGGCACTGTGAAAAAAACCCTAATTAAGTTTAATTGTTGTGCAATGTTTTAATCAATGTGGTTGGTAATTAAGTGCAAATTATGCACATAATACATTACAGATGTGGAGCCGCACTTTTGAAACAGAGACTATTATGGGCTGTAGCAGAGGTTGGAGGGAGGGGAAGAAATTTGTTGCTAAACTTGCAGCAGAGACTTTGGTTACCCAAAAGTGAGGTTATGTGTCTCTATATGTCATAGCAGTTTTAGCATTAGAGCTTATTCTATCAAGGACCTTCTTTCTTGTTGTGTTTCAAACCAGCAGAAAACATAGAAAACTCAAGCCTTAAAATATGGGATGCTGGTGAGATTTGTGATGGTTATTAGTTTCCTCAGAACTTGAGTAATACTGTAAACACAATAAACTCAAGTTGAAAGAGTCATTCCATCCTAACCCACTGTTTTTATATCTTCCCACATAACTTTCTCAAAAAAATTTCCTTTCTGGCTACAATTTCTCATGTTTAGTCTGAACTTAGAGGTGACTTCTTTTTTTCCTTCAAAGCTGAAATAAAATTAGATTGGCTACTATAAGGTTTAAGATATGAGGAAGAAGATTGTTGAAATGGACTACCTTGCTCTGTATGTGCTTCTGGCATCATATAAATAAATAAATAGTGCAAAAAAAAGGGGACTTACAAATTTTTCCTTTTGAATTCAGCTTGGAAAGTGTAAAAAACTTCTTGGCAATGGGGTGTGCTACAGTGAGGAAAAGCTTTCTAGAAGCTCTGAAAAAAATTGATTAAAATTAAATGATTTCAGAAATCAGTTTTTGGCTGTGCATCAAACATAACTCCGAAGAGACACATAGGACTGTGTGAGCATGCACAGAGCTCGCTCACTTTGAATCAGTTGTCTCTGGGGTTTTTTCAGCATTTGAGAATGTAGCATCATTCGTCATATTGCTAAGGGAAGGGCTCTGAGCAGCAATAGGGTAGTAGGATAAAAAGATAATCCTTTTACCAAAAAGGACTGATTTTTCAATTTATTTGAAGAAAAATGCAGTGCGCACTCTTGCATTTGATCACCTGAAGTTTGCCATGAACCACATGTTCACGACTCTTTGAGAAAGCAAAGTTTTATAAATCCCATTTTGCAGGTGGGGAAACTGAGGCACAGAGGAAAAAATGGGTCAATGACAGTTTCTCAGGAAGTGTATGACTGTATCAGCCTGGCTCACCGAACTTCTGCCATCTGTTTACCCTCAACATTTTTTTTTCTTCTTCTTCTTTTCTTTTTCTTCTTATTTTCTCCTCTTTTTTACCTGAGCTAAGTCAACCGAGCAGCATACATACATAATACTAATTCCATTGTTGTGCAGACTCATGATTCTAAGCCTTCTGTCAAGCTCTATAAGATATTTTAGCTAGAATATGAGGTGTGAATAAAAAGAACTGTTAAAACAATTGGGGTCAGAACCTGCCCACTGGATACGAGAACTCCTGTGGACTTTAATGGGATTATTTGCGTGAATAAAAAGAGCAGGGGTACCCCATGGCTTCCTCATTTATTTCCAGCAAATGGAAACCTGGTGTTATATGACCAGAAGAAAATGAAAAAGAGGTGGTTGGAGTGTGGTAGTTCTCCAGTGATTTTTGTAAGCAACTGAAAAACCCTGAATTTCCACAGAAACGTTCTTGTTTACTGACAAAAACCCCAAACCTAACACTTTTCCAATTTTTAACAACTGTTCTTCAGTTACTTCTGGTTTCTGAAAATTAAAGCATCTTCAGATATATTCATATTTCTCTCTCTTTTGGTTTTCAACCACTCCTTCCTTACAGAATCCAGTAACTAAATCATCTTAGCAGAAATATAAATTTTAGCCAAAAAATTCAGTTAGAAAAAAAGGCCCTTTTTTGTTCCAAAGAAACGCTGGAAGGCAGCTCAACTTGCGATAATAATTGTAATATCAGACAAAGGTTTGAGATGAAATGTTGCTGCAGACCAGCCCAGGTAGAGCTGTGCAGATGCCATCAGTAATGTACCCCAGCCTGCGTAGGGAAAGGTCAATGGGAAAGGTATCCCCATGCCCTCCTCACTCTACAGGACAATGAGGTCCATATGTTGTGTGTGCTCCCAAGACCGTTGAGACTGGAAGAAGGTCAGCAATGCAGAATTGTGGGGAGGAAAGTGAAAAAGCAAGAAGAGGTTTACAAAGGCCAAAAAGCAAGGCTTTCATTTTATATTCAATTTATCTTTTTGCCTCTGAAAAGGGCACAGAGGTTGGAAATTATGATTGAGTTTTTTAATTTTATTAATGGCAGGCTTTGTGGTTGCTAGGGGAACTTGACCCAACCAGGGGAAAAAAAAAATGGCCCAGCGCAGTATTATCAGGATTAATCTGCTGCCTTGAAATAGTTGGATCTCTCTCCATTGGCCTCACGAGTCCTTCCTGCTTTGCCTGTATCTCCACGACCACCTTGTTGACATGAGCCTACCGCTTAATCCTTGGAAGGAAACCTAACCCTTGGCCTTGGAGAGATGTCCCCGGGAGAGGGTAACCAGAGTGCAGCCGTGCAGGAGGTGAACCCCACCGGAGCCGGCGTTGAAACCTCCAGGCGGTCGCTCCCGTCAGACAATAAAGCAGCGAGCACAAGCGAGACGCTAATTTAACGGGAGGCTTGATTACACTGCGATAGGGCCCTGCTGGTTGTTTCCAACCGACCCCTTTATAGTATTAGTATTTATTACACCCCATATTATAAGGCATGGGGATTTGCTTCTGTAGGGCAGTTTGGCTGAGCAATGAAACATAATGTTTCTTTTATTGCTCAATAAACACTGTTCTCTCTTTCACTGCTGCTCCAGCCCAGCTTTTTCGAGCCCGTTAAGCCTCTAACACAGTAATCTTACAGCCCAGCAATGAGAGATCATAGCTTCTAATAATTTTTCGTTACTTCGGAGGCCTCCTGGAGGCAAGATTCATGGATAATTCAGTCTCTGGGACTTTTACAATCCCTACTTAAGCTTTTTTTTTTTTTTTTTGAAAGGCTTTGGTCTTCTGGAAGGTGAGGTTCAATGGATTCTCCTTGTCCCCCAGAAATAAAGAAGAAACCTGGTGTTAGCCTAAAGGACACAGCTGTAGAGCGTTTGGTATTTTGTTTTCCCGTCCATGTATATCCACGTGTGAGCTTGCATCCCATGATTTAACGTGCTTGGTTTGGGCCAGGCGAAGTGCTGACAAGCAGCCTACAGGCATCTTCCACACTTCTCTGCCAACATACCTAAATCTTTTCCTGTGACATGCCCACCTCCGAGCTGTTCCCAACCTGGCCTTCTCTTCTGAGGACACCAGTGTCTGTAGCTTATTAATTGATAGTGTTATGAAGTGTTCGGCTGTCCCACCACAGTCAAGAACAAGATTTTCCAGTGTCAACTTCCCTTCTGCATTAGTTAATGTTTGGAAACTCGGTACAACAACATGCTAGAGTCCTGCACCAGCCTCTCATCACCTTGTACGGCTCATAATGTGCCAGACAGTTATCCCTCATGCAGTAACGGGATACGGTGATCACAAATACACCTCCTTGCAATAATATTGCGGACCAGTAGCATTTGCAGCGGTGAAATTGAGCCATTTTAGACATTAGTTGTGTAAAGCAAATGCTTAAGGACTTATAAAAACCACTGTACAAGCTTTGAGGGCATTACCAAACATTGCACACAAGGATGATAGTCATTACTAGAGAATTTTACAGATTGCTTAGCTTAGAATTCTATTTTTAATTTCAATTTCACCTTTTGCACTAAAAGTAGAATTCAACTTCTTTTTTCTTATTTTTTAATTTTCAAGGAGTCACAGATTTTGGTGTTAGATTGTGCCAAAATCTTGCACCAGATTTGTGATTTATCACGAATGGTGACAGCAGTGTGAGCCACTGGAAACCCTCTTGCAAGCAAGTGGCTCTTTCTCTAAAATTCTCCTTGAAACATAGCCTTTGCTTTTCCTTCACGCTGGACCATTCTAATTCTCCCTCTCCCTCTTTATTTTTGTAATCTTAAATAATTACTCTTGATCACTCTTCTTTCTTGGTCACCCTGTAGATCACTTTAGTGTCCCCATAGTTCAGTGCCAAGTATAACTACAGTTAGGGGGTTTAAATTTTTGATTTTTTTCAGTCCATGCAGCTATCTCAACAGGAATCTTACCCATATGATTATGTTTTATGATGCTGTCCCCCTCTTCTGCTGAGTGATAGGGGTTTTGTTTTAATTAAATACCGAAAGTATAATGATAGAATTATTGTGCCATCTTCAGTGAATGTCATGGCAATTTTCATACCTCCATGATGCTGGCAGCTTGATCTTTCCCACAGATTATCCGAATACTGGATTTCTTTTTAAATGCATGTACACACATATTTATATAAAATTGTATTGCTTGTTTACCTGTTTAAAATTATTTCTATAGTTTTCTATATTTTGAAAAAGTTATATCGGGAGGGTGGAAGTGTACAATCAACATTAATACAATTCAGGAAGAAGAGAGAAGACTTAAGTTTCCAGTAACATATTTTCTGGGAAATGTAACATTTTTAATTCCATTTTTTTTACTAATAAATTAAGCAATGTTACTTACTGCAGAAGCTTCTCTGCTTATTTTTAAGATGATTTAGTTCTATGTAGGAAATTTTATCTTCAGACTGTGCAGGTGACCTCGCTCCTTTGATTGCTAAATATTCCAGTACCTCTTTAGGGATGTTTGTTCTCATTTATTCCTCTCTGTAGTTAGAAATAGTGGTTAGAATCTCTCTATGGATCTGATTCAAAACCCACAAAGGTCGAGTGGAAGATGTGCATTGACTTCCCTGGGTTTGAGTGAGCCCAAATTACCCTCAGGTTCTTCTTTTGGTTTACAGGCAAGTGTAACATCTTTCTGTCCAAGGCCCTGAGCACTTTTATACATAAATGCGACCTCCTGGACCTGAAAGCAGCAGCATCACAAACACTCCTGCTCAGAGCTGATCCCCATTCAAGGAATCACACATCTCTATTAAATGTTTTGTCCTGCTGACAAAGGGTTACAAAATACACATTTTGAAATAGTCCCTTTGAATCATGGCATAAGAGGGAGCTCAGATATTTCCTCAATGGAGAGTAAGTGGAATTTTCTATAGATCTGGGGTGAAAGAAAAGTCTTCAGAAAGTCTCAGAAGAAAGATCCTTTGAAATTGCCCGACTTCTGTTATGATAAGCAGTTCGATAAGCCCACCCATGGTAAAGTTATTAGGAATTCATATCATATGGATCCCATTAACCTAAACGTTTGCTTTTAAAGTAAACTTCTCGGTACATGACTACCACTAAGTCCAAGCACTTCAGGTTTGAGGATTGTGTTTTTACAAATGAATCTAGGGTTATCTAATCAATTAGCTGAATTCCCTGTGTAATTGTGCTTTAAATGAATCACCTGGTACTAATGAGACTGCTTACCCATTAAAAAAAAAAATTTAAAAAAAGCGAAACACTTTAAAATCTGTGGAAAAAAATATCAAGCTGTATATAGTTAATCTTTGGCACTCACTAACTTGGGATATAACCAAAGCAGGTAGATTTGAAAGATTATGCAGAAGGATTTAGGTCATGTGGAAGTATAAATACCACTCAAGCTATTTGTAATTAATTATTACAAGACCATACGAAATCATTATTGAGATCAAGGCCACATTATTTAGGTGATAGTAAAAATACAGGCTGAGAATAAGGTTGTAGCTTATTCTTCGCAGGCAGGAAGCAGAGCGGTGCCATCGAGATGACAGATAGAAGAGGAGGAAGGAACTGAAGCTCACTGAGGCTGAATGACTAGTGCCGGTTCCGCAGAAATTCAGCTTGAGAGCTTGGAAGAGAACCCAGTTATTTTAGTCATCTCGCCTGCTACACTCTGTTACACTTTGGAAGGGTTTAATATGTAAGTTTTTGCCATGAAATAATTTATCTCTGTCCTATATTATTGCACAATTTAGACATATTATAGGCCTTATAGAAGCATAAAATAATCCAGGCTAAATGGGCTATTTGTCTGTCCCAGTCAGGCAACACTTAGCTATCAGTGGTTTAGTGAAGGATTTTATCATTAACGTATATTGTGTTTCTAAACGAATTCAGTTGAGCAAAAAGAAAAAGAGAAAAAAAGCAATTAAGGCCATGCTATAAACAGTGGAGTCCGCAGGCAGGAGGCTGCAGCGAATTATACGGAGCATACTTCTCCCAACCGCAACTTGATTGAAACAATTTACGGGATGTGTGCATTGAGCGACAGTGGATCTGAATGACTGATGGGGGAGCAACGTCAGCCCTCCTTCCTCCCACCCAGCAAATGCCTGATTCTCCTGTTGAGAAAGGGTCAACACTTCTTCCTGCTTCACTTCATCCCGGTGCGAAGTGATGTTAACGCACTGGATCCAAAGGGGCCTCCAAATCAGATATTAAGCATATTGTTGAAATTATCGCATAGGCTATTTTTGGTTCACTCAGAGGTCAGTGCCCTTTTGTGAACAGGGATTTATTAAATATTCCCCTGGACAAACAAAGAGATAATTACTCAGCAAAATAAAAGAAGGCGCTTAGAAGTTGTCAAACCAGAGAATAATTTTGTTCTAATGTAGAAAAAGCTCTGAT
Source organism: Rhinoptilus africanus (assembly GCA_013400135.1). NCBI lineage: Eukaryota > Metazoa > Chordata > Aves > Charadriiformes > Glareolidae > Rhinoptilus > Rhinoptilus africanus. The sequence goes on along the minus strand of VXBO01008848.1, from coordinate 197,729 downwards.
ACGTATAGCTGGGATTTCTGGCATGTAAAAAGAGTCTGATTGAACATCTACCCAACTGTTTTCAGTGAAGTGGAAAAAAAATAAGAAACATGCAAGAAGTACCTACTTTTGATCACCAAGGTGTTTTGATCTCATAAATTATGTCTGAAATTAGGCATGGACTGGAAAATGTGAGTGTGTTTTCTCTCGGTCTGGGAGCTTCTGGTTTTGAGAGAAGGAGCACTGTTCCTCAACCTTCATCAAATACCTTTTTTTTTTCCACCTCTGCTTTCTAACAAGTAGGTTTCTCTTGCCATTTATCAGAGGTGTCATGAGTATGGGATGGAGAAGCACCGCATACCTCCCTTTCCTTCTCCTCTGGGACTTCCTCCGTCTAAAACTCAAGCTTAGATCCAGAGAGACCTGAAAATGTTCCAGTCTAAGGAGAAGGTTGACCTGCAACCTAATCTCATCCCAACTGTCATAACACTGTGTTAGCCATGCACAGCTAATAAATCATAATAATGCTAGCTTAATGGACCAGGCCTTGACAGTGCCAGGATTAGAAGGGCATACAATAAACAAAGAGTTTCTGAGTAGAGAGGTACCGGAGAGCAGTGAAAAATCACCAAATGATGCAACAAATCTTCTGCTGGTATTTCCATGGGCCTCTGCCATAGGCAGTGCTGGGGGGAGCTCAACTTCCTCCTGCTGTCTCTCTTCTTCTCTTCTACTAGACCCTAAGACAAGGCATGAGAAGAAGAGGTTTGCTGTAGGAGCTCAGCCTGGTGTAACGTGCAGCTGAAGAGACAGGATGGGCTGTCTGGAAGAGTATGAGAGGAGGCTGGTGAATTATCTTGCCTCAGGCAGAGATTTCCTCCCCTAGCAGTAGGATCACTCACCGGCAAGGCTGGGAGTCTGCGTCTTTGTAAGGGGGAGCGCAGCGCATTTGACCAAGACGAAGCACTGCCCTAAGCATGCCACCAGGTTCAATTTAAATAGAGATAAAGAATAAGGAGGGAAAATCACATCAGAAAAATATGTCCACTTATTAAAGATTTCAGGTTGCTTTGCTGAATAGACATGTGCCCAAAGAATTCTCCCTGTCACTTCTACAGCTTCTGAAGCAAATGCCTGCCTAGGTAGAAAAGCTGCGGAGAAACTTATTATCTTTTTACTAGAAAGCTTTTGGCACTGAATTGTGCATCTCTGCATCCCAAAATAGATTTTAGCATTGTTTTCTTAACCCTGTCATGGGAAAGAGGGTGGGTTTTTCAACCTTTGTTAATGATGGACGAGCCTGAAGACTTTCGATAATTTACTTTACAATGGATAAATAGCCAAGGTAACCTTATCTGAACTAGCCAGGATCATTTGGTCTGAATAAAGAAGCTGAAAGTCTCATGAGAACAGGACTTCTTACAAGATTTCCATTATTTCCTCTTTCCAGTAGGAAAAGTGACACAGAGAGGATATCCTATCTTTCTGTATTTCAGCACCTCTGCTTCTCCTTGGAGCTGGAACCAAGAAGCTGCAAAGTCATGTGAAACTGGAGAGTGGGAATCATTTAACTGACCTTTTTGAAAAGATTAAATGTGGCTGTAGGTTTATCTGCATAACCACATAGTGATAGAGAAACATTCCTCTGATGCATTTCTTCTGTTAAGTCTGTTAATTTCAGTGTTGTTATTTCTTCACTTACATATTTTGTTAAGAGATGAATCAGATCTCCCTTTATCCCCTATTCTTTAGCAATATTTTTGCTGGTAGATTTGCCACTTTCTTAGCAGAGGAGAAATCTTAATTCATCTTGGAGTCACCCAGAGAGGTGAAAGAAGGTCTTAGGTTACAAGTTGAAAGAGTAAATTGTCAACTCAGAGGAACTAATCTTAAGCCCAAGTGAGCAAAGTGTGGTTTAGCTTTCAAATGTGAACTTTTAGAATTGCTAGAGACGTCCCTTTGGTGCAAAACCTTGGATTTCCAAGACAAAAATTATAACAGTACAAAAGTTAAGTTCTCCCTGACCTGACTACTAATATGGAAACACACCATTTGTAAGAGGTCTGAGCTAAAAGAATGGAGAACCTGACATTAATAAACGTGCACCTCTACACAATAATGAGACGTTATGCTTTAAATTATGTGTATTCAGAAAAAAAAAAAAAAAGGAGGAAAGGAAGAAAAAACCAAAGGAAAGTAAGGGCCATGATCCATGCTGATGGCTGCATGCATGTTACTAGTAGTGGCCCTGTCCCACCCAGGAGCGTATCACATGCAGAAATCAAAACTAACCATTGAGCTATAAGCTGAGGAGCTGAGGGTTGAAATCTCCATGCCTGGGTTTGATTCAAGATGAGCAAGACGAGCAGAATAGTGTGATCTGGATCCACCCACCTTCAGTGACTGCAACAAAATCAGTTCATTGGGCTTTTGCTTACTGTACATGCCAATGTGACCCAAAGCTCTCTGAAATGAGCAACTTCAGTGACTTCCTTGGTCTTTGGATCTTGCTCTTGAGAATATCTATGACCTGTAATAAACGTGTATCTCCCTCAGTTCATGCAAGGAGCTACCATCAAAGCAACGGCTGCGAAGATTTATAAACTTCTCTGGTTCAGGCAAATTGCTAAATGTCTTTTGTCAGCTGATTCTTCAGTTATTTTTTTTATGTGTGGAACTGCTGGAGGCTGAACCCTTGGATTACCTCAGGATGGCTGCGCTCCTGTGACATCTACCTCTTCTAAGGTCAAAACAGATGTACGAATCAGCTCTTGAACTTTTGCCAGTGCTCTGTTTTCTTGCATACTGACTTTAGCATGGGTCCAGAAAAACCTGAGAAATCTCCATGGATGGACTCCAGCTCGACTTATTAGCCCCGTACAGCTCTGCCTCCACCCAGAGACAATCAAGGCTCAGGCTGAACCCCAGGTAATAAATCCCAAAAGCATGAGCTCCTGCAGATGGGTATCGGCCCATCTCACGGTGGCGCTTTCTCTCATCCACCCAATACTTGCGAACCTGGTGAGTTCATTGCCCATTTTATGAGCTATTGAGTGGAGTGAACATGTGATTTAACTGTAATTGAGTTTTAACTGCTAGAAAAACATCTCATTTCTATTTGAGTACTGAGTTTATTGGTTTCTCAAATTTTTATCACTTTTTTTTTTTGGTGTGTGCATATACTATGTAACTCTGATGACTGAGAAATGGGAGAGGACACTGAATTTAGAAGCATAAAAAAGAGGAAACGTAAATTAGTGACGTTCTCTCCTTCCATAAATAAATATTTTATCACTCACCAATAAGTTATCCTGCCTCAGCCCTGTACAAACACTGTCTCCAGCAGAGGTAATCTTGGTTTTAAGCAATGTGCCCTCAGATGCTGAATCCTGATTCTCATTCCCTGGAATGGGAGTTAGTGCAACTCATCTCCTCACAGCTTTAAGACTCTTTGATGCTTGAAATCCATGTTCATGTGTTTTCAAGGCAACTGGGAAATGACTTTATGCAGATCCATTTACATAGTATTGCCTGAACTTTTGCAGCATTAGTTTTGCAATTGCTGTCGTTGAAAATTTATCCAAGCTATTAAATGAATTGCTGCAATGTCGTTCAAATTCCTTGACTCCTGTTCCCTCAACACATGTCTTTATTTAAGAGATCCTGTCCCTTCAGGCTCTCCCTCTCCTTTCCTTATGATGTTTCGGACCAAAGTGAAATGAAGACTACCCTCCTGTTGACATTCTGATTTTGGTTGTGAAGAAGGATGTTTTTTCTGAGAGAGCTGGATTTTCCGCAGGCAGCTAGCTGAGCGTGTTTATTCCCCGAGCATTTCAAAGCCTGTACTGTCCCGTGGTTCCACGTCATTAGGGCAGCGTTAGACCCTGACAAAAGTGTAGAGGAAAACCCCCTTGAGCACTGGATGTTACAACCTTCTGCAGAGGAGTGGCCAACCACCTCGGCCTCCCAACGCTCGCCTGCCAGACCACGCAGCGCTAAGATGCTAAAATATGTTCTTTCCTGGCAGCGCTCAAGAACGGCCAATTTAGTGGGAGAAGGAAGTTGGCAGAGCTCTGTCTGTAGGAGACTTTGAAATATTATGATTTTTATCAGAAATGACAACAACAAAAAGAGCATAAGCCAAGTGTGCTCCAAAAGCTACGCTTGTCTGCTGCCTCCCTCTACTCTCACCAACGTCATGGAGAGAATTTCCTTAGGTTTTTCTCCAGGAGACAAGCAAGACTCTGTATAGAAGAGTTTGACTCAGTTACTGCAAACCTCTTGGGCCTTTATATTTCTAAGGGACAATGCCTGTTTTGAGTAAATTATTGACAAAGCAAAAGTGTGACTCTTCTGAGGTCGTCTAAGTGCATGAGGCTACATTCTTTCTTGCAGAGCTGGTGAAAGTAAACAACATTATTATAGATTTTGGTCATGCCCTGGCATCAGTAAGTATAGTTTCTGTGTTTGCCATATGCTCGCATTGAACTGGAACAGCAATGCGTACACAGGGAAATTGTTTAAAGAGCCAGTTCAACCTCAGTACTCGCTGTCAAAATTATGATGTACATGATTCAGTCTGCTAACCACAAAAGGGTTTTTGTTTGTCAAGTGAAATAATGTGTAATTTGGTATATCATTTAGGAAAGCTTTTCTTTTCTCTTTTTTTTTTTCACTATCCCACCGCAGGCCTGAAGTCTGCAGCGTCAGATTAGTGCATAGCATCCTGCAGCTCCCCGGGACGACAGCGACTCGACGTGAGATAGGAGACAGCGGAGGCATAAGCCAAGACTTTAAACTGTGATTGCAGAAGGCGGCTTGCTGAGCCAAATGAAGAGAAGATGGAAAACTGACACCCCACAAGACATGGACAATTGTTGCCACCGGCTGGGAGGCCTTAAATTACAAACCCATTTTGTGTATCCAAAAGCTTACACTTTCTATTTATATATCCCACTTCTTCTGTGCACCAAAAGTTGGATTTGGCAAATGCAGCTATTCCCTGCAGGCATATGGGTGAGGTTTACTTCAGAGAAAATAAACTTGATTGTTGAAAACCTGTGTTTGCAATTACTCTGAATTTCAATATTCTGAGGTCAAAATAGATCCTTTAAAAAATCACAATGCTTTGAAACAGATTCATTTTCTTTCTGAAATGATTATTGGATTAAAATGAAAAATTGAAACATTTTTGGTAAGCAAGTCATAGCAAAGCTTTTCGATAGAAATTATGAAAATATGGAAAGAAAGAAAGAAAGTATACAAACTCAAGAGCTTGGGACAAAGGTTTTTTGGGTTAAAGACAACCATTTCTGTTAAAAATCATTGGTTCTAAAAACAGCAACCAGCTACATTAATCATTTCAGCTACATTGAATAGGCCAAACCAGGTTCCCAATAGATCTTTTGGGAGATTATTCTATGGCCTGGGAGATCTTTGCTTGGCAAAGGAGCAGGTATAAATAGTAAGAAATATTTTCTTCAGAAACTTTGGTAGACTGTATGAGAATCTTAGTTCATAAATATTGTCACAAAAAATTGTGTGACTGTCTTTGGACAAAAAGCCAGATTTTGCAGGGTGTTTAATGTGCCTTAATTTCCTTAGGAGTGAGGAACACAGGCTGGCATTTAAAAATAAATGAAAGGTCCCAGCCAGGACTGAGCCAAGGAGGTCTTAGAAGCCGGGAATAATCCTTACATTCTAAAGCAATCACTCAAGGGGACAAACTATTTTTAATCATCTATTTGCTATTTATATTTCAATGACATCTCCAGAGCGTGTCAGCACAGCTTCCACCTTGGAATACCAGCCTGAGGTGAGTTTTCGTCTTTCTAGCAATGGAGAAAGAGTAAGAAATCAGAACTTCGGTAACAGGAATAAAAAAACAGATCCAGAAAAAACCTCTTAAGTAATTTTTTAGGTCCTTTAGGCATACCAGCACAGTGCAAAAGGGCTTCAATAGGACTAAGAGCCGGAGCCTTTCTCCTCCACCTCGGACTAGAGCTACATCTGGCATTTCACCCTCGTAAGAAAACAGTGAGGGGCTTGTTCCAAGGAAGGTGCAAGGAGGGTAGTGAGAGCCCGCTCTGCATGCTCTTTGCCTTGAAATATTCCTTCACTGCATGCCCACTTGAAGGCCCCTTTATGCAAAGGAAACTTAGTGTAAATAGGAATCAGGCTCAAAGAGCGTGGAAAGCAATAGCACGAGAGTTCAAGCCTTTCCAGTTCAAACCCTTTCAGATCAGAGCAGACTCAAACTTCCACCCAGATTTCACCCCATGGTAGAAAGTTGCCATGTGCTCGTTAGGTCTGGCTGATAAGCTCTGCTAATTACCTTATGCTTGGGATTGCCGTGTTATGGACAGCAAGAAGACCAAGTGTACATTTTTGGAGGAGAGGAGGGGCAGCATCTTACTTCTCTTCAATTTCTTGAAAAGGAAAAGATTTTTTTTTTTTTACCTTAAAGTGTTACTCGTAAATGGAGGCCAGAATTTAATTTCAGATAGTGTTACTCTGCCTTGTGCAAGTGATTTCTCTTGACACTGCACTGACTACCCATGCACAAAAAGCCCTTTATGACTTACACGCCAAAGAGCCTGAATTTTTTTTTGCCTCTCCAAAAATGACATTTCATTCCTCCCCCCCCCTTCTTTTTTTTTATCACCTGAACACTGGTCTTAAAACCACAGCACGCAAAGGCCCCATGTGAAGTAGGGAAAGGCATTCAGCATCTGCTTATATCCCCAAACTGAAGCACCAGTGTGCCTAAAAAAGCTTGTATTTAAAGGCATTGCAGCTGCATCAGCTCATATTTCATCCAGCCACCAATTTCCTTTTCCCCCTGACAAACAGGCCTCAGAAAGAACCCAGGCCAGAAATTCTCCACGTTAGCGAAACATTTCCTCTTTCCCGTTCTCCCTTCCATTAACATTATTACGCTGCTCCTGGGAAAAGATGACTTTTCCAATCCAGGCAGCATATTTCTCTCTTTTCTTTTCTTTCTGTCTGTTTTCTCCCTCTCCGGGCCAGTGGTAAGGAAAGAACTGGGGTGGAGGTAACGGGGAAGAAGGAATATGGGGGTGAAAGGAAATATAATGTTTCTTCAGGAAGGACACCTTATAATCTGCCTCCCTTTTTGCATGCAAATGCAGAGGGATAGCAACTCCCAGTTCTTCCTGACGCTGAGTGTGGGACGCAAAGAGGGAGAAAAACACAATGTTGGTGACAGTGTCCATTGAAGGTCAGGTGCTCCCTCCGGGATCAAAATCTGCTTAAAGCCCTTTTGACTGCGCTGCGGTTAAACTCATCCCAGACTTGACTGCAGCCAAACCTACCTACAGATAGTTAATAAGTCAATATTTTCAGCCCTTGGGATACTGTGCCTTTTTCTAGATGTTCAGCAGCCTTCATGATTTGTGCAATACTGGTTTTGTACATCCCACCTTGACTGAAGATCTCCATCCTCCCACCTTGCAGGATCAACCCTAGGGCAAGCTTTAACGCACACGTCTTTACTGCCAGACATATATCATGACCGTAGCAAATACATTCAACCTACGCAAGACCAAAACCAGATCCGATACAAAAAGGAGTGATTATACTGGGTATCAGGAGAGATGCACTCATATCAAGTCTGACTTTCCCATCCGCATGTTCACTTCAGCCAGATTTTATTTTTCTTCTCCTTCAAGAACTGGAAGGCAAAGTCTCACAGGACAGAAAGCATCTCACTGAAATTAGTGGCAAAGGACAGCCAGGTCATAATTCCTTGCCGCAGAGCAAGCGTGTCGTGACTGAACCATAAACTTTCTGTTACGCCTGTAAAAAAGGTGAACAGCAGCATCTGCTCACTCCAAATACCCTCTGGCAGTATTTTGAAGTCACTTTTCCTTATTCTAAGGTAACTAACTCAGGAAATACATTCTTGAGGCACCTCTTCTAAGTTTTAATTGGGAATTGTTTCTTCTTTATCATTTGGCCTAAAAGTCCTAAAATGCTTTGGGTTCATCATGTTTGGTTTTTTGAGAAGCTAATCGAGGCAGCAGGTAACTTTTCTGAAAAAGTGAATTATAAAGGGAGCAATTTTCCAGTAAAGAATAGCCATGACAGAACATGTTCTGCAGGTACTAGTCGCTTCATCATGTACTAGTGGCTGAATCGGGTATTTTTGATCAATTAGATTTTGTCATGTTTTAGCAATTCTTGGCAACAAGTACAAAATGTGGCTGAAGAAATGGGTGAAAAATCCAAGTTTTAAGAAGTCGGGGAATGGTTCATTTCAAGAGATCAGGCTTAGCAAATTTACTTTGTGTTGTTCTATTCCACTTTGACTTTGTAATTCTGTTCTAAAAAAATTTGCATATATTGCCATTTACAGTGAGAAAGGCAAGAATCACACTGAGCCAGACCCCTGATCTTTTTCCCCCAGGACTGTCGGAAAGGGGCAGTTTCTCTAACCTCTCTTTGTTCCCCTCTTTTTTTTTTTTTTTGTATTGTTTTCTTACTTGCTATTCTGTTTTTGCTTTTCACTCTGAGTTGGGAGCTTTGTTCAGACAGACCTTCCCTTGTGAATGGTTTCAGTTTCAACAAATTGCCATTCTGTGACACCCCGCCAGATAAGTACCTTGGAAAATTCCCAACCACCTCTAGTCTGTACGCTGGAGCACGTTTCATTTCCAAATCCTCGGCTAGCCATAGACCAAACCATCCGTGGGAGTAGCACCCTTGACTCCAGGGCACCCCTCTGCAAGGGCGCTTGGCCCCGCATTACGGGGAGGCAATTTGTATCAGAGGAGAGCGGTCATAGTGAAGGCAAGATACAGACTCAGTTTAAAGCTTTGGAGGGTGTTATTCAGCAATTTTGTCAAGAACAGAGTAGTGCTATTGTGTCTGGTTTTGATTTAGAGATAGCTGCAATGCCACATTAAAAAAATTAAGATTACTCCTATTTTGTAGAGCTTGGAAAGGTTGATTTTCTCTTTTTTGAAGGTTGAATGCAGGCAATCCTCTCAAAGTTATAGCGTTATCATCTTCAGATAGAGAATCCTGTTATGTTTAACAGATTTTTTGCAGAAATCTGAAGTGACTCATTTTTAAAAAGGTATTGATAATGTCAACTTTCTGTAAAAAATGTCATTTTCCAGAAAGGAGTCTTTTCCAGTGATAACACACAGTGAAAAAAATAAAATTAGCTTTTTATTTTTAATAAAGAAAATAAAATGAACTTTTTTTTTCCACTAGTGTAAAAATAAATCTATAGTTAAAGTGCAGAAGATACATAATGAGAAGCAGAAGCATTAGGTGCAGATGGACTCAGTAAGACAACCCACTTTAATTCTGTGTTTGCACATTATGCACCTCTTGATCACTGATTCTACTCAGATCCCCTGAATGTGATCCTTGACTTAATTTTTCCTCTTTAAATTTACAGTGGAACAGCTTACACAAAAATTTTGATCCAGTTTTGACTGATTTTTTGTGTGTGTGTCTTACCTCACATGGTTTCTATGACCTATAAGAATAATAAAAATTATAAAAATAATGTTAAAGCTACGCCTGGAGAAGCTTTGCTTCAGCAGTCCACCAATGTCAAAATACCATTTTTAGCAGTTCTCATTCCCTATCACGTGGTTGAAGATTTTTGCTTCATGCCTTTCTGGTTAGAGATGTCTTGTTTGAGAATTTTATTTCATGCATGTCATAGAACAAGTATGTTTTTTATGACATTTATGAATGTGACCAGTCTGGGAACATGCTGTCTGTCTGGTCGGGTTTAAGCCAAAATTTAAGTCATTGTAACTAGAATTTCCAGTTTTGATGGTAGCTGATACATCAGCTGGGGTCAATAAATTGGCCACATCATCTTTTATAGTATGAAAAGGTAACTTGTCTTCTGCCTTATGAGAATTGTCAGGGCGAGGTTTTAATTATCGGAGATATTAATCAGAAATACTCCTACCTTGACTTGCTTTTTCATTATGTTAGTCCTATAAAACTTACATTAACAACTCTAGGATTAAGGAAAAAAAAATGCATTTCAATTCTGGATGCCTGTCACAGAAATCAGTCTTGTCCTGAAGTGCAAGAATCAAGTTTGTAGCATCAAAACATCAAAGTATTATGGGTTTATGTTGTATTAAGCCTGCCTGTCTTATTTCAGCTATTCTAACACTCTGAAATACATGATTGAGAGCTGTTAACTCCCAACGATACGCTCCTGGCAAGCAGACTTGAGGTTTTTTTTAATATTTTATTTTAATTATTTTTAGTTTATAGCTCAGCAACTCGACTGACCCAGGGGAACACTTAAACTAAATTTGATAGAAGTCAAGTTAGAAAAAATAAAGACAGCAGTGTTCTTTCTCCCTGCAATTACAAATGTTTGCTGGAGACTTTTCTGACAGTATTAAGCATAGCAGAGACCTGGGGAGAGCAGAGAGGGATGGCGTACCCGTTCGCTGAGGTCAGTTTGGCTGAAGTTCTCCAGAACCTGGAAGGGGAGGAGGACTAGGACACCTACCAGTAGCAGTTGCTCCTAACTCCAAATACAGTGGGTTTGCCTTTTTTGGTTTTTTTTTTTACCCCTTTTTGCCCGAGTCCTGATGTGTCTTGCATCAACTGGAGGAGCTGAAAAGAGAGTGCTTGTTTTTTCAGCTGACATTTGGAGCTGTGGGGACCTGTGAGATGCCCCATAAATGGGTTGAAAAACCCCCAACAAAAACAAAAAAATGGAGCTTAACGAGCTGCAAAGAAGCAAGGAAATGCTCCAGGAAAATATGCAAAAGCCTGCTTTTGACAGTCTACCTGAAAAACACATATCAGAACATTAAAAAAGAAAAAAAAAAAAGATTACTCTTTTCTAGTCCATTTTTTTTTGGTCTTGTAAACCAAAATATATCAAGATACTGTAAAATACACTGATGCAATCAGTGAGAAAGTGGGAAAAACTAATCTTCACAAAGTTCTATAGAAATTATTCAGAGGGGAAAAATGTTGCATATCTCCAGTATAATATGCTGGCTAGATGCATCAGGGAAAAGGAATGGGCTTTCCAGTCTTTTATCATTAGATCACTGGCTCATACCTCTCCCAGGAATTTCATCCAAAACTCAGTGAAATCAGTGAGAGTCTCATTACTCTGAATCAATAAGCAGGTACACAACAAGAAAGGACTAACAGAAATTATTAGAAAAATATTTGAATTTTCATATGTTATTTTGAAAACGTTCAGAGCTTTCTTTCAGAAGAAATGTCATAATGGTCCATATTTCTTTTCAATATTTGTTTTTGGGTGATCCATAGTCCTGTAGATTTACTTCTTACATTTTATCACTGGAAAAGAAGCGGAGGCGCAGGCCGGGAACAAATAACTCACGCCGACCAAAAATTAGGTTTGGTTTGAAGGTTCAAAACCACACCTTTTTTGCTGCTTTTCTTTCTATAATGAAAAACCCAGAATTATTATCAATGGGAGTGGTTCATTTTCCCCACTGAAACGAAAGGCTGAATAAGAAATGCTGCGCAAATGGATATCATAAAAAGGTGTTTCATGGTTCATGTGAATTACTCCGATGCTGGCCCAATTTGGTGAATTTTCTCAGTGAGATAGTATTGTCAGAGGAGTGCCCACAGAGCAAAGCTCAACATCAAAAATGCCCTGAATCCTACATTTTTCTAAGCATAAAACCTGAACTACATTTTCCTACTGGAGATGCCTGTTCCAGAGGAGGGACCAAGGGTAGTACTACACTTGCTTATGATTTGGAATGGTTTCACTATATTTTCCAGTATTATTAGTTAATTATAAGGTAAGCCCTTTACTGAATGGACAAGTATTTTTATAACACTCTGAAGAACATATACTTAAAGTGAAATACAAGTTGATTTATTTTTATAACTATAGAGGGCAAGAGTATTCCCTCCATATTTTTCTTCCCAGTTTTCAGAAAAAAAAATCAACACACACACACAGATATATATTTACAATACTTGGTAACAAAAAAGTTTGAGGTCATCTGAATTATTTCATAATCAGGCAGGTAAAGTGGCTTAGCAGATTATGAAACCACGTTGCTGCCAAATTGTTCCATGATGATAATTATTTGCTTCTGTCCTTTAATTCTGGGTGGGCAACACTGCTTTTCCTCTGTCCACTGGAAAAAAAAGCAGGATGGCTCTCCCTATGGTTTTTGGCTTAACTGCACACATCTGGGTTTTGTATCAAAAGAAATAAATATCAGACCTAATTAATCCTCTGAGGCTGCTGGGTACTGACTCCTGAGCAACACAGACTTTAATTACGGTTTCAACCAGGCATAGTGATGGAGTCAGTTGTAGAAGGCTGACTGTTGATTTAATGCAGTATATCATGTCTAAAAGTATCTGGAACAACACTGATTTACATCAGCTGAATATTTGGCTCATTTGAGACTCTCTGGGGAAGTAGAGAGGGGATACCTTTATATACACATACACCCTAATTTGTTCTGATGCGGTGTGTAGCAAACTGCATTGCAAAATGCTTAAGAAATCCAGAGAACTTTTTATAACCACAATTTACTGAGACAAAAATTTTGAAATTGCTTAATTGGGAAAAAATAATGTGATTATATATTCTTTCAAGATATGCAAACTACTTGATTTACTAGTCCTTTATAAAAGGTTATTTGTAACTGATAACACATGTAATGATTCTACCAGAAGATAAAGTTCCTATATTTCAGACAAAGAAGTATCTAGATGACAGTATTCTAATTAGTTTTACCTCTTTTCTAATTCAGCTAATTTAAAGATAAACTTGAGAAATTTAGTCAAATAACAACAAAACTTGTTGGGAAGGGGGTCTGTTATGTGTTTCGCAATTCAAAAGCTAACTCTCTGTTTCTCTTTTGCTCTCCCCCTCCCTTTTTTTTTTTTTTTAAGGACTTTAAAACGGTTTGATTGCAAATATATGAGTGAATTCAGAGCAAACGAGAGTAAAGAGACTGTTAACACTGGCCTCGGTACAGCCAGGCTTTGTGCAAACTTCCCCTCTCTGCCAACGCACCTCAAGTCTAGCTTGCAGTAACCCTTGTTATTCTAGTCCTGGATTTATCTAGCGAAGGGCTGCCAACGGTACCAAATCGTGTGCTTGATTTTTGTAATGAGGACTAATGAGACCACCATACTTACTTTCCCTCCCAACCAGAGCCCAAACTGGAACAGGCATCCTCAGAGGTGCAAACCTTGCATTCATCCCCTGCAAAAAGTCCTCCTGCCTCCCCGCTATGCCCTCTGAAGTCATACTCGTCAATCCAGGCTGGTTTTGTTGTGCTAGGCAGAGCTGTGTTTACATGACTATCCATCTATTACAGGATATGATTTTTCCAGTGGAGAATATTTCAAATATTTCCAATGAAGATTTTTTTTTTTCCCCTTGATTTTTTATTGGTATTATTAAAAATAAAAAAGGAAAGAAAGAAAACCATACCACAAAAATCTATGTTAAAGTAAGAAAAGCAGGGAAAATTGAGAGTTTAAAGATGAAACTGATGCTGAAATGTGCTCCAGTACAGGACGGCCCCAGCTGATGCACAACTACTAGTCATAAATCTGTAATTACATACGACATTTTCTAAAATTCCTTGCAGGTGCCTTAATTTCACACACCTTTATGTACATACATCATATGAAGACAAAGCAAGAGAATCTTATAAATAAATAAATAACTAAAATAATGATAATTAACTTCAGAATACAGTTTTGCTTTCTGAAAGTATTTCATAAACAGTAAGGGCCAGATTCACTAGTGTAATGGCAGGAAAACAACGGCATAAAGAACAAATTCAACTGCAGAAATTTTCCAGAATCACTATTTTCTTGTACCCAGTCTGTACGTACCCTTTATGTACAGTCCAAGATCTGCCACTAGCTCTGATTTAAATTTTTTAAATCCTTTGATAAAAGGAAGAAGTAAAATCACAATTACCTGAATAATAGTCCTGCTGTTCTTGGGCTACCAAAGCCCTTGTGAAAGAAAAGCAACAGCTGCAGAAAGGTCGTTACCAGGAAGAGCACAACTGCCCTCACTCCTCCTCTATCAGTCCTTCCCAACTGATAAAATTCTCTTTAGATCCTTAAGTCAAGTTCTTCTTACCTTGATATCTTCAAGTGGTCACTTAGATGCTTCTGTTCTTCATGTCTGTCGTAGCTCTGGAGACAGAAGAGCACGGCCTCGTTGGCTCCATTTAATAGTGAATCTTCTGCCATTAAAGACCAAGGACAACTGTTTTAGGTAAGTGTGCTACCCCATGTTTGTATTTAAATCTTCATTCTACATTTACCAATGATATAAAAGTGTCCAATTTTGGCCCATACAGAGAACATGAAATTGTCTCCTGACCACCTTTCTCCAAGAATGGCATCATTAATTGTACTTGCACTCTGCTCGCACATAGATACAAATGTGTGTTTGGGCACTAGGGCAAAATGTACTCAAGACTGCAACACTTAATTTGAGATTTTTCTACCTACTTACTTATTTATTTCTGCATCTATTTAGGGGATCAAGCAACCCAGGATAAAATTTTTAACAATATTGGATTCTTTTTAGCTCCCTGTTACAACAATATCCGCATACCTCATTTCTTCTAAACATGTATTTGCCTAACAAGAGGAATGAAATGACCCTGTTTCACAAGTGGGGAACTGGAACACCAGAAACTAACATAAGGTTATTCAGCTCAAATAAGTATGTGTGAATCAATTAGCAATACGTATTGCAAATACTATAACTAAATCCCAAGTACCTTGTTTGGTTACTCCCAAAAAATAATCACAGTGTCAGAAAGCATGTTGCCTTCAGCACCATGTTTTACTTTTTCTTAGCCAATATACTATTTTCAAGAACTATCCCACATGGTTAAGAAGTTGGTACACAGGAAGAGACAAGTGGTATAAATGAAGGCACAGAAAGTTGTTCATGACGTCAGATATCTTTAATTTTGACTCTGTTTTAATTTTCTCTTTATCCTTAAAAACAACACTGAAAAGATAAAAAAGTTTTGAGCCCTTTCATGTAATAAAGGAACAATGCAGGTTTGGGCTTACGTAGGGAAAAGTTATATTTAGTGCAGTGCAATATTCATCAGAGACTTTGCATTTCTCAGAGATGCTTAAATAGCTCAGAAAACCCATCTGATTAGGCACTTTGCAGAAAAAAAAAACCACCCTAGTTTGTTAAAATGGGCTTTGAATGTCAAATTAAAGATTTATGACTCATAACTGAACACAAATAGATGGCTAGCTGGATACTTGGAACAAATTCTTTTTTATTGTGCAGCTAATATTGCTGAGATTGCTATTTAAAATGTGAATGAATTTGTCTTTCTGGTTTGCACATTGGTGGTAGCAATGTTGAGGGCAGCACCAAAAACATTTGCTGGGATGTAATTTTGGCAAAGGGCAAAACCTGGGATGAGAGGGGCTGGTTGAATACCCTGCAAACTTGGAACCAGTCTCTGCGGCACTGGAAGTGCTCATTTCTGCCAGCAGACATGACCGTCGGTCCAATTTCATCCTGTTTATTCAGCTAGCAAATATGTAGTTAAGGTGGGACTGACTGTGATCTAATTCTTCTGAGAGACACTTGCAAAATTATTTCCAAAAGAAGCAAAGAGAGGCATTGTTAGGAAGAGCTGGTAGGTCCTTTGTCAGTTGTGCGAAGATCATCATGAGTGAACACACAAGCCAGGTGGATATTTCCCCCAAGATCCCATTTTAAAAGCACTCGGGCACATATCTGAAGCTCAAAGGCATGTTAAACCATTTGCTTGCAGTTAAACACGTGCTTAAATAATTTTCTACATGAAACTTGCTGGATTGGAGGTCAAAAAAAAGTCAGGCTGCACTTCCAGTGTGTTTCTGGAGAAATTATGCAGGAAATTAATTGATAACTGTTTTGTAAACAGCAGTCAAGGATTGCAGCTGATGTAAATCAGCATTGTTCCATTGGTTTTGGGGAGGGAGAAGTTGGTTCAGTCTTTCAACTGGTTCATCCACCAGGGATAACTAAGAATAAAATTACAAAGCTGCTGGGTCTCTCGTATGTGAACACACAGTTGCTTTAGACTGTGCCATGTTACCATAGGCATTTTTATATGTTATAATGCAACTGCATAATAAGGTTTAGAACAAATATGGTCTTTCACGTTTCTATTGTATTATCCATCTAGAAATTCATCTCAACCAGATGTAATTTAAAAAGTGGAGGCAGGTTTCATGGTTATTGGTTACATCATCCAAATCCACTTGAGAAACAGTTCGTGAACGTCAGAGTTTGGCACAGATTTAGAAAATTTCATATCCCTTTGGCGGAGGAAGCTGACTAGAAATACTTAGTGATCAGGTTTTCAAAGATGTTGAACCTCTGCAGCTCTTCACATTTCCATAGCAGTGTTCCAGTCTCTGACACGGCTGAGAATCTGTTCATTACCATCAATATGTTTCTTTTATGACTCCCTTAGAAAAAAAATGAACGTCTGCAAAATGCCTCTTCCAGAGAAGAAAATATGTCCAGCTTTGCCTGTGCCCTTTAGGAGTACAGGCATCTTAAATTCATGTTCATGTCAGTCTGTACAAACCGGCACCCCCAAACCACTGCCTGACTTTACAGCCTGTACAAGTCTGAAACTTGCAGGTCTCCCTACTCTCTTGTTTATATAGCTATTTTTTAAGCATGTAGTTTTATGAGAAAAATTAAGGATTTGTGCTGTGAGATTAATTTCTTGCCCTGTGGATTTGCATATAATTTCTACAGCATGGGTGTTCACTCCAGGTTTCCCTTTAAGGAGGACATTAAACCAAATTTCTGCCTTTTAATTATTTTTATGAAACATAGGAAGTTAATATTTTGGGAGACTTTGGCTCGTTGATCAAATTTGACAGAGGGATACACAGATACAACACAGACACAACAGTTGCGTAAGCCTCAAATCCCTAAGGAGACGAGCTAAAAAACACTTTGCGAGGCACAGACTCACTTATTTACAAGCAGTTGCAGAATTGCAATTGGAGGGATTTCAGATGGACTGTGGAGCTTTGGCTTCAGCCAGGTGTGGTTTGTCTGTATACACGAGAAAAAAAATCAACATTAAAAATGTGTGAAAAGGGAAAATCAGAGCTTTCTGTAATTTATAATTAGGCCAGAAGAGATGATTGCACGCATCTAATCTGTCTGCTCAATGTGCTGTGTACTCCTGTTTCTCTGGGACACAAGTTTAGAAAAAAACATCCAATCATATTTACAAATGTCCACTGATAACTTTGCCTTTTTCTATTTCAATTTTTCTTTCTTTTTCATCATAATCAATTCTTTCTTTTCTATTATGACTTGATTATAAATATGGCATTTTGGCGATAGGCGACAGAACCACTCTGGGCCAGATGTGCTGGCTGCTTATGAAGGGCTTGGCCATAGGATGTTAGTGGTTTAAAGTAACAGGAAACCTGAGGAATATCATAAATCAGGCTTTTCTGACTAGGTTTTTTGTACAGAGTATAACAAAATGTATTGAATAACTTAATTATGTGTGAGCCTCCTGCCTACCAAATTACTGGGGTCTGCCAGTGGAAAGCACACTAATTTGATGTTGGCCTCAAATAGAAAATTGTTAAATGAAAATTAGGTTTCAGCATTTTAACAAAAAATCAACTTAGAGTTCAGTGTTAACAGGAGCCTAAGGATTTAACTAACTGTAATGAAAATAAGGAGAGACAAAATTCTTGGCTTTCTAAGTCCCAGAAAAGACTTCTGTTTCTGGATCCCAACACAGCATGAGGGACAAAGCATGTACCAAAGGGTGGTTTTCTTTCTTTTCTCTCTGCTGCCATGGATTTCATAAGGTCATAGGTTGACATTTTGTACTTTTCCACATTCTATTGACTTTCATGAACAATAAACAGAAGGTACTGGGCCAAAGTTATCGAATCCATGACAGAGTGTTTTAAAATATTAAGCCTCCCGCATGCAAGGACATCAGAAGGGGTTGAGCTCAGACATCCTCTCACCTGGTGTCCTGGCTCTGTCCTGGCCAGTGCAGGGCACTCAAGGAGAGGTATGAAACCACAACCGACCTATTCCCCATTGGGAAGCTGTTTCCAACCCTGAAGGACATAATCAATCACATTTCAGTGAAACCCCTGGATATAAAACCTGCCTACGACAGTGCAGTTCCTGGTCTAACCAGCTAAAATTAATTCTTGCAAATTGGTTCATCCAAGACCTTAAATAAAGATGATCTATTCTTATAACTCTATTAAAGGTCCTAAAATGTTTCCTGTTTCTCTCCCAGCTCTTCTTTACTCTAACTAAATAAAGGAATTACAAGAAGCCAAATGTATTTTTTTTCCGTCTCATAACCATTCTTTTTTGGGGGAAGAAGTAACTCTAAACTTCACTCTCCTCCTTTTGGCTGTTTTGTGGAAACAGCCATGACATGCTGATGTATTCTTGTTCCCTAAAGTGTGGGTCCCACATCAATGCCTCAGCATCTACACCTTCTCAGATGCCCATGTTTTCCCTTTCAGAAACCACTGTAAAGTCACTTTTAAACTCATTAAGTTAATAGAGTTACAGTGAAATGGCCCAAGTTTTACCATTTCCTCCATACTGTAGATGGGTTTTGGTCAATCTGAGGTGATCTCTTTCCTGCCCTTCCTCTCTCCTTTTCTCCATGGTGTTGCTATGTGATATACAGGTACACGAACCTTCTCTTATACCAACTTCTTATGGCTGTGAGAGCAGTTAATACATTAAATATTAGAGAGAGCTCCTACTTGAAATGTACCCGCAAATTTTAGTCCTGGGCCATATTTCTTATCTTTTTTTTTTTTTTTAATATAGATTTTGGTTTCTGGCAGACATACAGTGAGCAAGTGTGGCGTGCAGCATGCAGCATTTCCCAGACTGTGTAGCTTGGCACCAGAAAATAATTTCTTCAGAGTTCAAAACCTGTCAGGATGCTCTCTCGAAACCGCTCCACATTTAAGATGTGTAACACTAAAATGTCATTTTTGGAGCCCAAACCGGAGTGCCTTCAGCTTTCTGATTGGCAGAAAACTGACGGTTAAGCTCCAGGGAATTCCTACTACAGCTGCAAACTTTCAAAAATACTTTGCTGCTGCAAAAACTATAGAGTGTGGTTTAAATGAACAATATGCCCTCTTCATACCTCATCACCAGAAAGAACACGCTTTCGGCTTCAACATGAGCAACCCGTGGTTTGATTTCTTTTTTTTTTTTTTCACCCACACGAAACAGGTTACGCAGTTTCTAGCTCAGTTTCTACCTGTCACACAAAAAAGACTGTGTTCCAGACATCTCAGGGAGGAGGAAGAAATGATGCAGATGCTTGTGCAGATGTTTGGATCCTGTTCTCTTAATGCTCTATGCAGGACAAATTTAACCTCCTTATATGCCTTGCAGAAGACTAGATCACGGCCCTATTCCATCCTGGGATCTCAGAGAAAGCCAAGTCTCTAGCTAATATGTTTATGTGACATTCTGAGCTTGGCTCTCCTCCGCCCTTGTGGGCCAAATCCTAATATGACCCAGTGCTCTCTCACATCAACTGGAGTTTTGCCTGAATAAAATATAAGCTAAAACTGAGCAATGCCTCCAGGTTTCAGGCCAACGATTCCATTTCACAAAAACTCATTGTATTATAAAAAGATACATTGGTTTCATTCCACTGCAGGGCTGTTGGATTTCGGGGTTTGTTTTTTTTTTTGTGATGATTTTCTAAAATATGAAATAGGAGAAGGTAGGTCTTCTCCTCCCACTCCTGGGGCTACACTCTTCCCTGAACAAAATCTATGCTCAGTGGGACTTGAATCCTTCCTGGCCACTTACGTCTCCAGGGGCCAGAGCTGGTTAGCACTCTGCCCTATAGATAGAAATATCCGCTAGACCAATAGAAAGATGTCTCCTGAGGTTGTCAGGGGCTGAGTCAGGTCCTATTTACTTATAAACAAACCCCAGCTTTTATTCCAGTCTTATTTTAGCATTTACTCCTATATTATCTCCTTGCACCTCATTCAAACCCAAGAAATGACTAATGATTTTATAGGAAGAATCCTGACAAGCAGCATAGGAAGAGCTAAAGAGTCTTGGAGAAGGAGATGACAGCCTTCCAGCTGAAGAAAGTCTACTGGAAAATGTGCAGGCTCAGGAAAAGCCTCGAGCACCGATTCCCATTGGGGGTTGCATGCCTTGGGTTTACCTGTTGCCTCCACCATGTCCGCACATCTACAGCCAGTTCTGGCCATACATCTCATGGTTCCTGATGTCGAGGTTCTCTGGACAGCTGAGGCTGCTGTGGGACTTTTGAGCTGTCCTTTGCAGGGAATTGTGAGGAAATTTGCTGGAGGACTCTCTTCCCCTTGCACGATACATCAACCCCAGCCCAAATTAGCAGAGACCCCAAGCTTGAACGCACTGGCTGGATGAGTTTATTTTAGTTGTAAGGGTTAAAAACCTTGAGATGGCATCACCTCTTTGGATGGACCACGGATCTGTAGGCAAGGAAACGTTGTGTATATGGAGATATCCCTGACATGTTTGGTGTAGTTTGGCAAAATGGCCTCTGAGTGGGAAGATGTACCCCCTTGCATGGGGGTCAGTTTCCCCTGAGGCTGGATGGGGCACAGCTTTCCTGCTTTCTGAGCACTCTCACCAGCAGTACTTGAAATAATTATGAGCCAAACAAAGACAAGAAACCAGCCAAATTCATCTTTGATGCCAATCTTTTATACATGTATTTTGGAGGTGCCGTTGAGTCTCTAATCACAGTGCTTCAGGACTTTAATTGTACCTTCTGCTTTGGAAACACATTGCAGCCAAATGAGTGAGTAATCATCACAATCCCATGAATGAGCCGGATAAGTAAGATTGCGCATGGAGAAACCCAGAGAGAGAAAGAGAGACCACACAGCAAGTAGTGTGAGCCATGGGATTAGAAATTGGGATTTCTTTTTCTCTGTGCACAATCCACGAGGCCATGCTACCCTGTGTGATCTCATGAAAGAAGTATATTTTCCATCTGCAAGGAACTCCTAACAGTATCAGCTAAGTGCAAATTAGTATGATCATTAGCCACTCTTTGAATGAGACGGCTGCCAGGAAGCCTGTGTGTATGTTTGAGGAAGAATTCCTAATGTCTGTGTGTCTGGAGGAGTATAAATTCTCCTATTCCCCTCCAGTAGCCTAATTAGATTTTACTCTGTTTGTTAGAAGAGTTCAGTTGCTAGCTTAACATGAAATAAAATCCCCATGATTAAGAAGTCACGAGCAGTAAAGCTTACAGTATGCTGTTAGAAATTTTCCTTCCATATCAGCAACGATGAAATCCTCCAGTGTTAAATAAAGTGAAAGCAGCAGTGTGTTTAGATTCAGCAGCTAGGATCAAAATAGAGTCTCAGGGATGGAGGGAGGGTGGGAAAGGGGTATCATGCCATTAAATAGGTACTTGAAATGAGAGAATTACTGGAAAAGTTGCATTTTTAAACACATGACAGACTGGAAAGAAGCATCCTTCTTTGCGGATCTTCATTGTAAAACACGGACAGGAAAGATGCTCTCCTGTTTGAAAAGATGTTCTTCAGCTCTCCTTACCTTCCTCTGTAGACGCAGCAGTATCAGAAAAAACAAGGGTCATAAGAAGATGGAGTGATATCTAGGTCTAAGTCTATTTGAACATCTTAACTGATATCCAGATCTAAGCTCTGCAGGGTCTGATGGCCTTAGTGATGTGAAATAGCCTCCAGTAGTATCTATATCCATTAGACAATTTTTCTAAAGGGATGTCTGGTCTTCACCTTGTAATAAAAATCCAAGGAAGGCAATAAGATGATTGGGATAGGATCAGATACTTGCATGAGAAATGCAGATGTCTATGATGAGCAGCTAATAAACACCAAAATTTTTGAAGTATAGAGTTTGCCTCCCAGTTTCCAGATCTGTGGTGGCACTGAAACCCAGGCATGCCTGCCTCAAAACCGCCATGTAACATCTTAGGTACTGAAGGCTGGGGAACCAGGAAAGAAGACAGATATTCTGTTTCTGCTGGCTTTGTTGAGAACAGCTGGCAGTGTGTCACACACAAAGTCATTAGCAACCTGCAATAAGGAATTTTCCAAATGGTTTTTGACCTCAAAATCCCACTCCAAAAATGCCTCCATATTCACTTACCTATGGAAAGAAAAATACAGAGTGGTTTTTTTTCTTTCCCCTAATAACCTGAGAAAGTAACCTTTAATTGCAAGGTAGGTTGTTCTTCTAGAGGACCTCCTTTACAAGAAGCAGCTGGGTCTAGCGTAGGTTTGCACCGATGCTGGGATGCGCCCACAAGCTCTGAGTCCAGCCTGTCCCACTGGTAGTGACAACCTGATCTATAGTCACAGACATGATGAAGTCCTACTTCTCACTGATCATCTAGAAAGACATTAGGGCCTAGAGTCAGGGTGCAAATATGAGGACAAGGTAGGAAGCCTGGTGTAGAAAGTAAATTCCAAAGCTTGAAAAAGAAAAAAGCAAGCTCAGAGGAGAAGGCTAGGAGTCAAGGAAAGAAGGAGACTTGAAACCTAAAGCCTTCACAAAAAGGCAAAGGGATTTGTGAAACCCAAGGGACTAAAAGTACATTTTGGCCCACAATCTGGTTTTCCTCAGCACGTGCCCAGCCACAGGAGTCCATGTGGTTCTTCTGTTTCCCCAAGTCTTTTGAAATACAGATGCAATAGTCTCGAATCCCCGCACATCCCTGCATTCCTCAAGAAATTGGCCCACCAAGTAGATGTAATTCAGGATACCACCATACACCCACGTGTAAGATTCCTTAACAACTATGCACATTTTTAGGCTCAAATATTTTAGAATTGTTTTCACTGTGCCTGAGCTGTAATTGGCTCAGCTTCCCAAGTGTTGGATCATCTAACTAGAGTGATTTTTGACTCAGCGCCCAGGCACCATATCAAAACATTTATCAATTAATCATAAAATGTAACTAACATTGTTGTCCACCCAAGAAAAACTGTCACTTACAGACTCATGTATGTTATTCCTTATGAAAGAGCTGCTATATAGAAGTTGATTTCCTGCACAGACCAGGTGGAAAATCTGCTAAAGGCAGAGGTCAAATCTAGTTTAATTTTATACCCTTTGGTAAGAATGTTCTCTCTCTCTCTCAAAAAAAAAAACAACCCAAGAAAAAAAACCCACCCTTGTGTTCCTTTCCAAGTTTTCTAAAGTTAATTCATGTGGAAGAAAAAAAGATTAGGATAAAATTTCAAA
Organism: Rhinoptilus africanus; assembly: GCA_013400135.1. Classification (NCBI taxonomy): domain Eukaryota; kingdom Metazoa; phylum Chordata; class Aves; order Charadriiformes; family Glareolidae; genus Rhinoptilus; species Rhinoptilus africanus. The sequence continues at coordinate 174,427 of VXBO01008848.1, read as the reverse complement.
TATTAAATTCAAATGCAGGATTAATGAGTTTTATTTCAAAGCCCTAGAGGTTGTCTGGAATTTAGGACATTTTTTTAGTAGCAGACACGAGACACAGCCAGATGCAGTCGTGTTTTGGACCAGCTCAGCACAAATTTAGCACCTTGAAGGAGAAATTTTATGTCTGTTTTGTAAAGCAAACATTTCAACTTTTCCAAAATCCATTGTCCAGAAGATATTACTGTTGCATTGGATGAAAGAATGGATTTAAAATAAAGCTGACTTGTTGCTCTAGTGCATAGTAATTGCCACCCCCATTGCCATCACTGTAAGTGCTGTGGGTCCTCTGTTACATGCAATACATGCATATATATATATATTTTTTTAATATTGTGAAGCAACCCAGATAAAAAAAATGAATTAAACCTTTTTCTGAAGCCAAATTCAAGACAGTCCTTGCAACACTCTGCAGGAAAGAGCTTTTTGCAACTTGGTTTCTTGAAGACCAGCAGGGAACAGCTTGGCAGAAGTACAAACACAATTCTTCTCACGCCCTTACAGATAGCATGGCAAACCCATGAATGATGAGCTACTTCAATTCACACCCGGTCCCCGAGGCAAAGGAGTTATAGGCCAAACCCGTCCCTTCATTAAAAGATTTTCTTTTTTATCATCACAAAAATTAACAGCATTCAACTTCCTTCCCAAACAGGGTTGCTCCCAAGAAGCACCGAATAGCAGCAGTGTTTCAGGTCACCACTGCTGGTTTGTTCAACTGAGAGAGAAATCCTCATTTTCAGTCAAGACTACACTTTACTGATGACTTAAGAAAAGCCAGGAATACCTGCAAAGCATAGTCTGCAGATCCAAAGCAGGTTTTCTGGACCGCAGTGTCTTTTGGACAGCCAAAAGTGTTTAGCATTGGCCTGATTGTGCTCTGCCTGAAGTCAAAGAATAAAATCCCTGTTGAGTTCAATGGAAGAAGAAGGCAGCCAACATCCAGTTTAATGCTTTATACATCAGCACTGAAAACTTGATGGGAAAGGACCAAAACCTTGCAGTGAACACCTTCAAACACTGGAATCTTGTCTTGAAAGATTCCAATTATAGCAAGAAGAAAACACTAGCGTTTCAGTTTCAGATTCTGGCTTTTCTTCAAATTGACATACCACAATCTGTAAATAGAACCAAAACTGAAAAATCATTCTGTTTAAATTCCTTCATTGCCTTAGAAGTCCACTTCACCTATGGAGAATCAATGTAATTAGCTGTAACATGAACAGGTAATTAGGACCTGGTGACAGGCAAGCTTCAGATGAACTATTCTATTTAGAAAAGCACTCACAAATGTTCTTTTCTGATTTCTTTTTGAGCTGGAAATTTTACAAGAACAGGCTTTCTTTTCTCCCTCCAACCCCCCTTCCGTGGTACAGAACAAAAATAGTCCATGGAAATAGCTTTATTTCATGGTAGTTCTGTTTGTGGTCCCCATCAAAATCAGTAAATGTGATGTCACACAAAAATATTATGCAAAATAACAAAGGTACACAAAAACCTCAAAGTTTTCTTTGAGTTGCAACTAAATTTTCTGGTCAACCACAATTTTATCCCATCCAATTGCTCAGAGTCACATCCCATCTCTAACTCTTTTTAACAGTGATGGAAGTTTGGATTTGAAACTTCATTTCAAATGGATTTCTTTCATCTATTTGATTTTGGATGAGAGAAGATGGGTGTAATTATCAGGAATTTTAGATTGGAACTGCCTTGAGCTATTCTGAATGCAATGCTGAATCATCATCAAAGGAAGGGAAAAGCTCTGCAAGGCAGTGGCAGCTGCAGTACCTGCCACCAGATCTCACTTACGTGAGGCTAATGCCTCTTTTTGGTCTTTCTCATCTCTGAACTGAACCCCTGACATTTTCTCTGCATTTTAAACTGAAAAATATCTTAAAAGTCAAAAATTTCCACAAAATTTGGTGAAGACTTGGAGTCTTGCTTAGTTTAACAAACAAATATATATATATTTTTATCGTTGGCACAAGTCGATGTTGCACTTTGGCTATACTAAGAAATATTGTATTCCTAGACACTGCTTTGCACATGCACAATCAGTATCAACACCGTACAGTTTGACCCAAAACACTTGTGTCCAAAAGTTTCTCCCAAATCAATTGCATCACTATGACTTATTGTGCAAGGACAGCTAAACTGGAGACTCAGCCAAAGGAAATGCTATCCAAAGGAAACCAGCAATAGCTGAAACGTGTCTGATGCACCAACAGGATGTGAACCCTACACAATATCTTCCTTTTCTGAGAACATATACTCTTAACATAATACAAATATTGGTCTGTGCTCCCACCTGGACTGTGCGAGAACATCATAAGGCTGCTTAGTTGAACAGATTTGATGGTTTTCCATTCTTGGCCTGAACTTTGGTGTGAAATATTCCCACAGTCACATGCTCATTTACGCAGAGAACAAACAGCGAAGCATCCCAGTGACCAGAAAACAGCCACGCACGAGCCAAACCTAGGAGTGGGTGGAAGCCTGCTCGGTGACCGATTGATCCACACCTGGCTCAGGGGCTTGGGGATTTCGTACATGGTGCCGTGGGGTTTTATGGGCACTCCATCTATCATTGCATTGAGAAAAAAAAACAGCAAAAAGAATAAAATGGAGAATTTTATGGGCCTAGGAGGAGCTAACCTGGAAATATCATTGGCACAAATAGAGCTGTTCAGTAGACAATAGCACTCTGATATTGCTACAATTCTGTTTACCCAAACGTGGCCATTCTCGTTGTGAATTTCCCACCCTCCTGGTCCCCAGCCTGGTGAGCGTTCCCACCGCCCTCCGGCTGATGGAACACAAGTACTGCTGTGATTGCCATGCTGACAGCTTTATTGCCTCCCTGACCTTGCTATTTTTAGAGAAACAGGTTATCTCGGTGATGTAAACAGGTCTTCCTCATGTAGTTATGTTATCCCATTGCAGGGAGCTGGAGCCTTTGGTCCTCACTGACTTGCACTGTCAAGTCAGCTGTATCAGGTGCCCAGGAGTTTACGGCACTGGTTTTACAGACAGCTGTCTCCACTGACAAAGTGATTTTGTCTTCCCAAATCACTCAGAAAATACAGCTTTAGAAGTCTTCTTCAAACCCAGTTTACTCAAATTTCTAGAAAGAGTTAAACTAACCAGATTCTGACAGACAGATCTTAAAAGAACATCGGTGCATCCTGGCTGGGGATGAGGGGGGTGATGCTTATATGGGAGACTGGACTGAGCAGGCGTCTGTTAAACGTGTACCCTTATTAGAAGTGAGAAAGTGCAAGTGCAGGTTTTAGTGCATGAATGATTCTCTGGATTAAGTGCAATAACGACAAAAATGGCATTGTGAAAAATGGCATTGCCCTCCCGCTTCAAAGGTGCTCATTGCAAAACAAGAGTGGACAGAATGGCTCGACGCTTAGCTAGGGAAAATAACACACTTCGGCTGGATGAGTGATTTATTAGAGGCAATGTCTAGATTATCTTTTCTGTGACAGAGATGGACATGGTTTCAGAAAATTTTAACAGTTTGTGTTAAATTAGAAAAGCGCTTAATGATTTAGTAACTATTTACCCAAGATTCCCTATATGCAAACTATTGACTCTGGAGGATATGAATAAAATGGAAAATGTCACGGTCTCTTTCCAATTCTAAAATTCCTGCCATCAGTCCTAATTCCGTAAGCCCAGAAGTACCAACAGCAAAGATGAGACCAGCTCCGTCAGGAGGTCTGTCTTTAGCTCCCATGAAAACAAAACATCTTTTTCAGTCCAAGTTGGAATGGAGAAATTGAAGGGGAAAAAAATATCAAATTCTTCTTGAACTAATTCAGTCTAAACATGGTCAAAGGATTCTAAAACTGCTCCAAATCATTTCTCCAGCCTATATTCTTGTTGATTGCAGCATCAAGACTCTATCACAAAACTGCCTGGAAGATTTCCGTGGTGCCTCTAAGCCTGCAAGGAAACCTTCAGGGACGTGCAGTAAAGGAAGTGGTGTCCTCTCCCATTTCACTACTACTGCTTAGCCCTTGGGAATGGGAAAAGAGCCTTATGGATCACTAAGAACCTATGTTCCTTTAGACGAGATGGAGGTAGGTGCATCTGAGGCTTCCATCTGAGGCTGCACCAGCAGCCAGTGGGTGTAAGATGCACAGTGACACCGTTCCCATAACGTCAGAGCAAGAAGAGGTGGGTAAGAATGAAAACGCAGCTCAGTTGCTCGCCATTCACCCTTCTATTTTGAAGGAGTTCAGATAAGCAAATTGAAAATGATGTCATGGCTCCCACAGGACAGTACGATATGTTGCCATTTGTCCAGCCAGAGGACAACTCTTATTAGTATGATATAACGCAGTAGTTGGGAACTCGATAGAAAAAACAAAGCTGGAATTTAATAATAAAAAAACCCCCAACTTGTAGTTTTTAACTCATTGCCCTTAACATGCAGAGCTACTGTAAGTGAGTGCCTCAACATGAAAACTCTGAAGACCAAAGAATTAAAGTAAATGCAATCAGCAGATTACTAAATACCAATGGGAAATTTAGAGCTATAGAGCAAAATCCCAGAGCATTAAAGGATTTACCGCTTGGCATTGATGAGAAGCAAATCTTTGGGTTTCCATTTCTATCCTTAATTAGTAACTGTGGTTTATCTTAGTCTAAACTAAGTCACAAAAGATAACACGCCCTAAAAGAAAATAGAAAGCAGTGCAATAAACTTCATAAAATGTCTTATTAAAAAATAATAAGAAAAAAGAATAGATTCAAATGGAAAATCAATTTCCAGTACTTCCATTTCCTTTTGTTTTCTTGTCTTCCCACCCATACTCAGCACTTTTCTAATAACATTCAGCTCTTTGCTAGAGAGGTTACCGAGGGTGATAACAAAGACAGCATTTTAAACCCAAAAGGGAGTCTCCCTTTTAGAAGGTACATTTTAGGAGTGTTCTTGCTCCTTCACAGCTTGGTTTGTGAAAGTTTGCTGTCTCCCTGCCCAGTTCCCAGGGCCCCTCACTGGAACTTGAACCTAAAATGGATGATCCGTGCTTCTACAGAGCTTCAGCTCTGAAAAAATAATAACTGTGTCAAATGGAGCATTTTTTTTATATAGTCATTTTAGGACAGGGGGAAAGATACGGTTCTTCTGGTTAATCAAGAGATCCCTAGCTAGGTTATCCGATGTGCCCATCTGCCGTTTGCCCCACCGGTGGGGTACCCCCAGGGCACCCGGCTTTGCTGGCAGCAGCCTGGCTGGCCTGGAGCGCGCCGGGCTGCAGCGGTGCACCAGGGATTTGGTGTCCCATTTCCTGAGCTGCGATACAGACTCCCACTGCAGCATTTCGAGCACGACTTTTGCCGTGGCTTCAAGCAAAGCTGTGAAATACAAGCAGCTTTCTTCGGAACAGGAAAAGAAAAAAGAGCCCGTGAGTAAAATCTGAATAGATACATAATAAAGAGCCCAGTCACAGACAAAGCATGTGCTTCAGCAAGAAAGAAGCTGAAGTATCATCTCCCTGCTGTTACCCACTCCCTACGTCCCTCTCTTCCCCAGTGAACACAAGAATACACTTGGTCCCCATAGAAATTTCCTATGGAGTGATCTCAGTGTGATCCCTGGGCTGAGGCTGAAAAGCGATGTCCAGGCATGATGCAGTAATGAAAGGGTGGCATGCTAGTGAGGTTAAGGCAGGGAAAGTAGATCCATTTAAGGAGAAAGTTTTTAGGAAGATGCCCTGCCTGTGTAGGTACAGGCTCAGTGTATCTCTAGGGTACCAAGACAGGCAGCAAAGCACTTCTGAGCGGCTTGTATCTTTGCCTTCCATGGTCAAAGGAAAGCAGGACATAGGACTGGAAGGGACCTCTTGAATCATCTGATATATCTCCTACGACAGGTACTAGGTCAAATGATTCCCATCATAAACTCACTAAACTCCCTTAAAAAAATGATTCAATTATTTGCCCTGTCTTTACCCACTGCAGTTGCAGCAGAGCCTCTTTTCAACATCTTCTACTGCCTTCTACTCACCTGTGGAGACTGTTAAGAAAGATGAGAGAGACATGAGGGAATCTTAAATAAAAAGATTAAATACTTGCAGAACAAAAGCCAAGGTCAGCAAGCTTTGTCCAAGAGTTAAAATACTCATAACAGGCTCATATGTGCAATAACATAACCTCTTGATTTATCTGTTTAGCTTGGGATGTATCACGCTGAATGCCAGCGGGGTCACTTCTGTGCTAAACCAAGTAGATAAAAGATTATCTTTTGCATAAGCCCAACCTATTTAGCTCTGTTTCATTGCATTTGCTCGCTTCTTACCTTGGTCAAAAGTTGTCTGGAGACCAAAGTGGTCCCCAGCATAACTGCAGTTGTGGTTTTGAGTTCCTTTGTCTGCATTTGGAGGCTGAGATGGGACTACATGCTCTCTCCTAGGCAGCCCATGTCCTCCTTTCTGTCTCCTGTCCCGCTCCTCTACAGTCACTATGACGTGAAAGAAAGAGCAACGCTGGCTCCATTGTCATCTCTTTGGCTCAGGGCTGAGCCCTGGTTCAAATATTATTTCTAGAAGTCTTGCCTGGAGTTCAATTTCACCTTGCCAAACTTGGCCATAAATTTTCCTCTCCTCCCCTTCTTCTCTTACATTACACTGTGGTTGGACTGAGCTTGCCCAAACCAAAATTGTTGAGGCTCTGCTAATCCCTAGTGCAAACTGGCTGGTGGGGAGATCAAAATTGGGCCCACCTCATGCATTTGCCAGTTAGCAAGGAGCCAGCAGACATGTGCATTATGATCTAAAAGAATTAGAGATATGCACCTGAAAAGGAAAGCTGACCATAGTCATAGTGCAGGAGCTGAGCCTTGAGAAAAACTGTCAAATATCATGCAAAGTAAAATCACAAGTAAGCTCCTTTTCAAGTAGTTAATTCTGGGAAATAATAAGGAAAACAAAAACAAAACCAAACCCATGACTTAATTAATCACTTAACAAGTGGTGATATTTCAACATTTCAAGGCGTTGATGGGTATCTGCCCATCTGAGTTAGCAGTCCCCTTTATCTCAGTGCTGGAGCAGCTCGCAGTCTTTAACGTATTTTGCTTTTGTGACACCTCTGTTATCGCCAGGAGGAAGGCTGCCACAGGGGCGTGTGATGGACGAGAGTGGCAGAGCCATGAACTGGGACTACATCTCCTGTCTTACGGGGTGCCCTGCGCTAGCTCTGAGAGAAGAGAGAAAGCAACTCCCTCACTTGTTTTTTTAATTTGTTAAAACAACAGCTCCATATTCCCAGGGGCAAATGTCAGGAATAATTGCATGCAAATTGCACTGGAGTCATGCTAACGCACCCATTGCCACCCAAGGGCTCCTGAAGGGTTAATATCGAAGGCTCGCAGGAGTTCAGTTAATTTACAACTGGAGACCTTTATCATCTCACACTGACATTGAGGGCTCACATTTCGCACTTAATTACTTGTTCAGCAATCACGCCTGGAAGAGATAGATGTGTTTCTGTGTTTAGCCCATGCAGCTGTGAATTGTTTATTTACTTATCGTCAGGCCGGGAATGGCTGTAATTTAAAGGTTCAGATCTCTGCTACCCTGAGCGGTGCAGGTCTTCCTTTAAACACTTCCATATTGCCGCAGTGGAATTTTGCTGGAGATGCCCGTCTTCTCCTCCCGTTCCGGGTAATGGGCCAGCAGGTGTTACTGGTTATCGGCGACTGTGATTATTTACCCTAAACAACCGCTGCCAAGTTCACAATCATAACGAAGGATCTGCAGAGATAAATTTTGGAAGGTAAAAAGCAGGCCAAGAAGATGAAGCGAGATGAATTCCAGTAACTCAGCTTCTGGGGAATGACTCGATCCCTATCTCAGGGCTAGAATAGTTGAATCATGGCAGCTTCAAACAGTGGCTCACAGCAATTCATAGGCCAAATGGTGTAATTACAATTTAAGCTGTCAAATGGTGACCAGATGGCTTTATCTTTCACACCAGAGGCCTAAGAAGTTGGTAGGTGTGACCTTTCCACATACCAATCCACCTGCGCAGTGCATGAGGTCTGCCTTCCTGGCGCGCCCAGCCATGTGCACTGACGCCCATCCTTGGCTTTGATAATTTTCGAGCAAAGCTGTGTAAAATCAACATCATTGGTGTTCACAGGGCTCCCAGGTTGCATCACCCTTAGATGCCAAGACAACACGCACCAGCAACGTTATTGGAGTCCTTCATCACACATGGATGATGAAGGTTACTGGAGCACAAAGAAGAGGAGTTGTCCCCCATTATTCCCTGGGGGCTTACAGACCTCCCGTCTACCTAAGAAAGAAAGAATTGTGCAGGGCAAGAGAATCTTTGTTCAAGATATTTATCTCGGAAGGAAAACTGGTGAAACTCCCTTCCAAGAGGGAGTTGCCAAAATGATCTGTCTGTCCAGGCATCACCAGCTCATGTAGGCAGAGCTGCAACGCAAGAATGCCATATTGCAGCTGTCCCTGTGATGGGCGTGATGGAGGAGACGTAGTTAGAGGAAGGAGGCTGAACACGTCACCCAAAACAGCCGGAGGTAGTTCCTGGAGAGTCACCCTGGGCAAACCCCAGTCCAATTTCCCAGCAGAGCCCAACTCCCGAGGTGGGGTGCTCACTAGGGAGACCATCCTCATAACCTGTCCCATCGCCAGGGGTGGCTCTCTCCAGCCTCCAGGAAAACCAGCCAGGTCCCACACCAGCCAGACCCCTCAGACACAGCTTTGCAGCAGGTCTCAGAGAAGAGCAATATTAAAAATAAGGACTTTGAGGTTGATGCTGACCTCAGTGAATTATCCCTGTGGGCAGGTGGAAGGGCTGACATAGACCATCAGCAGCGAGTTTCTGCCTCAAGGCTCTTGCGGAAGGCAACTGCTTTCGATTTAAAGAAAAGCCTTTCCTGTCCCAAGTTCTTATGAGAAACACACATTTCTCCCAGTCCTAAGTTTATTTCTATCTCACAGACGAGCAGAAGGGGATACAGGCTGACAGGGAGCATGGCAAGGAAGGCTAATGCAAAGAATGCACCACTTACTAATATTTTTTTCTATTATCATCACCACGGCTGCTCTAGTGAATTACTACTGATCTCTGAAGACGGAGCATCATTAAATCAGCTTAATAATAACACATACGAAATAACAGAACAGAACTTTCTCTTTTTGAAGAAGCGTAAAAGATATTATTTGGCATACACAAGCAAAGAAAAATGCAGATAATTCCAAGGTGATCTGAATTTTCTCACAAACAGAAATACAGTCTTATGTGTCACTTCAGTAAAGCCCAAGAGAGAAGAAAAGAACCTAGATAGGTATAATTGAATTGCACAAAATCCTGGAATTCGATGAGATAAAGTTACCAGTAATTCTTAAAAAAAAAAAAAAAGAAGAAGAAGAAAAATAAAAGAGAAGATGAAATTAAAATGTCAAAAGAGCAGTGAGCTGCTTAATTGAACATTCAGTCTTTGGGTGCATTCATGGTTGTGTTGGCAGTGCATCCGCCGAAATAAAAACACTACAAAATGGAAAAAAAAGCCACACAAAAAAGCAACTTTTACAAAGGACTGAAACCAAGAGCTCAGAAATGCCGCAGGATTTACAAAGGAGCAGTGCAAGGCAGAAACAACTACAAGCAACAGCTGGGCCGGTAACAGTCCTGTATGTCCAGGCGCGCTGGGGCTGGGAAGGGGGTCTGGGGGCTGGATGGGTGAGGGTGGCACCAACGGGTTGGACCCAGCCAGCTCCTGGAGTGGCCACCTCCACAGCCACCCACCAAAAAAAGCAGAGGAATGTTTTTTTTCTTTCAATATTTTGCTATTTTTCTTCCTTTTTTAATATTTTCTTCTGCTGACTCTCCTCTGGCAGTGTGTGAGGGCGCAGCCTCAGCTTAGGGAAATGGGGATTTTCAGTCAACTATGAAAATTTAACTCAGATGAATCTCGCCCCTATCTAACAGTCACGAAATGACAGAAGGTAACTATTGGCTATAAATAAGCTTTCCAGGCTGTCAGAGCAATTATTGCCCAGCACAGAGCGCAGAAATTAAAGGCAATGGGTGCAACGAGCTATTTCGAAGGCAAGCGCAGAGGGGAAGGGGAGAGCATCCCTTCTGCTGGCTTCAGTCGGGTTTTTCCCACACTTCATGGGAAGCAAAAAAAGTTCACTGAGAGCCTGGGGGAATCCAAGGAGGCAAGGTGGGCTGGGAAGAACGTGCCAAGGTCCTGCTGGGTGCCAGCGGATGCTGGCCAAGATGGAAAAAGCACAGGGGGAGAGGGAGAATCCCGCATTGCTGTGACACCCACATTATTTTTGCCCCATACAGCACTGCCTATTGCAATCAACTGCCTCAGTAATAATATCATTCTTAAATGCATTTTTTGCAGGCATTTGTAGAGGAGCACTGGAGAAGATGCACTTCTTCTGGGACCCGAGGGCAGAGGGGGGATTGCTCTCTCCGACAGTCGCTCATCACCGCCCCACATTTCAAAGACATTTTATCTGCCTGGCACGGAAGATTTCCCAAAGTGTTTATATTAAGAGCAGCTTTTGATGCCAGCAATGAATATTACTATATTACTGAAAGGAATCAAAAGCTAAAGTGCCTGCGTGTACAGTTAATCTATCCAAACAGAAAATGTTTCTTAAAAAATTACGGCACTATTTTTATAACAAACCTCAGCCAAACTCAAAACCGAATAAATATAATATGTTCTTTTAAAACCAATTTATTTTTTTAATCATGGGCAAAAATACTTTCCTTGCTTTCATTCATCAGCTAATACTTCCCCCCCCCAATATTCGTGCCAGCTGCATGCGGGAGCCCAGAGATTTTTGCCTGCGACGGGATTTCTGCTTTGGAGACGTTCGGATTGAGACACCTCCCCAGGCTGGTGGGAAGGCGGATGCGAGCATGTTAAGTTAGCATCATGGCCAACCTGTGGTTTCTTTCTCTTCATAACAAAACCATAAATAAGGCAAGAAAATGCCCCAAAGGGGCCAGTAGTGATGGGAAAGGCAGCCACCCCAAAGTCCTGATCCACCAGGAGCCTAAATAAAGGCAAAGCCTTATGTATTGCTATAGGATTAAGCATGGGCATCTATTCCTATTGACATGCTCTTAAGGCAAAAATGCAGAGTATCTGTCTCCATGTTATTAAAAACTGGCCCGCATAGTCATTACTACAATGTAATTTTCACTAGGCTAGCTTATGCAGAGTTTGGTCCTTCCAGGGCTTTTATTACTATTATTATTTTATTTTAACTAGAAAGACAGTTCAGAACTTTTTCTGGAGTTTTTAAGCGTTTATTTAGACTTGCATCATTGCCCAAGACCACAATTTGAATCTCTCAAGCCTCATCCCACGATTTTTCACTCCCCTAAATGCTGTGCGTATTTGATTCTTTCATTAAGAGGAGTCTAACCAAACAATTTGCAGCGTGCAAGTACCCAAAAATGTAGTTAAAAATTACTAGAGGAGCTGGCACTGGGCGATGAATAGGCAAGCGGGGTATCCTGACCCCTGAGAGCTTACACATCCCCTTTTTGTTTGTTTGTTTGTTCTGTTGAACTTTCCAGGAGTTTCAGCTGCCATAAAACCTGGGGCCTTATCGTGCCAGTAAAAGACGTAAAAACGCTTTAAATACTATCATCACGTTTACCATTTGTGTATGTGTTTTTTTTTAAGAGGGGATGATTCTGGCTGCAAGCTGTTATAGAAAAATCTTTTTCAATTTCTTCCATCTGATTTTCCTGTATGAAAGAGAAACTGTGTGTGGGTGCCGTGCCGTTCCCCCAGCATTTTGCCCGCTGCTTATTCGGCTGCCCTGCTAAAGGTCAAAAGCAGGTAATGTGTGTTGAAATTTCCACAGACCGGGATAATCTCTGAGGTTGTTGACTTTGATATCAGTTTTCTTCCACCCCAGGGAAAAAAAAAAAAAAAAGGAAAAAAATCACTCCAGCTCCTCATTGATTTTTCATGGAAATTCACCAATTTCTCCTAGTTTAAGATCTGGTCTCTGATTTCTCCCTGATTATCATATCCCTCTGCCCCCACAATGAAGTCCTGTTTTGTTTCACCTCAGGATGATGATATCATTATTACTGCACGGAGCACAGGGCAAAAACTCCAGTTTGCTGGGACATTGGTGATAAATGAAAGAGGTCAATTCAGGGGAAAAAAAAAAAAAAAAACCACGACAAAAATCCCTTAGTAAATACACCTTAATAAAAAGGAAAATTAATGAAAGCAAAAGTTATACGGTGCTTGAAATGGGAATGTAGCGTGTCTGTGCGTGGAAGATGTTAATAAGCTGAGCCTGGCAGAATTAACCACCCTTGTCACTTTAAATGCTCCTTTTGGAAATCACACTTTGCTCCGGCAGCGCATTTGTTTGGTTTGAGCTCACTGTCGCTCCCTTCCCTGGCTTCAGCCCTTCTGCTTTTAGCTGAAAACTCATACAAGGAGGAAAAGACTGATTTGCATTTCTACAACTTCGGATAACACAACACGACTTGCTGGAATGAGACACATAACCTTATGGACACCCCCCCAACCCCAACTCAAAAATGACCTTTAAGCAAACACAGTCTTGGTCATCAACATGCTTAATTGGTGCGGAACTGGATTAGGACATTCCCACTGGGGTCTCAAGAGTTAAAGCAACTTTTCTTCAGATATATCGATACAGATGTTGGTATTAATTCACCCTCTTGGGCTCTTGCAGATGTTACAGGGGAAGTATTTAAAACTTACATTTTAAAATGTAGCTGGGACATTAATGCTCAATTTATTATTGCTGGAGTCTAGAAAACTAAGGTATGAGAATGGAATTTTTTTATTAATAATCATCGACTCACATATTCAAATGGAAGTGCCATTATGTACCCACCACATCAAAAAAACCAAAAGGCTTTTGAAAACTTCGGTTGTCAAAATAACCAGAACATTCCCTCACACGAGAGCCCAGGAAAGCAGTACGGGTTATTAAAGAAGTCCAACAAATCAGACTTTTAACATTTGCTCAGATAATTAGCCAGGGAAAGAAAGGTACAGTAAAGAAGGTAAAAGTGTGGAAAAAAAGGATTGGACTCTGAGAAAATTTCATAGCCTAAAATAAAAAAGTCTTTTTTTTCTAGATAAAACAAAACAAATGCTTTAAAATCTATTTAGCCATTAGGATGCATAGATATTTCATCATATATATATATATATATAAAACTAACATTTCCAATACAGCTTACTGGTCATAACTTTGACAAAATATACAGCTCAGCCTTTGTGAATCAGGATGTTTTAAAGCCTCTCAGGGAAACTCCTTCTTTAAACACAGTGGCTTGAGATTAAAATACAGATTTAATTCTTTAGAACATTTTTTCCCAAAGGAGTATAAATGCGAAGTCTGCCCTTTAAATTAAATGACAGTAAGAAGTCAGGGGAAAAAAACAAAACAAAACAAACAATAGCAAACAGTTTGAGATTGATTCTGCTCTTGCTAACCTCATTGTAAATAAGGGACTGGCTCTAATTTAGTTAATGAGATTTCACCAGTGTAAATTAAATTAGGCTAATTATTTTATGATTAAAACGATCCCTGTCTTCGCAAACAAAATAGCTGGTTTTTTTTAACAATTAAAGGATTTTTTCAAATTAAAAAAAAAAAATATGCTGGTATAAGATGTAGAAGCAGAAGTCCCATGCACAGAATGTTACTGTGAGTAGAAAAAATATTTTTCTTAATTGATTTTTTAGGTTTTTTTTTAAAATAATGATTTTTATTATTTAAAATTGCATCTATAATCTCTCAGATCAAAACCAATTTGTGGTGTATACATTAAGAAAGTGGTTTTCTTTTATTGTCATCGTGTCTCTGTACATCATACAACATACCCACGATCTGTAAGCGTGTAAAATTCATTTGCCAATGCACGCAGCCAGCTCGCAAGGTAAGGGCTGAATTATCAGGTGTTTGAACCTTTAGAAAACACGGGAGGGTTGCATATAATCTGTTATACATTATGTTGTATTGTTATGTTTTTTAAGTGCTGTATAGTAACCAATTATTTTTAGAACACCTCTCATTGCATAAAAAGCAGATACAACATGCACCGCTTAGGGCAGGAGAGCACTGATTTTCATCCTTGATACGGAAACCTACCCGATAAAATTATTAAACTGTGTGTTGATAAAGCAAATTGTCCTATAAGCGTATAACAAGTGCTGAAAAGATAAACAGGCTTTCAATTGCAGTGCAAATGCTTGCCCCGGCAGCAGAAGGTGACGGGTCCCCGACGCCACTTTCTCCCTCTCGCACCGCCAAAGTCGCAATGCCACCTAATGGAGAGCCCGCACCTCACACCACCCCGGCCGGCTTTTCTCCTGATAGCAGTCTTTGCTTAGCTTTAACAGCCTTAAAGGAAAAAAAAAAAAAGCATTTACAAAGCAGTAGTTTCAATGGAAGAATAACAAAATCCTGTAGCAAAGGCTGGACAAATATTTTGATTGCCTTGCTAGATGTCAACACTTGAAATGAGTAGCGTTGTCTCAACCCATCCCTATCTCATAGACCGACGATGCACGTGGCCCCTAAAATACGAGTTTGGGGTTTATACAGGGTGCACGGCTGATGCAGTAGCTCAGATTTATTATCTTCATAGAAATCCCCCATTCCTGTTAGGCAGAAAACTCAGAGACGTGACCCGCTTGCAAAGCAATGTGAAAATACGCTCAGCTGCACTAATCCCCGCTCTCCGACGCGTGGTTGTGACTTGCTTTCATCTTCCCCATCGCTCGCGCCCCCCACGCTCCAGCTCACGCGCCCAGACGTGCCCAGGCACACGCGTACACGGCGGCTCAAGCGCAGCCGTTCGCAGGGAGACACGTGTGGAGGAACCGAGACCAGGGTGCAGAGACAGAGAATAGATATGTCCTTGCCCTAAACTGCTCTTTACATGCTGCATCTGCTTTCTGCAGCATTGCAAACCCCCATGTGTGTATGCACCTTCCCAGGAATGCTTTTATGTACACGTCCATAGGCACCCAGGCACCAGTGCCGACAGAGGCGTGCGCGGTTATCTATACACACATATATAAAAATATGAGTGAATTATGCTGCATTTTCACTGGTTCAGCAAATAAAGTTTGACCAACTTTTAGGACAGACTCCCAAACCAGGCCCTAATTTGAAGATGATTTAAGATTTCTACCCTAGTTAAATACTGTTGGACGTAAGACAATCAGAAAGCAGTTTGGATTTTGCTCTCCCCTTTCTGCATTGCAGCTGAACAAAGCACCATTCTCTCTGGCTCGTATATATTTTCCTTTACAGTGTACCCAGGATTTTCCTCTGATTTATTTCTGTAGGGCCTGATCCAAAGCTCCCACTGATTTCAGGAGGTTCAGGATAAGGCCCTGCGCTTCTTCAGCTCCTGACCTGCTGCAGACATGTCTGAGGTCAGTGCTGATTTGAATGAAACATTAGGCCATAAAAAAATATATTGGAAGAGGGGCTGGGAGGAAAAGACAGTAGTTATGTGCTATACTAATGCCAAGGTTGGCATTCTCCCCCCTCACTACCTATTTCAAGCATATTCTAGTATGGTAAGGTTAGGGGTAAAAATCAACTGTAAGAAAGATACAGTTTGAAAAGCAGCAGGATTAAAGCCAGTAGGAAAAAAAAAAAAAAAACCCACACCAAAATAAACAACAAAACCAAAAAACCAGCGCAAAGGGGAGCTTTGCTGCTCTTCAAAAACAGAAAAAAATAATCGAAATATTAGTAAAATAAGCTCAAACAAGCCCAACAACAGAAGACACGAAGCAAATGAAAGTGAGTGGAACAGATTTCCGTGTTTGCTTTTCTTTCTGCAGTTGGATCCTTTGTCGTAGCCACAAGAACTGAAAGAACAGGACGCGAAATGGGAAATAAAATAAAAGGGAGAAAAAAAGAAGAAAGAAGAAAAAAATGAAAGCAATTTCAGGCAAAGGAAGCAAATCCAAAGGCTGCAGAGCAGCGGTGCCGCTTCCCCCTGCCCAGGCTCTGTCCCAGGAGCCCGGCGGGTTTTTCCACGGCAGGAGCTGGGAGCTGGGAAGGGGATGGTGCAAACCCCGGGCCCGCAGGGGAGGAAGAGGAAGAGGAGGAGGGGAGGGGGACGGGGAGAGGGAAGAGAAAAAGTCCAGTACATACAGCTCGATGAGTCCACCAGCCCCCAGCCTCCGCTTCTCTCTCTCTCTCTCCCTCTTAAGTCAAAAAGGAAATGCGGTT
>VXBO01008848.1:39477-154620 GCA_013400135.1 Rhinoptilus africanus | reverse complement strand
TCCACCAAAAAGTCCGGCTTTGGGGGCTCTCTGGGGCATGGCAGTGCTCTAAGCATGGCTTGCTCCCCGCCGCAGGTAACCGGGACTGTTCGCACCCTAATTGAGGCACAAGTGCCATAAAACCAGTGGCCATTAGCAACTGGTAAATAAGTGTGTGGACTGTAAAGCTAAGTGTTGTGTCCTTTAGATAAGGGCTTATCTATACAGCCATTACACCCACACTTGCCTCTTCAGTGCGTAGAAGGGCTGGGGGTGTCGACTCCTATAGGAAAATATTTACCTAGTCCCTTTGGGACAGGAGGATTTAATCCAGTCTGGCTTGATTTGCCAGGAGAAACCTTTTTTCTTGTTTTTGTTTGGTGGGTTGTAATGCTGTGGATTAAAATCCCTAAAAGCTTGCTGGTTGCCCACAAAACAAATAAAAGATAATCTGGGTGGAGTGACAAGAGTCTAACATAGGGTGTCTTTTCTGTCATTCCTTCTTGGTAAAGCTCATCATTTGACCATATACACAGGCTGTTGATAAAAGCAGATATATATATTCCAGAAAAAGGAAAAAAGGAAAATAGGAGCAAATCCTTCCAGCTATCCCTGAGGCTGGAGCACACAGGATCAGATCTGTGTGGTCCAGCTGAGCTAAACATAAAGACAGCAGCAAGTCTCCCTTGGATCCCAGTATCACCTGGATCGGGCCCTGGGGATGGACACAGCAAGGAAGCAGCTGGGGAGGAATCTCTCTGAACTGGCACTGCTTGTTGTCGTGGTTTGGTTCTGTTCTACCTCAAACCAGGACACTTCTTCAGATCCACATTAGGTCGCTTTCAGAAAGCACTGTGGTATGAGCTGCATGGATTAAGTAGAATTAACAAGATTTAGGTCCCAATCCTGTATCCCCAGATTTTCTCCAGAGTTTTATCTGCTAAAGGATGCTCTCAGGCAGTATGGAGTCCATGGTACTAGAGACCTTGAATACCAGACATCAATTGACACAACGTCAGCAGCAAAAATCTGTTTAGGAGATAAAGATGCTCTGTTATTTTTCCTAGCTCTTCTGTAATTCCTGTTCCAGGAATTTCAAAGTTTTGAAATGTCAAAGTTTTATGCAAAGATTGGTAACGTATGTTTTTATTTTTATAGACAAGGAAACTGAGGCACTAGGAAGAAAGAGGTTTAGCCAAGGTGCATTTTCAGTGGTAAAGCGCAGGATGAAAACACAGGTTATTTGCACCCCCATCTGGTGTGTTTACACCAAAGCCACATTGACTTTGAGGTAAGAGCCTTTGTCTGGTTCTTACTGAAACTGACGGAAATTTTAGCACCACTTTCAAAGAAAAGGCTGAGGAGGCTGGTAAATGATCACTTGCTATTGATCTTTTCTGAAAATCTCTGTTGGTTTTTTTTTTGTTTTGTTTTTTTTTTAATATTAGCAAATCTCCCAGTCCGATCTGGGGCCTGGCATTCAGAGTAGGGGGCTGTAGACAAATGGGAGCATTGGTATGCTTTGGTCCAGAAGGAAGTAAAATAATCAGTCTTCCAAGCAGCGCTTTCAAACAGGGGACAGCTGCAATCTGAACCTTTTCTCTCAATTGAAACTGTACATTTTTTGAAGGGCACCCTTTTTGATCTGTCTAAAAAATCCTAAAATATGACGATTTTGCTGGCAGCAGAATGCATAAGAGCAACAAACCGAATTATTCATGTGAAAGCCAAGTCATAACTTTCTGTGATACAGCACACACAAAATTCAGGGTTTAGCCATGAGTAGAAATTTTACACGCCTTAACTTATTCCCAGTATAATGGAGCCAGATTACAAGAAAGATTTTTCTCAGTAGCTGTCAGCTTTGAGGATAAGGCTTTGGATATCATCTCACTATCTTCCTACCCCTGTGAAGAAGATAAAATCCAGAGCCCCGTAAAGCTGGGGGAATTTTGCCACTGAGTTCAGCGACAAGAGATGAAATCTCTTGTTAAAATAACAATATTCCATTACAGTTGGGTTTAGCCCATTACTTTCCTGTGTTTGCAATCTGCCCGGCTTCAGCAATGGTCATTTGGGTGCAGGAATCTTATTAGCTTCATTAGGAAAGCCACCTAAGCTAGAATTGCAGCGTGGTTGCATCCTCCGATCCTATCCACGGCAGTGAGATTTGAGGACACCAAGTTCAGTGCAAGAGAAGCTTTTTTAGGCCAAACTTTCACAGGTGTCCTCTGAGAGCTATGGGAAAATAGATGGCCAAAGGAGGTGGCCGCAGCCATGTGGGTCTGGTCCCCCTCTGTCTACATTTGCTGGTTGTTTAATGTGCACTTTGCTGTGCCTTCCATGGGGTCCCATCTGCTATCTCACCGTGTTTACCTAGCACTCTCATCGCAATAAGCTGGGTGATTGACTGCTAAGATTGAACTACAATAGGTTTTTTCTTGCACAAAAAGTTATTCCTAAGGGTCTCTGGCAGCTCCCTTCTGCGATCCCATAAAAGCCACCCCCCTTTCTTTCTGCTCCTCTCCTGCATTTGGTCCTGACAAAGGTGATAAAAAAGAAACGAATGGGCCAGTAAGTAATTTACTGCTGTCACTCATTTGGGATCCACAATGACCCTGAGTACCCCCTGCCTTGTAATCACATTAGATTGTGTTAGCTCTCAGCCTGCCTCAGAAAGGTCTATTTCATATATTTCGGTGCTTTTTTTTAAAAAAAAAAAAAAAAAGTGCCGAGGTAAGACATCAATTTTCCTGCCACTCAATATTTCAGGCTATAATTGCTGACTTGTTGAGTGCAACACAAGCCAGCAGTAATTCCAAAGGTTCCAGATGATTTTATGCCTTTTTTTTCCCCCCTAGTTTGTAAGAAAAGTGCTCAAAAGTAAAACAAAGCTGGGTCTTCATAGCTGAAGTTTTGAAAGACTAGAGAGCTTTCTAACCAGCTGAAGGAATGAGTAGGGAGAAGAAATGAGTGCAGCCAGAGGGAGCAGACATTAAAGTTCCCCTAAGCGTCTTTCTTCCAGGAGAATCTAATCAATACAAACCAAAGAGCAACTGACCCCTTTATAATGATCCATTTTTCATTAGGATAAAATTTCCCAACTGGTCTCTTCCTTTCCTCCAGCCACAGGTGGCTTCTGACCTGGAGATGGGGTTCAGGCGGCATCCAGCCAGGAGCGGCAAAGGCTCCGCTCCACCTGCCAAGCCGAGCACGTCCAGTCCGGAGGCAGCACTGGGCTGCACATCTCCCAGCTGTACCCTCTAGTGGACTCCGTGCGCATTTTCTTTTGGGAAAAAAAAAAATAAATCTGGGAGAAGAGTTTTATGTGCAGCTTCCACCTTCGCGGAACGTATTGCTGCAAAGCTCTGCAACCCCTTCCCTGCTGTGTTGGAAGGGATATCCTCATTCTTTCAATACTTTACCCACTGAATAGCCTCTAGCCAGACATTTTTTAAAAGAGATCTAAAAAACACAGTGCAAGAAAGAAACCCTCTGAAGCAAACATATTTTTTCCCTTGTGGGAAGAAAGCCGAACATCTTTTTCATTTTCCAGGCATGAAAATGAAGAGAGAATTCCAGCCTAAAGCAAAGGACTAAAGAAGAGTTAATATATTTTGATTATATTTTATAACTGTATGGATCTTATTAAAAATAATCTTCTTAAAATAATTCCCAGGCTGAGCACTCATTCTGTGAGGGAATATATAATGATAAAATAGTCTTGTGAACGAACTCAGTTCCATTATTCAGCGGTATGAAACTTAAACAATGAATGGCCAAAAAAAAAAAGATGAAAAATACCTTCTAATTTGCTCTTTACCACAACCACACTGACTTTAGGCTGGTCACAGTTACAAAAAAAAGCACAAAAAGTTATGAAAATTCTGCCCAGATCTAAAACAACGATAGTGACAGCATTTGGTTATAAAAAGGAAATCCCACATTGAGGGAAATGTTTGTACTATGTGTTAAAATTTCAAACAACTGCTTTTGTTATCCAGAATTGCCTTGGATTTTTCTTTACTTTAAATAATGTAAATTACACATATGGCAAATGTAGGGAAGAACAGTCCAGAGCTGAGCACTTAATAATGTACAGCGAGGAGAAGGAGAGAGGAAGAGAGTGATAACTTATATCCAGATTAAAAAAAAAAACAAAAACCAAACTAGTGTTATCACTTCTCTACTTATCCATAACCAGACAAAAGCTGTAAAATCCTCGCCTCTTGGATATATCAAGGTATATCAGCTCCATAGCCAGACCAAAGTGGTGACAGCTCAAGGAAAATGTCACTGTCGGATTGCTCTGGGTCAGAAAGACACTGATTTGACCCAAGAGGATTCAAACCAGATTCAGATGCTGATAAGATTTTCCCCGGGCTTCGCAAGTTCCAGGAGCAGCTTGTGCCCATGTGCTGGGCTGGGATTTTTTTAGTTGTTTTTATTTTTCCCCTTTTATTTGCCTTTTAATGTCAGATTTGTGCTCAGTGAACAAGACACGGTGTATGCGGGGACACGTGTGGCAGGTGGTGCCCTGTCCGTGGCCTCCAGCCACCACAACCACCCGTTCCCAATGTGAGCACATGGCCTTAATTCCACCTCCTAGCACCACAAAAAGTACCAAAATCCACTTTTGTTGTATCTGCGCTGGAGGTGTACCACCAAGAGCCAGCATGGGCTGCCTTATCCAGGGAATGGATGGCCAAGAGCTGATAACCCAGCTCTCCTCCCCACCGTCTCTTTGACCTGCAGAGGTAGGGAAGGAAGGAGGCAAAGCAGAGGCAGGTTGCCCTCTTTCCCAGCTGCCCGGTGCTGCCTGGAAGCTGTACCTTGAGGGATGCTCTCAGAATAGTTCGGTGCACCAAGCCTGGAAGTTGCAGGACAGTAGTGTCAGAAACAACCATATTATAATCACATCGCCTTGTGTTGGCAAAGGTCTCCAGACCAAGGCAGCTTTCCTCCTGCAGGCTTTTTCCATTAAATATTCATATACATTTTATTCTTTGTTAATTTATTTGTAGGAGGAGAAAACCAACATGCTTCTCTGTTATCAGAGACGAAGGAACAGCGGCAGGAAATTAGGTCAGTGAGATTGCCCTGCTGTGTGGAGAAGGGGTTTTGTTCCTTAAGAAATTTCCACCCGACAAAACAAGTATCCCATGCAAGAGAGCTGCCTCCTTTGTTTCATCTCAGGCCCCCTTCCCAGCTCTTTGCCATGGATCCAATTACCCTTCCCTGGGAACAAGATGTGGCTCTAAATTAAATCAAACCATGTATTTGTCTGGGGCAGCTTGGCTAACATCATGCGGTTTTCAGAGAAGTTGCTGCCATCTGAAAGTATGTCTTTGCAGTTGTCAGTCCTCATCAAGAAAAGCAGAGGCATGGGTGCCTGTGTCAGATCGGCATTTCTATTCATAGGCCTATTTTTTTCCCCTCAAGGGAAATGGTCACACCCAGGATGGGTCTTCTTCTCTTTATTGGTGTTATTTTCCCGCCTGCGATCATAGTCTTCTTTTTAGCAACACATTTTTTTATGCTGGAGAGACACAAATCTCCAGGTACCCCAAAACATCTTTTTCCCAAAGTTCATTTTCTTCCAGGTCTCTGAAAATGGACTCTGTGCAGGCAAAGACCGAAGAAGTGTGCTCTAGGGAAGAATCCTGTGAATTCACCTGTTTGTTTTTTTTTTTTTTTTCCAGGCTGAGAGGATGGAGGGAGTTTTCTATCCACTTTGAGACTGAAATAAGCCAGGGGTCTGCATTTTTGTATTTATCTCCTAGATGATTTGCTCAGGTCCCTGCACAGCAGCTTCAACAGGGCTGCTTTATCTCACAGTCCCACAGGAAGAAAAATATCTGAAGCTCTTTTATCTCACCTGAATTTACACATGAGAGGAGCCTGAGGGCTGTCACTGATCTTCCCAACTCACCCTTGCTGTTCAGCCCCTTGGTGCCTCTCCAGCCTTTCTCCTGCAAGGCCCCCTCACCAGGGAGATGCCCCAAAACCACATGAGAAGGCTGTTCCGGGACTCTAAAACTTCCACCTTTTTCTACGTGTGCTCCATTTTTGATGAGAACACATCCATAAGAGTGTTTGGGACTCAAGTGATGGGGTTCTCTGCCTGTTTATAGTCATTTATATATATATACATTTTTATAATCAATTTTTGGTTTTATATTTATACAAGACGGTTGTGATATGGAGCTGCTGGAATAGCCAGGACAGTCTTCAGTCCTGAGGGCACAAAAAGGACATCATCAGCCCCTCCTAAGAAGACAGTGGCTGCAGAAATTCAGAAATGTCAGATAAAGGATGTATTTGAAGTTTGTAGAAGGAAAAGGAGAAGAATTCATTAAGGAATGAGATGTGAGGAAGTAATGCAGGTTTCTGGGGTGACATACGGCACTGTTTATGTCACGAAGCAGTCATACACAGAGCCCTTCAAATTATTTTCCATTTTTGAGTGTTGCAGTGTTTCCCGTGATCTGTTGAAGAAAACCAAGGAGAGATGGAAAGAGAAGGTCCTGACAGCAACTATCTATTAAGCCAGAACCATCCCAAGGGTGAACAGATAAATCTGAACAAGACAGAGACCTACAGCTGAAAGGGTTGGCATTTTAGGAGGTAATTGAGACCTCCGGGGCAATAGGGCAAATATTGGCAGGACATAACATCCAGTTTTGTGTTTACATGGGTGATTTTCCCCATCCCTAATCCAGACTTCTTCAGACTTGCAGGAATGATCCCCCAATAGGCCACCCCCCCCTGCCCGGCCCCGGCAGTGGGTCCTTGTCACAGCCCCTGCTTTACACACGATCCATTGTACCGCTGTAAACACTGAGTGATGGCGAATTAGAGACACATTTTGGAAACGAGCTCCTGCTTCTGTGTTAGGTTAATTAGTGGTTTGCTAGTATGTTAACTGCTCTGCACATTGACCTCAGGCTGGTTCGTCTCTAATGAACAAAAGCAGCTCTCCAGCAACAGGTAACCACTGATTTCTCAGGGACTATAACTTAACTAACAAGCATTGAGTTACCGAGTCTCCCATCTGGCCAAGAAGTGAGAAAATCCTTCTTAGGAAATTCACCCTCTCCATCCCCTAAGGAAAGAGGTTATTAGAATGATCTTGAGTCTAATTTAAAGCTCAAAGCCTGGGATTGTTTGAAACCTTCCTTGTTTCTTTTCAATGAACTCCCCCAAAGCTGAAGTGACTTTTTGGACTGTGGTCTGATGACTGCTCATTTTGTTTCTATGGTAAAGTTCATCAAGAAAGAATTCACCTTTTGTAGGAAACCCCATTTTGATCAGGAAATGTATTTTTGCCAATGTTAAGTCCAGCTAGACAGGCTCTTGTCAGGAAGTAGGATAGGGCCAGGCTGAAAATCCAAGACTTTTTCCCTTTCCTGTTAGGATGTCCTTGCACTGACAGGTTATAAAGCTGAAACATGCTCTGAAAAAAAACCCCTAAAATCTTAACAATAATGCACAGAGATGGCTCTTGGGTGACCCAATGGCCTGGATCCTATTTTTTTTTTTTTCCATGGGATTTAGGAAGAATTGCAAAGGCTGCAAACCTTTGCAAAAGAAATGCTGCAAGTTGCAAGCAATGCTGACTGCGTTGGCTGCCAGGAGTTTCGAGATGATCCCTGGGAACACATTTGGTTTTAATCAGGCCCCTGCACTGTGGAACATCCTGTTTGTCTACACTTATTATTACTGACAAATTATCCTCCTCCAAATCTCAGGGAGCATTCACTTTATCCTCACATTAAACCTGATTGGAAACAGTAGGTTTAATTGGACTCAGCATGAGGCCCAGTCGTAAACTGCACCAGTTCCCTTTTTTATTGTGGCATTCGCTAGATGTGTGAAAATACTATATTTCATATACAGACCCCAATTTGCTACTGCGAGGGCTGTTACAGACAATGCACAGATGCCCTGAGCTACATGAACAACACGCCCGCTCTCGGCATACCTACGGCTGGGAAAAGTTTGCCGTTCTCAGCAGTCTGTGTATATAACGTGTCGTTCCAGAGGAAAAGATCTGGCCCCAAAAATCTGAGAGTTGCCTTCCATTGCTAACCCAGTCCCGCGGTTTGCAGGGCTACAAGAGTCTGCTCTGCTTCAGGGAAGGTCCAGAGTTTGAGAGAGGTGGAGAAGGTGGTGCAGGGTGGGGAAGGTTGTCCTCTCATTGGTCTTACCGAGAAACATGAGCAGCTGCTTCTTCCCCTCATTAGTTGGAGACTCTTTCCTAGGAAAAGCTTATTGCATTAAGCAAACCAGAGGGGTTAAAGGTGTGTGACTTTAATATATTTGGAGCTTGTGTGGATCACTGATTACACAGGAGAAGAGCCGAAACTCTTACGTCTAATGGAGCCTACTGTTGCTGAACTGTCATGATGACTGAGGGTAGGGTTATGTATTTGGCCAGTGCTCGGAGGTCTGTCTAACATCTCTGGTTTTCCCTTGCTGGGGCTGACCATCTAGCAGTTGTGCCTCATCCAGGTGTGCGTTGCAGGGACAGTCAGGTGTTTCCAAATCAGTGAGAAAGTCCAGTGAGGTGTCAGGTAGTGGTAATCTTGGGTGGAAGCCCAGAAAGTGAGCTCGTGTCCCGGGTCATGGAGAGCTGCTGGCAGGAGCTGAGCTATTAAGTAATCTCTTTCCAGTGTCCTGGGTGTGGAAAAGCATGAGACAGCAGGAGCTGTCTGGGTCTCAGAGGAAGAGGAAAAAACAAAGCAGCAGAAGACAAACAGAGAACCCAACCTCTTCGCTATTCATGTTTACACAATTTGGGATTATTCATTAGGATCTGAAAGTGGGAAGCACTGCGGTCTTGAAGCTTTTCATGACAACACAGTCTCTCCCAAGTTAGTAAAATAGTACTGTTCAAGGAGTTAATTTGGGTTAGATATTATTTTAAACTGAATTTAAGGTACATTTACATGTGCCATGCCTACATATACACCTTGCGCTGGAAACAAATCTACAGTGCATTTGGCGAGTTCCCAGTTTGTAAACTGTTTCTCACTGTGTTTTGCCAAAAAACCTCTTGGAAATGATAAAAACGTCACACGGGTTGTTGATGAAGTCTCCCTACCAGAAAAACAAATAGAAAAGGAATTGCAAAGGTAATGAATATACATAAAATGGAGACTTTGCCAAATCGTGCCAAAGCACAGCTCTTAAATCTTTCTCCAGAACTGTCTTCGACAAAATCCATGCCTCTTGCTGTCTGGCAAATTGTGTCACTGTAATGCTCCTCAGGGTGACACAAAATTTTTAACTGTCAATCGTGACAGTTACCTTTGCACTTTAGATTGCTTCCTTGATCAGCTGCTGGCTGCTTTTGGAGAATTTTATTTGTGGTTTTTGGGGGAACTTTTAAAAAAGTTACAGCAGAAGGCTTGCTTGTAGGCAGTGGTGATGTTCAGCAAGTTCAGCCCAGCTGAAAATAATGTCCATCTGCTCTGCTACGAAATGTCAACTCTGTAAAGGAATAAGCAGATGTGTCTTCCTGGAGCAGTAAATCCTCACTGCTTTTCTGGAGGCCTCACGGATGTAGCTCTGTAGCTGGTCCCTGCTGTCCCTTGGATCTTCCCTCAGTGCGGACAGGAGATGTGCAACCACGGTCACCTCACACACACCTCACCGAAGCAGGGTCAACAAACCAAACACGCAGCCTTTTCCCCCCTCTGCTTCTCATAACCTGGAGCATTAATTTCTACTATGTTGCTTGTGGGTGCTCTCTTCTTTGGGCACCTTATATTCTTTGGCTTAATTTCTGAAGGTATGCACCCAGCATGTGTCAGTTTGGGGTGTTTTTTAAACAGACAAATCTACAAGTGTGATATGGCTGAGACGGCTTATATCTTTCTCGATGCAATATGTTTCCTCTATGATATTTTGAAAGAAAACACACTGCAGTGGTTAGAGGAGATGTGGAGCTTCTTACCAGATGGAGGTGGCCTGACAGCTTGTAAAAAAACCTTTGCAAACGGCTAGCAGTAACGACAACTGACCTCAATTACCGAAACCTTTCATTTCTCCATCTGGGTAGTGTGCTCACGATTGCTCGATGCTGGGGTGTTAAACAGGCTGGAAGGAATACGGAAACGGTCTGTATAAAACCATAATGCTTTTGAAAACATATCCCACAAACAAATCCTTTCTCATGCTGTATTTTTCCCCCAGTTCAGCTTTGGTACTGAACTTTCCATTTTCAACTGACCAACATAAATTAAAGCCAAACATTGGCATAGAGAGGATAGATGGAGAAAGTTGACCATTTCCCTCAGGAGGTCAGCCACAAATTCCTGCTGTTGTCTG
Source organism: Rhinoptilus africanus (assembly GCA_013400135.1). Lineage (NCBI taxonomy): Eukaryota > Metazoa > Chordata > Aves > Charadriiformes > Glareolidae > Rhinoptilus > Rhinoptilus africanus. Next base: position 144,306 of record VXBO01008848.1, on the reverse strand, counting down.
AGAAATGATGAGCTACTCTTTGGAGACATGACTTAGATCATTTAGTGTCACAGGGAAACTTTTCAGGCGTTTCAACAAGGGTTGAAATATGTTGTCTTTTTTTTCCCCCTCTTTTATAAATATAGTTTTAGACTCTGTGTGTTCTTTTTTTTTTTTTTTTCCCTTTTTTCTTTTAATGTAGTTTTCTATACAAAAAGTCAGTTGTGCATGGTGCTATTTCCTTTGGGCGATCTTACAAGAAATGTTCCCAGCTCGCTTCATGCCACTACAAATATCTCTTTACCTCGGAGAAAAGGGCACATCATTCACTTTGCAGGTCTAAACAAATTTGACTGCTTAGAGCTCTAACAGCTCTGGGTGACAAAGTACGTCAAGGAAAATATGTCATCCCCCCTTCATCATTATTCTCGCTTTCATTATTCATAAATATAGGATATAAATCCGCTGCCTGTAAAAGGGCTATCTGTCATGGGAGACAAGCTAGCCGGTGATTGCCTCCCAGCCCACCCCGCTGAGTTTGGAGACAAATTTCCAATCAAATGGAACCTCAAAGTGCTAAGGATGGAGGATTTAGAAGATCTTGTAGGTGACATTTCCAGACAGAAGGAAAACAAGCTTTTAATTTCACTTAAAATGATAAATAAGGAGAAAAGATTTCAAACCTTCAGCAGAGGCTTTTCTGGTTTTCACATTTGCGACGGCTCCTTGCTGACTGACTTACCAGATGCAACCCGTATTTAGTAGGGATGAGTAAAATGGTTCAAGACGCCATAAATGTTCATCAAAAACTCACACGAAGACTGAAATGAGCTTTCTGCTGAGGTTCTCGAAGCTGACTTTCTTAATTCCTCCTCATCATGTAATGGCTCTGGCCCCACTTTCATCCCTGGATTTCATCCAGGGAAAGAAGTCAAAGAAATTTCTTCTGCTGAGATATTTATTGCATTTGCTGTTCTAGGAAGTATTTGTAACTTGTTCAAAGTTCAAAAAATCACCTCAAATCTTGCAAACTGACCTATGAACCTGTTGCGGATTCATTTCTGAAAGCGTAAAATACAGGTTTGAAGCTTTTACAGTTATTTAGGGGAAGGAAGAAAGGTATAAATAAGTACTCTTGCTGCTAATTCTAACTTTTTATGAATGTCTAAAACCAAATAAATAACTCCCCCAGGGCAATGATCTTATACCGGCCTTTTGCTAAATAAAATGAATTCTTTCTTTTCACTGTCTCTTGTAATTATAACAGGTTTCCATTTGATGCTAGGGATCCAGATAACAATTGGGATCACCTTATTTTTTATTTGCTGGTGACTTGTGGTAAATCCCATTGGTAGGATCCTGGTGGATTAGCTAATAACAGTGAGGTAGTTTTTAAAGCACATGGCCCTTGGCTTAAATAATAATTTCCAAAGCAGTTGCTGTAGAGTTTTCCTTTTTGCATTTTTGCTGTTACAGATTTACACTTCACTCCTCGATTTTTTAAATTATCCACACCACATGCAATTTAATGGTATGTAAGTCCACCAACAGTTTTAGAGGCTGCAGGTCATTTATTTGGAAGAAGCATCTGCGGACAAGTGGAAAATCCCTCCATGAACTCCCAGGCCCTGCTCTCCTGCTGTATCACATCCATCGAGACCCAAACAAGAGGCGCTGAAATAAGGAAGAAAGTGTCAGGAGCAGGTTCCCGAGCACTGTGCCGGGCGGCAGACCACCCCGTGTGTGTCAGGAGGTCAGTGATTCAGCCTAAAAACCGAAGGCAGACCTGAGCACATTCCCAAGCAGTGAGCATCAGCAAGGACTGTGTTTTACCCGATGAAGACCATCTCTGTAACATGCTTTTTTCCTTTCCTTTTTGGGAGAAAAAGAGGCCTTTTATTGTATTAACACAATGAGGCACAGTATTAACAATGGTAAGAGCATCAGGAACACTAATTGTGGTCACTAATGACATATTGGTTCATGGCTCCTCCAAAATGCTGTTTGGAGTGGGAGACTGGTACCTACTTCTGACAGTAGGTATGGAAATAAATATAGCCCACCGTCAGTGCAGGAAGATGATGATCCTGTATCCCTAAACATGGGTATTTCTTGGAAAGACTTTTTTCCCCACTCATTAATATTTCCAATGCACTTGCTTTAGTGACCAAAGCAGCATTTTCTGCAAATAACATGTCTAGAAATAGTTTATGGTGGCTGATAACTGAGCACCACTGATCAGACAGAACAAGGGAGATGGATATTTTCTGAACCATTTGTGAAAAATATATGCTTGCTGTCTCAGGATGTACCCTAGCACTCCAGGTGTGAAAGCTTAATCATAATAACAAGGATTATCTTAATGAGCATATTAATGCATAGCAGCAACTGAGCCTGTGGTGGTAAAAATCATCAGATGTGGAGCCTTTTTGGTACAAGAACAGACACATATCCTTCTGCAAGAAACCTTCATTTTTTTTCAACATAACTCCTTAGCTGTGGAAATGTGGGTTCAATTTGTTCTAAAGGTGCATTATGAAGCTGGAGTTTGAAATTAGGCATTTACAGTTTCAAAGAAAAACATCTTGGGGGAGGGGGGGAGGAACTTGTAATTTTGTCAAATTACACAGAAAAAGAAATTGGAGGAGCAATAAAGTGCCTGAAATGAGGTAGTGAAAAGTTTCACAATGAAAAACCCCTATGTGCTGCACACGCAAAAACACATTTCCGTCGCCTTTACTTAATTCCGCACATTTCTCCACAAGCAATAATGACATAGTCTCGCTTTCACTCTTAAATACACGGCTCTTTGTTTAACTGGTTTTATGTTAAAATGGGAGGATAACCATTCTCAGTTGCATTTTGCCTTTCCCTAGTCTTTAAGTGTTCAGATTCAAACAACATAATTCGATTCAGACAGGTAAATAATCCTTATTCTTACAAAAAAAAAAATAAAATCAGCTGTCATGAATTAAAACCCATTTTTCCCTGACTCCAAATAAACATTAGTCAGCCTGCGTTTGATTGTAATAACACACTTGTCATTTCAGATATAGATTGTTGGAGGCTTTTTTTCTAAAGGCTTTATTGGAATTCCTTGGACTAAATTTGCTGTGGGTTTATGATGGCTTCATTAAAAATCAGAAACCAAACGGATGTGAAGGACTTTGAAGAGCTTGTACTGCAAACATAAAGTGGAAATAACTTGCAAGATTTTTCATTTTAAAGCTGCTCCTGTTTTGGATGCCCTTGAAATTCGTAACATTGTGGTAATTTGGGGCCAAAGTGAAGTACTAAAGAACTTACTGAATTTATTTTGAGTTGCCAGCTACAGTTGCGATTCATGTGCACTATTGCTTCACCCTTGCTTACAGTAAATCCAGAGTAAATCTACTCAAATGCTGAGTTTTCTACTGGTTTTACACTGATAAAATGGAGACCTCAGGGAAGATCAGAATGGAAATCTCACTCGTTAAACAACAATGACATATCTCCAGAAAAGAGTTTTATTTCAAGAACTCACAGTTTGTGTTTAAAACTGTCCTGATGCGAAGTTATAGCCACTTTTATCAAGTGGTTCTTAGGTTTTTCTTTATTTTAATCTCAAAGCAGAGCAGAGCCCCGAGGGAGAAACATGGCAAGAGAATCTGAAATTACAGTTTCTGGCAGCCTTTTTCTGGTAACTGTGGTGTTAAGAGCAAATTTCAGGCTTTGGCTTCATCCTGAATCTAGTTAATCAGCAGTAGGTGTCCGTTAATGAAAATGGGTCTATAATCAGGTTGTTTTCCACACTAGCAGTGTTTTAAGTCTGAGTACCTAAAAACTGCTGCAGAGAGGCTGGAGTGCTACCTTCTCTGTGTCCTTGGGCTGGTGGCACAAGGAGAAATGGGATTGCATTACAGCAAGGAAGGCTCAGATTAAAAATTTTAAAAGCTTCCAAGTGGTGATGGTGACAAAATATATCCCTGCATGGCTCGGGGAGCTGTCGTGGCTGAAGAGCTTTGAGGAAAAGCAGAATGTTGCTTCTGCCTAAACGTTTTCATTTCACCATTTCAGGGTCACCACTTTTGGCTCTGATCACTTTTAGGTCAGTTTTACTTTGTCTTCCCATTTTGCGATGAAGTGTCAAACCAGTATCCAAATATGTTCAACGACCAATGAGTAATAGCGTGAGTTGTAAGTCATTGTAGGTATTTAGATGGCAAATGGTCACGACATGAAGCTTTTAAGGCATAATCAGTCGAGGTGAAGGGGAGCACAAAACATGCAGAACTTAAACAAGTAACCTTCCTCCTCAGTTACCTCCCAAATCCATATGTCCACTATTCACTAGCCCTCATTTACACTAGAATAGACCCATTTTACTTTCCCTTTCATATTTTACCCGCCTGGAAGTTAGCCCACTCTCTTATGTCAGACCTGACAGGATGTGAATTATCTCCATCCAGCCTTGACATAACTGTGCACGGTGATGTAATGCTCCAAAAAGTCTGGGGTAAAAAAAAAAAAAAGAAAAGAGACGGTACTTATTAACAGGAAAGGAAACAAGCCTCTGTTTGACAACCAGTGGCTGAATATCAAGGAGAGCTTTCTTAGGGAAAAAAAAAATCGTTTATGACCATATGAATTACTATTATTTATTCAGAGGGAAGAGATGGCTATTGAATTTTTAACTAGAATCAGCTGGCTAAGCAACCTACAAGGCCCAGGTATTTGTGCACAGCTTCCAGGTAGATTCAGACAGGAAGGGTTCAAGCCTGTTCCCTCTGGGATCAATAAAACTAACACAACTTGAGTGTGAGCTGGAGCAAGCGCAGCCTGCAAGGTTTCCTTGCGCTCCCCTTCCCCTCCCTCTGGGGAAATCTACCAGAACAGCATTACCGCGCTCCAGAGGTCCCCTTNCTGCTGGGTATTCTGTGCCTCCCGCACAGGATCCTGAACTCCACCATCTCGTGATCACTGCAGCCAAGGCTGCCATTGACCACCACTGCTTCGACAAGGCCCTCCTTGTTGGTGAGCACAAGATCCAGCAGCGCTCCTCTTCTAGTCGGCATGTCCACCATCTGCATTAAGAAGTTGTCATCAATCTTCTGTAGGTGCAACGCTCTCGTGTGAAACTCTGGCTCTGTCACCCCCTCATCCCTTCTGCTCCGAGCCCTTGCAGCCAGGGCTGCGTTCCAGCGGCGCGATCTGAAACCGTATCCCTTTAAGTTCATGAAGTATTCGGCGTGTGTGCACTTGGACTTGTGAACTTTTACCTTTTACCTATCAGCAATGCAGCTCGCTTCACCCTTTCTTCCCCTCGAACTCGCTGGGTGTAAGCGGTGGAGACATGATCTGCACTGCGTCACGGAAAGGTCTCCAGCATAGCCTCATGGTGAAATAGCTCCCTATCTACATGGTTTCCTTGCTGTGTTGCTCATCCTGGGATGGAAATACTGGAGAATATTGCAGATATTCAGATAGGTTTGCAGACTAAAGCACATTTTGCGTGCTGTGGGTGAGCTGCCAGCTAACGTGGCATCCCTGCAGGCGATGGGACCAAGCAGAAGAGCAGACAGGAGGGTTCTCCCAGAGTGGTTTGAAGTCTCTAGGGTTGGTAGGGTTTGTGGCAGCCAGAGCTCAGGCTGAGCTTGTGCGGGGAGTACCCCTGGTGCTGAGCCCAGGGAACGTGTTTGACCCAGGGAGATGGAGGGAATCAATCACTTTTTACAGGATTTCCTTCGTTGGGATAAATTACACACCAGCTCTTAGCCTGGTGCTTTGAGAAGTGGGAACTGCAGGGCGTCCCAACTCAGAGCCCTGCAAGTGAGACAAAATAGCTCGTGTTTAGGGACTGTAACCCAGGGATGATGAAAACCCATTTTGTACCAGTATTTTGCTCACATTTCTTTTTTAACTAGCAGAGCCCTGCCTGCAGACAGTGCCTGAAGCGGACTGCGGGGCGGCAACAGGAGCCTGAAGCAGCTTGTTGAGGTGTCCTGTGCTTTTCTAAGCACACTTTTATTTCCTTTATGTTTAATTTGCACCGCTGCAGCCCACTGCTTACTTATCTGATGGCAGGGTGCTGGGCCGTCCCAGCCCCAGCTGGGCAGCCACCACCACCTCCGTGGCTCCCATGGGAGGTCCCCACCACAGCTTCTTGTGGAGGCATGGTGGGATTGCGAACCCACCATGGGACTCTCAGCAAAGCCCTCAGGACTAAATGGGTGATGGAGGTGGCAATGACAAACGCATTTTGCGAACAACAGAGACACAACTAACATACACCTGGGTGCTGCTGTGCATTGCTGCAACCCCTCTGGAGCTACATTAGAGGCAGCGCTGCAAGAAAGTAATGCCGTAATGAATGTTTCTGTCCATTTTTTTAAGGAATATGTCCAAAATGGTGTTCAACGTAGGTCTTTCAAACCTATAGTTATATATAGTAATATTATAGTTACTAAACACTATAATTTTTCAAGAAAGGGAGCAAAGAATCATGGACAGATGCCCCACTATTTATAATCTACATGTATCACTTCTATTTTTGCAAACCATATTGATGCTCATACATGTGTGGTTTTTATGGAAGAGACAGCATATGTGTCTATATATATGCATATATGATTACACGTTGGACTTTTTCTTAGATGCCAGTTTGCTTTTACTTTCCCCTGTTTAATTAAAAGATGAATTTGGTTCCTGGGGAGGTCAGTCTGACTGCAATGGTTACAGCCAGACATATCGCAATGTCAAGCTTTCCCACGCAGAGCCCTGCCAATGTCTCCCAGCTTTGACCTTGAAACACCCTCTGCCATTCCAAGCCCTCAGTGAAAGCTGAAAAATGTGCTGACACTGAAATCCCTGCTGTACACAGATATGCAATATTCGGGGACATTTCAGATCACGTTCATTTTGAAAATGTTCTCCTAGGCTCCAGGTTCTGGGCAAGAGCTGCAAAAGCTGCGTGTGGTAATAACTTGTTCTATCACTGTGTTGTCATTTACCCGTGAATGACACTTAAATCCAATCCTGTTTATCTCTATTATAATCTTAAATGGACTGGTAAAATCTCAGGTGCTTAATTTTGGTTGTTTTTGATTTGCGGAGAAGTAGAAGAGCTGCAAGTTTGCAGTGACTCCAGGTTGACTCCAGTGACTTGGGAACCTGGGTTGTTATCTCTTGTCAGTCCTCCACAAATGCATTTGCAATCTCAGGGTCCAACTGGAAACATTTGTCAGTGCCCCTTACATAATACTGGGTTTTATGGAAAAATTGAACCCTGCAGTACATGCAGAGGAAATTCCAGAGCGAGCTTACTGACAGACATGTCTTGGAAGTTAGCTAGTTATTTTGGCAGAGACCCAGGAGGTTTTTTTATCATTCCTTCTTCCCCACCACCCTTTAAAAAAAAAAAAAAGAAAAGAAAAAAAAAAAGGAGAAAATCTCTTTGGAGCAGAGGGTCTTGAAACCCAGGAAGCCCCACTGGTGCTCCGCTTTCATCTCTGAGGATATTTGTTGTGAGTCAAGATGGTGGATACAGAAAGAAAAAAGCCATTTGTGAGACAGAAAACTGCCAATAAAAGAAACCTCTAGAATAGCAAGGCTGGCTCTTTGGTGTTTAATACGTGAAAATTCTGTGGCTTCTTTGACTGAATTTAATAGTTACTAAAATATTGCAATCTGGCTGCTAAGTCCTCAGCAGAAGTGGACTACAGCAGCTTAGTGTGTGTTTTAAGGAAAGCAGGGATCTGATTTTGCTGTGCAAGAGAAGGATCTGCGGAGCCTGTGACCAAAAGGCTCTTACTTGCTGTTTAACCCAGAAGCTGGATCACCGCAGGAATGAAGTGCCAAGAGAAACAGGGAAACTGAGTCAGGACCAGCGACAGGCAAAAGGTGCACTAAATCCCTGTGGATGGATGTCCGGTGGCCCTGTGAACAAAACCCAAAAAAACGATGCTTTTTGAAATGGAGTGGAAGAGGGCTGCATCTGTGTTAAGGCTGTACATGCACCAAAAAGTGCATTTGTTCTGATATTTTGGAGAATAACCTCAATTAATGTATCTGTAGGAGCTTTTCAAGGTGATGTCCCTAAAACCCGGTTTGAAAGAGTCTTTCCATTGAATTCCTGTGAACTTTAATCAAGCACCCATCTGCCCTGTAAGTATGAATAAGTCTTGCCTTGCAGCCCCACCATCCCAAAATGCTCGCTAATTCAGGTGTCCTCATTTTCCAGGTCAGGGAAGTGCGCGCCTGAAAGCTGAATACACCATAGGTACAAATGGCTGCCAGCTGAAAGGGACATTTTCATCCTTTCCTGTCCTCACCGCACTCCTCACCTTAATGAGGAAGGGTGAAAGCAGCTTCGTGTCCCTCCCTCCCCCGCCCCGAGGATGCCTGGGATGACACGGCTGTGGCTGGCACCCCTCTGCTCCTGGCATTGGGCATCAAACAACAGCACGGGGGACCAAATATCGGAGAAAGCACACAAGGAGTTTTTCACGGTTTTCCCACTTCCTCAGTCCAGTCCCGGTCTGTGGCTTTTCTGAGTCATCTTGTAAATACCAGTCTCTGCAGCAAGCAGGACCAAAAAAAAGGGAAAAAAAAGAAAAAAGAGAGAAATGGAGAAAAACGAACCCCTCCTCCCGCTTCCCACCAACGCCCCTCACATTTGTTATTGCATAGGATCTTCCTGGCCAGACTTGACCTGCAAACAGTGGTCACCAGTGAACCATCAAAGGCCTTTCACATCTCCAGCAGCTGCAGGGAGGGTTCCTGTAAGCTCTCCTATCACTTTGACACCTCCAAAGTGGACAATGCCAATTGTACGCTGTCATGGGCTGTGTTTCAGGGACCACCTTCAATGCTTTGGCTCCAAAGAGCTGCTTTTTTCCAATTCATTGACACAGGGGGATATATATCTAAAAACTTGGCTGCGGCAGTGAGTGCATGCCTTGAGGATTACATAGCAAGTGAACTTTGTCAGTGTAAGCCCTAGTCAATGGGAGGAATTAAGTAGAAAGACCTCTATTGTTCCAGCCAGCCTTCTGAAGGCACTGATTGGCAGTAAAATGTCTTAAGTGACAGATGTAAAGTAAATATTACCTATGCCAAGTCTCTATATTACTTTGATTACCCACCATCAATCAATTTGTTCTTTGCCTTGTAACAATAGCGGCTGCTGTTATACTTTAGACCCCTCTGATGAAGCCCAAAGTGTAATTGATTAACAAACTGAAAAGAAAGGTTACAAAACTGACAGCAAAATGTATCTCAGAAGAAAAATGAGAGTATTGTCTCTGTGCACACGCATGTGCCTTAAGTACCTTGCCTATTAGAAACAGAATGATATACCTTCAACAAAATATATATATGCGCACATGCATACGCATATACACATGCATGCACATATATCCCTTTAAGCCAGCCAACTGCCTCATTAAACATTAGGTCAGTATTTCTAATATCCCCATGGCTTTTACAACGGCAAAATGTCAGGAAACCTGCAGTACTGAGGTTACCTTGTGAATGAAAGCAAAACTGGAGGGTGAAGACGCTGTACGAGCAGGAGGTACCGGGTACATTTGATGCACAGCACAGCTACAAGCATTAACAGTGTTGCTTGCTCCCAGGGTTACTTGGTGCCCAGTAAAATATCCCTTTCCCCTTCATTTGTTCTAAAATTTATAGATGCTCACAGCATTGAAGGTCTTTTCGTATTACTTACAGTAATAGGTGAGGGCAAAGAATTTTCAGGTCCCTCACAGTGAAGGAAAATAATTTTCATGGAAGTGAAGAGTGCACACACTCATTTGAGGTGTTTCTTGAGGTGGCCCAGGTGTGGCCATGCCCCGGTACAGTGGGAATCACTCTGCGCCCACGCTGCCTTAGCTGATGTTCTCCAATGCCTCTAGCCCTAAACCTTACCCACTAAAAATGGCAGCAAATTTAGGGCTCAAAGTATTTGTGCAAAGATGTAAGAATGGCCACACAAGATCACGTTATCTTCCTCTGACAGGGTCGGTAGCAGGCGCTAAGGGAAATACCACAAAAAAAAAAAAAAAGGAAAACTAAGAGTAGTGCCTTGAATATTCTCCCAGTTTATGGCTAATACCAGTGCAGAGATCTCCTCATCTGGAGGCTGCATGTGTGTCGTTGCTATTCATGGCCACTGATGGATACGTCCCATGGGGATTCCTCTAAACTCTTTTTCAAGCCGCTTCTACTCTCTGATATCCTGTGGCAAAGAGCAGCACATGGTGTGAACAAACCAGTACTTTCTGGATTTGCGCTTAAGCCCGGCTATCTGCTCATGTCGCTGCGTGCCCCCGGGTCAGCACGAGCCCACGGGGTTCCGTGATGCGCAGCTCCTCCGGTGACCCAGCGGTGGGCCAGCTGCCTTGTCCCGGGGGCACATGGGGCTCTGGGCCATCATTTGGATGACCTATAAAAGTATGTGACAGAGAGCTGTAACTTTGAAATATAAGGAGAGTAAGGTAGAAGCAGCTGTTTGGAAGAGCTGCTCCATCTCAGAAACCTGTCTGCAATGAAAGAAAGCCTACCACGCTCTGTTAACAGCCGGTATTAGCAAGGTTTTTGACCCTGTATTTGTGTTTATGGTCTGTTGCAGCACTTTATCACCACGTGAATCATGAAAATCCTGTACCTTCCTTAATAATACTGAAAATGAAGTGTATTTCAGGAATGACCTAAAATTTCAGGTCCCTCTCGTGTGTTGGTTTGAGATTTGCAGGCAGTGGAGCCAAATTTACATGACAGTGATTTTATAACTCTTCTCAGCCCTAGCAGCTTTGGTTCAGCGTTTGCGTAAGTAATGGAGACAAACCCTTTCATATTTCCTGGTGTTCTTGCTCTTTTCTCAGTTACCATGTTTGTGGAGTTCATACAAGTGTCTTTGATAAACTGGTTTCCTAATTTTCCCTATTACACGAAGGACAGGCAGAGGACACAACACAGTAAGAGAAAGATAAATTCAGAAATAGTAAAAGATCAAAGAGGAGGAGAAAGCAGGCATGGGAGAGACATTTGGAAGCAGGATTAGATGCTATCCTATCAGTCATGATCACCTTTTGTGCCTGCGTCCCTATGGGGACTTCCTGCAGTTACAAGATGGTCCTCCATTGTCCCTAAAGTCTGTGAACCTCCAAATTTTCCATAAAGCTCCAAAGGTTCAGGCTAGATGCAGAAAAAACATCTCTACATGCCAATATCATCCCTGCAATGAGAGGGGTGACCACATAATGTGTGGGGACAGGACTCCAGATAATATCCTATGAACCTATAGCACATGCTGTCTCCTTGTCTCTCTTTCCAAGAGGAGGCAATGTTAGAAACGGCATAAAAATGGAGCTTCCCGTGTGACTTTAAACAAGGGCACCACACTATCATTCGTGCCAAGACAATTTTAGCAGCTTTAATGCTGCTACTCTACCACTAATAACTGCCTGGTTACTATATTGGTTCGTACATGACAAATCTAGCTACAGAATTAGCTGGAGTGCCTGATACGTGTATTTTTGGAATTACTTTTATGGTAAAATCATTAAGGCCACCCACTAACCAACATATGATCTCCCTATTGGCTTGGCTTTGATTAGGGGTATTACCAATAAGAAGCTAAACATTTTCCTGAAAATAGCTATTGTTCGGTGGCCTTCATCAGCAGATGGCCACAGCAGCAAGCACTTATTTATGGCCCCTGTGTTGTAGCTCTGCTTAGTTAACTTGTTGCAAACTTATTTTCCAGCCAAACCAGGAGCCCAAATGGCTATAGAAATGGTTGATTAGGTGGCCCCAGCCTTGTTTGCTGGCAAATGGCTTTACTGCTGTCTGGCTTGCATAGGTGGCAACCTGGAGAGATGTGAAGTGCAAAAAAATAAATCACTGAGCAGTTTTATTATCAGTGGATAGATTTCTTCTCACCATTTTGTGGGTGGCTGTATTTTTCATATGGCTCATATACTCAAGGCATATTAGGGGAGGGAGGTAACATGACAATTTTCATCAAAGTTTAGACAGATTTCCTTCTGAAATAGACTCTCTAGGGGACGGCCCCGCACAGTGAAAAACGGCTGCAAGTTCATATAAATAAAAGGGCAGCGTGCCAGAGCAAACAGAGTCGCACAGCTCTGCTTGTGACAAGAAATTCTGCCCCCCATTCCCGTCTTTCGCCTGTCCAGAAGCCAAAATCTGGTTTTGTTCTGGCAAATGCCAGAACTAAGCATGGTGAATATTCTTTGCCGCATTCAAAGTCCCCTCTGTGCACTGCAGAAAGAAAGGTGAACTCAGGCTGGATGTCTTTTTTCCCTTTCTTCGTGCTGAAAAATGAATGGCTGTAGACGGTTGCTTCTGTATGTCACACATTATATTTTCCTTATTTGTTTCTGTATGAAAACTTCCGACAAAGCAGTATGAAGCTTCCCAGCTGTAGCGCTTCTCTTTGCTTTGCTCTTGGGAATTTTTGCCAAAATATGAAGATGTTGGAGAAATACATCTGAATGACAAAATAGGAAGGTAAATAGCAATCTTTTAGCCTGCATTCTTGCACTACCTGACACAGTGATGTCTGCAATCATGTCTGAGGCTTCTAGCGTGCTTTGGGATAATGAAAACGTAGTTAAGAGCAACAGCCTGATTTGCCAATATGAAGCACTAAATCACCCTCACGCACACTTCTGATCAGGACTGTGTGGAAGAACATTAATTTCCAAGATGTAAGGTCAGAAATGGTGCTCCCTGTAAAGGTATTGGAGTCAGAACTGCTCAGGAAAACTTCAGCACCTTCCCAAATCCAAGGAAAATAATATATTCCTACTAGGGCTTAACCCAAGCAGATGTTGAGCATGAATATGAAACTGATTTTGTAATTCAGAATCACCCTCAGATTCAGACTGAGACCTATCTCTGCTTCAAACAGTTCTACAGTGAAACAACTCTTATGGTTTAGATTTGGCTAATCACATAGCATGGGACCATGGTGGTCGTCCTTGGACAGCTTATCGGGGACACTGGTTATAGTCCAAACGCAAAGGACAACCAGTCCAGTGACAGACTCTGAATGAACTCATACACACTAAAGCCCTAATACATCAAAGAAAAACTTCATCCTTGTTTTTCATATTCACAAATTTTCAGTGGAGTAATCCCAGCATTTATTTAAAGTCTAAACATTAGGACACCTGGCTGGAATGCTAGAGTCCCAGCTTACATTCCAGTGTGTTGGGTGATTAGGGAGGATTTCTCTTCTTTTTTCTTCTTCATGCCAGTACGATGAGCTGGATGCAGGCAAGACAAGTGGAAGCAACTGCAGGCCAGCCACAGCAGGGTGAGAGAAGAGTAGGCACCGTGTCCCCGCTTGGCTCAATGGATGGTTTGGGTTGTGCTATTTCAAATTGACATAGGTCTACTGGGAAGTGAAGAAAGGTTTTGAGAAAACTACTTCAAAAAATTGCAGATTTTGTAGTTGTGGGCAAATGAGCTACCAGGTTTTGACTGTAACTCCATTACATTGTGGCATGTATAATTTCTCAGTATTCATTTTGCCAGATAGCAATCTGTTGATCTAATTTTGTCTTACAACCCTTCGTTATACCTAAATATATCAAGAACATGGACCTCAGCATTCCAGAGTCATAACTCATGTCAAGCTAACCAAAGTAAGCATATTTAGCTTCTGGTGGCCCACAATCTATCTCAAAGGTCACCGCACTCTCCAGGGTCTGAGGAAACCCACAGTTGCTGCAATGTCTGTTTCCTTTGAAATACAGAAAAACCTTCTTCTCCTGAAAAAGAAGTCTTTTTTTTTTTTTTTTTTTTTCCATCAGACCAGGTGATCTGTAATCCCAGCTTTTGGGGGGGAAAGTAAGAACAAACGGAAGAAAAAGCATCAGATAAATCAAGCAACCCGGTCTTCATTAAGCAAACACAGTCCGCCAAGTTCTTCTGGTTCTATCTACTCCACGAAGGGGCTGAAATTCAGAACAGCAGACTGGAAATGAAATGCGAGCTGTAAATTTACTTTTGCTGCCAATCAAGGAAATTAATACAACTTGGCTTGTCAGGATTCTGTGTGTCAACGGCAACATGAAAATAAAAATGTGAGCGTGGACCAGAGACGGCTTGTTTTTCTGAAAAGAAATAAAGAAATAGAAAAGAGACTGTCCTCAAAATATGGTGCTGATTAAAGGTTCTCACGTGAGCTCCTCTAGAGGGGGTGTAAGCAGAAGGGTAAAAGGAGTTTGTGCTTCACAAGGAAAATATTTAGACCTTGTACATAACCATAGCTGAGAAAAATTGTTCAAGGTCTAAATAGCGTGACTACATGAATTAGACTGATGGCTGTTCTGGTGGGCAAAGGGGATATTTGGTGGAGCAGTACATGCAGCGCAGCAGCACCGAGCTGTGTAAAGCATGCAGCTCTGTAAAACAGACCTGTGGCAGGGTAAGGTGAGTATAAAACTTTGCCTTTGTAGTAGAGCCATATGCCACTGGGAGTCATTAGTGATTTTGTCTAGTCTTACAGCAAATTACAAAAATGGCTCTTCTTCCTCTCGCTGAATAATCTTGCTCCTCTCACAGGAGGTTAGCTATTTCTTTAACATATGCTCATATTTTATTTTTTCCTTCTAGAAGAGCAACTTCGTTAAAGCTCTGATTCTAAAGTGAAGATCTGTGGTAGAGACGTAAATTAAGTATTGTATGTAAATGTAAAGGGGGAAGAATGTAAGTATGTAATTTATTGGGCAGCAACAGCATATTGCCGAAATACTGCCATCATTCACTGGCTCTTCTGCATTGCTCTCCACTTTTGCTGAGGCAGCAGCTGAGGCAGATGAGAGCCCCTCCTGTGCTAAGGCAAAACCAGAGGGTGTCAGAAGGAAACCTGCAGCACAAGTTTTGTTTAAGCAGGAGAAATGTGGATATGAGCAAGAGAGGTTTCTGTGCGAATTATATCAGTGGCAAATAAAGGATCATATTCTGGCTCTGGCAGAGGGACTGCTCAGTTGTGTAGCCCATCATGGTGCTGACAAGTCTATAGAAGGAGAACTGGAAAGACTTCGGGTGCCACAGAGCTTCTAAACACCAGCATTTCAAGTCATACAATGATGGGAAGGGAGCTGAGGCATTGCCCTTCAATCAACTGCTTTCAATGCTACTATACCTGCTGCACTTGTTACTTGGATAGCAAGCCTTGGCAGAAAGACCAGGGACACTGTAAGGGTCAATGAGATCTCAGAAAACAAGAACTAAACTTGCTAGAGCTCCTTCATAAAGTTTTTTCAAGATGTGGTCACACAAGAAGTATTTGGTAGGGCCGTGACGTTGGTCGCTCAGTGCCCTAGTTGAACAGACAGCTGGGGCAGCTCAGTCTCCTTCAGCCCTGAACCACTTGGTCACCTCTTTCCACTGCTCCACCATAACAGATTCCTCCCTTCCACAGAGTCCATTTTTCTTGTGATTTCCTACCATAAACCAGTCAAACCTTGTTCTGTCTTAGGTTAAACAAAGCAGCCACACTAAAAAGACGTAAAAATGAGTGACATATTACGTATATATATAATGCATACTATGAAAAAATGTCAAATGGACCAAGATTTTTGTTAAATAAGAAAGTCACATAATTTAACAGTCTGGCAGCCTCCACCTGCTGCCGTGCTCTGCAAGTTGTCCCTCTGAGATGTAGTCATGGATGAAAGTATTACCAAGCAGGAGTAAGGGAGAGAGAATCCATCCCCTGGTATCCTCAGGCAAAAGGTTGTGTACAATGCAATCAACAGATTTTAGTGCTGTAGTTTCAAAAAGCTTCAGTCACCCACTGCTCCTTCTCATTCGCATCCTGCAGGATACCCGATTGGAAGAGGTCCCTTTTTCTAAGTATTAAAGTCAGGCTTTAATCTTTTCAAGTTACGAATATTGCGATTGGGAATAAGAGAGAGAGAGAGAGACAGGTGCCAAGACATGATGAAGAAATTCTGTTTCTTCTGCCTTGTGCTTTTACCGAGATTCATGTTTCTCTGAGAGTGGAACTGAAGATAATTAAAACAGGTTTCAAATATTGACTTCATAGCTAAGGTTTGCATGACAAGACATGCAGATAACATGAGGCAGAGCCACTGTGCTAAGCAACACACTCTACCTTTGAGGTTATTTCCAGCAAAGTCATTGAGAGTCTTTGCACTGGTGGCTGAAAGAACCGGATCCAGCCCCACCTCATCCCAGGACACTCGATGCACACATGCTGTTCACAGCAAACCAGTGATCCTCAGCATCTCTCAGACCCTGGTGGATGCAAGAATGACTTCAGAAAGGATCTTTCTGAGGCAATAACTCAGGCATTTGCACAAAGGACTGAGTGATCCGGATCCACGTGGTAATGTTCAAACTTGAGTGAAAAAACTCAACAAGAACAACCCCCCAACCCCCTGCAAGTCCACTTTTCCTGTAGCCCAATTCTTGCAGTTTTTCATCCTTGTTAGGAAAAACTTTCTCATCATTACAAAGACGCTCTAGTGAAGAGGTTAACAGGAATCAAGGATTACAGAGACATCTGGCTTTAAAAAGCCCCAAACTCTTCAACTTCAGCCTTGGCAGAAAGCTGGGGTCCACTGGGAAGGATAGGTTATAGATTGATTGCAGAGCCTGGAGTCACGGCGCCAAGACCCGATGCTATGGCTTGGATGTGTAAAGAATACTGTACAAGTGTTTGAGCCATCAGGCAGTCAGCGCGTTTGTGTCCTGAACAAACTTCTTCTCCTTCTTTGTAAGAAAGCTGCTATTTATGTCACACATGTGACATAAAATTAAGTTTGCCAAAAAGTTTTCAAATCTCTAGTGTGCTCCAAAGAAGGAGGTGTCTGAGAGACTTGTTTTACTCGTGTTTTGTACCTGTCCCTTTGCCTCTCTCATGGGAAACAAGGACTGTCTAAGTGCTAAGGACGAAAGGCAAAAAGCAATCCCATTTAAATTGGTTTCAGTGGATGTGTTGTTTTTTAATTTTCTGTGCTAGCTTAAACAGTTCCCATAAGAGCTATGCAAATGTAATGGCTAATTTGACAAGCTTGAATGAGTCATCTTTCAAAACCTTATTGTACAAAACGTAACATGGTTTGGAACTGTCTCCCATCTGTGTAAAGTGATATTGCTTCTTTTTGCCCTTTTCTTGAATCAAAGGCAGATGCGAACATCAGTGTTTCTCTGCCTATACAAATGCACACACGCAAAAATACAACCTCTTTACACACTGGGGTTTGCAGCTGGAGCTACAGGCTCTTTGCAGACAGTGATTCATAGGTAAAGACCCACTCAGTGTACTCTTCCAAGGCCATCTTCTCAAGGAAATAACTGTAGATGAAACGCACACAATTTATTTTTCAGTGTGTTTTGCCATTAGTACAAAAATAAATTGTGGAATATAAGTAGACGGGGTTGGAGAACAGGTGGTGCTAAAGCAGCCAGTTAAACCTACTGAATACTAAGAGGCATTGCATTGCTGCCAACCTATGACGAGTCCAACGCTACATTAGTGTCGTGTAGCTTTTGGACCTCCAAAAGGAAGTGTGTAGCAAATTCCTCGTGAGTTGAATGGAATAAGAGCGAAAAGGAGGAAGTGCTGAGTGTTTGGTAGAGGAATACCGCTTGTCCCAAGCATAAAACAGAAGTCAGCATGGGAAAGGAAAAGTGGACTTGCGCCTTTGCATTTCAAAGGAAAAAGTCATAAGGCAGTGAGGGGGTGGACTTCTGAATATCTCAGTGTAAAATAAAGTTCTGGCTTGCACATTGGCCCTGCCAGATGTTTAGTGTAGAGTTTAAGTAGGTAGAGCAAGAAGTGTGAAATCAGATATCTGCTTAAAAGACAACTTTATGGTTGGAGGTGCTGACAGAGGGGTTGCAAAGACGGAGGTAGAAATGAAGCTGTAAGGGAGAGGAGTTAGAAAGAAGTGAGTTTTATTGTGTGATAGATGACCAAGACCTCAGAAGTGCTGGTTTGGAAAGAACAAGTTGGACTTAGTGAGTAATTGCTAAATAATACCAAATAAAGAAAGAAAAGGAGGACAAGAGCAGATTGGGACTTTTGTCTAGAACAAGAGGAGACTTAGGGTCTGGGCAGAACTTTTAGGTAGGAAGTATATGGAGAAAGAGAAAGACACAAGCTCCAAGGCTTTAGAAAACATGGTGATAAAGGATGCTAAATAAGTGATCTTAAAAATTCTGGGAGAACTAGAAGGGACTGAAGAGTTGGATGAGCAATTCCAAGAGAAACAAGCCAAAGAAGAGGTCAAGAGTATGGAGGAAAGGAAATGCCAGCAGTAGAAAGGATACAACAAGGAAACATCTCCATGTCCAATGTTATTTCTGAGAAACCCAGAGTGAAAGCAGAGCCAAGGCTGCAGAATAATTGCCTACAAAATACTATCCATGTGGACAGTTAACCACAAACATAGCAACTAGGATATCTGAGATACAAAACAACGTACCCACTGGTCTTACTTCACCATGCCCTACTGCCCAGGGAAAGGTAATTTTCCACCTCAGGATGCCAGTCAGACTGGGCTGTTGTTCTTGAACATCAGGAAATCCCACTGAGTGGTACTCAAGGGGTTAATCCATCCTTAAGTTTTGCAACTGGATTAGTCAGCTCAGCTTATTCTTGTCCCCATACCTCCCCAGTGGTACTGTAGTGTGTTTATAAAAGTAGCAAACAAATCATTTGACAGCAAGGGTTGGAAGTAAAAATTAAAAAATGCCATACTTTCCCTATTAAATTTTGATAGTGTCCCAAAGGCTTTCAATATATTGCACACGTCCAAGCTCTACCGCAGAATAATTGAATCATAAAGACTAATACCATGTGTCTTTTGAGCCTGTACACGAGTCGGGGAATGCTGCGGGCAGGCGCGAGAGTACAGGAGAACATGGCACGGTTATCTTTGAATTTCCTCAAGTTGATGGGAAAGCAATAAATGCTGTCTTGCAGTCCTAGGGAAATATTCTCTCCGAGAAGGGAGCTCAGATATTTTAACCCTTCCTAACAGCCAGCCAAAAAAATTTACCAGCTTTTCCAGGCTATTTTTGGGGGTACTCTCAGGTAAGCTGAGATGGTGTGGGGTAGCTGCACTACATCCGTGGGAGAGTGATGATGGATCTATAAACTAACCGAGGCTGTCCTCCAATATTTAATTTTTTTGAGATGCTGGTCTGAGCTGAGTTTCAGCCCCTGGAAATTGGTATCTGGCTGAGCTCATTCAACAGACTCAAGCTCTCAGATCTGTAGGAAAAAATTGGCTGGATTCAAGTATTTTTAGTCCTGGATTCATATATGGGTCCTGTGTAGAAGAAAAAAGTTGAAAATAACAATGGCAAGGTTATAAAAAGCTTCTATAGCTGGATATAGCAGTGCTGATGCCAGTGCAGTGACACCAATGGGAAACTCATGAGAGACAGAGCCTTCCACAGAGATCTTCCACTGATCAACAGCAAAGCTCACTTGCCCTCTTAGATGAACTTGTTGGCTCTGTAAAGGATGATAAATGAGAGAAAATAAAAGTAAGAAAACATTAGCTGTTATGTTACAGTCAAGAGGATGATGTTCCGTAAGTCCAAGTTTTGTATGTTCAAAGCCAACACGAAGAGTGGGACTTCCCTTCACTATAGACCCCTAATAAAGCAAAACTCTGCAAACATTTCCAGCTGATCGTGCTTCAGAGCTGCTTTGAACTTTCCCTAAAGAAGGAGGGGGGCGTAATTTTCACAGGCAATGTGAAAGTTCTTCACATTAGAAAGTCTGAGGGAATCTTTGGCTTTGGTCTAAAAGCTTCGGTGCTTTATTCCAGAGATGACAACACCCATATACAATGTGTTTGCAATAGCAACACTGCTGGTTAACGGGACAACTAAACTCTCTCGAGCTGACCCTTTTTCATTGATTTCATTGAGCTAAGAACATGGAACAACAAACAAATTTTTCTGAATATCTCTCTTTTTTCTTTTTTTATTTTTCTGAATAGGAAAAGCCTGGACTTGATTCAAAACCTTGGAGGACTTTTTTCATGTGCCATACGGACTTTATGATCATTTCACCTGTAACCACACGCTGCCTGAGGCTGTAAGTGTTGGATGCTCCATTGTATAAGGAGTTAAGCTTTTTCTACTAAAGTATTTAACCCTATTGAACGCTGATGTAACCTAAACAACGCTAGTTTTTGCAAAAGCCTTAGTGCACTTATCCGATTTAATTTCTGCATTTGTTATCATGAAGTATAAATAATTACAGCTTTGACCTTTTGGGTAGGGGCCAAGCTGTAAGTGTAAGGGGTAAACACAATAAATAAATACATGTAAAATACAATCCCCCTGCTCTGAAAACAGTAAGTATTTTCTGCATTTCCAAACTAGTTGTGAGAGAGTTAGCTGAACACTCATGCACTTCATAGAGTCACTGGTTTTAGTTACTAGAATAATAATGCAGGGACTGTAAATAGGGTTTATGACTTTTTATGAGAAAGCCATGTGATGCTTTTACAGCTCTCACAAGTAATAAATGTCTACATCAATTTGATTGTTTTATGTGGGTTTTCTTCTTGCTTTACACCATGGAACTGGTTGAACTTCACTGGGAGTCCATTTGAAATTCTGACATTTCAGAATTTGGTTTAGAGCCAAATCAGAAAAAAAACTTTTGAAAACCATATTTTCTCTTCAACCACATGAAAACAATAATTATTTGGGGTGAATTAAAATAGCCTGTTCTGATAAAACTAAATCAGAACAAAATACCTTCCTTTTTAACATACATTATTCAAAACATAAAATTAAATCACTTCTGTTATGAAAAGACAGTTAGTACAGAAAATCAAGTCATTTCACTCAAACAAAGTCCAAATGCAGTACTTCAACCTAGTCAAAACAATTCTTTTTAAAAAAATGAAACAAAACTTCATTGACAACAACATACTATGATCAGAAGTCTTGATTTCAAGTGGATGGCATTTTCCATTGAAAAACTGCCAGTTTTTTTCCTGCTAGCTCTAATCTGGTGTTACCATGTACAGCAGCACTTGGAGT
Organism: Rhinoptilus africanus; assembly: GCA_013400135.1. Lineage (NCBI taxonomy): Eukaryota > Metazoa > Chordata > Aves > Charadriiformes > Glareolidae > Rhinoptilus > Rhinoptilus africanus. Next base: position 123,264 of record VXBO01008848.1, on the reverse strand, counting down.
TAAAAATTACAGCATATTTTGAGGTCTCCCAGAACATATTTTCTCCAACTCCAGCAGCATTGCTGGGCTTTGCCGGCTGTGAGGTAGAGCACTAAGCAATGGAAACTATCCGTCAGCAGCCATGGTGCTCTTAACAGATGGTAAATTAGTTGGTAAGTATCACTTTACAGACCACTGGCATGAGGTTGGACCCACTGAGGAAGGAAGCTTTCTAGGAGGGTCCATGGTTTGCTCCACAGAAGCAGATAATCTGTGGATAATCTCTTCAAACACTCCTAACGTGCAACTTGCAGCCCTCGCTGTCTTTTCCCATGCTATGTCCCAGCAAACTTCCCATAAAGAAGTGGGAAATGGGACCACAGCCTCTGAAACCAGGGATAAAACTTCTCTCTTTCCTCACACTTGGTGAAACCCGTTAGATCTGCTACCAATAGGGCATTATGTGCCTAGACGATGGCTGATCCTAGAAAAGTTTTGCTATTCAGTGCTAGAAACCGTACAACTGGCTTGCATCAGTGCTCTGCAGCTTTGAATAGGCTGACCATAAAGGTACTTCACCTCTAAATTCCAACTCATTAAAATTAGTCATGCAGACAGAGACATGTACAGAAATGTTGTCAGAGTCTATACAAAGATATATTGTCATGGTTATATCAGGGACAGTGGTATCAAAGCAGGGTTTATATTTTGGACCAAGACCTGTAGGGTATTTGGTGGTCCTTAGCACCAACAGACTTATAACATCATACCGCTCATCACTGGATACGTCTGTCTGGGAAGGAGGCACAGCTGGTTTTATAAGCAAACTGTTGTATTGCTGAAAAAAAGCCCATGAGTTTGCAAACCTCACCGTACCTTTGAGTACCCACAGTAAGCACTCTCGGCAGCATTGCTCCCAAGGCAGGTCTTGTTTCATGCATTAATCTGAGTCCACATGATGCCAGCTTTGAGACAAGAGGTTATTGCTACAACTTGAAGCCTCTTCCTACAGAAATAAACTCATTCATGCACACGAGGACCTGGAGTGGATATTTGCCTTTTGAGATCATGGTTTTCGGTGCAAAGGCTGCTAGACGAGGTGACCCTTTGCTGCTGCACAGCTCCCTTGGCCTCCTGATGAACCTGCTGCTCCCCTCCACACCAGCATCCCTCACTCTGCTCAAACACACAAGGATGCTTGGAGATGCTGCAACTGCCCTGGGTCACTCGATGGAGCGACTATGCGGAAAATATCCTAGGATGAATGTGGTAGCCCCAGGTGACCTGAAGGATCCCACACTTTCATTAAAATCTCGGCTATTGCAAAAGCCAGAGCACTTAAGATGCCATGAAAGGCAGCAAAGGATGACGGGGAAAGATGAGCATTGTGGGTGGGAAAGAAATAGCCCAAAACAAATGCAAAAAACTGTCAAAACATTTACAGACTCCCTGATAATTAAGCAAGAGTGGGGAGGATCAATTTACAGATAGTGTCTTTCTCTCCTCACTTCTCCCTACAAGAAAATAAATGATGAACTGAAAAGGAGCGCAAGCAAGAGAGCAATTTTTGGAGAGAGTAGCCAAGAGTTTTATTACAAGCCTGTTCCTCATTAAGGCTTTAGCAGCCTCACACACAAAAGCTAATTACTGTTTTTATGTCATGTTATTTTGATTCATATTTCCTGTCTGGAAAACAGACGGGAGTTTTGGGCAGCCGGCCAAGGCGAGGGCCACGGTATAGTGCAAGCGGGAACCTGCCCCAGCCGCGGCACAGAGGAGACAAGAGCCTTATTTTTTTGGATTTTTGGGTTTTTTTGTTGTTTTGAGGAGGAAATGGGAACTTTCCATGTAGGCGTAGGTTGCTCCCAAAAAATTGTTGTTCTCCAGGGGTAGTGGAAAGAAAGAGATGTCCCACCACTCGTTTCTGGTCAGGAAGTGCCCCTGCGGACAGGGACGTGTGGCTTTTCAGTCCTGGTCACTTCTGGCGTTCCCCATGCTTGGATAAAAGGGAAAGTGATAACTTCGCAACCGGTGCAGTTTTTAGAAAATAAATTCTCTGAGGACCAAAATGCTATTCTCGTCCCTCTTATCAACAGAGGGATACCATGCGGTGCTCTCCGCAGGGATCATATCAAAGTGCCTGACGGGGGGGGAAGAGAAACAAGTCGCCACTGCTGCTGCCCCGTGTTTCCATGAGGTGGCAGCAAGGAAAAAAAAAAAAGTCCCATGAAATCCTTCTCCACAATTTGTCCTAGAATATTTCCTGCTTACACAGAGTAAATATTTCACCCTTATTTATACCCTCATTTCAAGAACATCCAGGTACTTCACAAGAAGACCTGACGCTAACCTCTTTCCCTGCCTTCAGGGAACAGAGCAGAGTTAATTTAAAATTTGGGAGAAAAGGAACAGACTAAATGAGTCTTCCAAGGCCACAACATTTTGTTTTCTATCCTATCTATAAAAAAAAAAAATAAATCTCAGCCTCAGCAGTAGTGGAGCTCTTCTGCAATTTAGTATTCCAGATAAATGCAAGAAACTGTGCATATTTTCAGAGCTCCAAATTTTAGCTGAGAAATGGTGATGGCTAGGAAATTACAGGTTGGAGCTACTACAGGTATCTACTGTAAGTGAGTGACAATAAAAAATCTTCTATACAAGCTTAAGTATGTTATATCACTGATAATTAATTGTTCCACTGTCAAATGTTTCCTCCATTTCTGTTTGCTTATTTTCTGCATAACTCTAGCTTAAGTTAAATCATTAGTTGCTCCTACTAAGTTGAAAACCAATTTAAATGTATTATTTAAAATTCATGGAGTTTTAACTGGACACAGAGATGACTAGAAAGCTTTATTTTTTCCGACTTGAGGAGCAGAACTGTAATTCAATAACTTTTAGGTTAAACTTTCCATGTACGTATTCGTCACTACCTGCTGCCTTGTAGCATATATGGCTTGGAAACTCATCCCTTTGGCTGGTGATGAAGAGAAGGCATATGAACAAGATCTCTTTTAAAAATGTACTTATTAAGGGAATATTTCACTTTTTTCTTTCTTTTTTTCTTTTTTTTCCCCAATAATGTTATATGAAATAAACTCAGTCGGGCTATGGGAAGCACATGACAATGCTTGAGGCAGAAGCAAGCTTTGCTCAGCAAATTAACAATAGACGGAGGATCAGGATGAGGCAAAGCCTCAGAATAACTCATCGCAAAATAACTTGCATCTTCCCAGAGTCTCCTACTGCTTCTTTCTAGCCTGTCCTAGCAATGGTGGTTAATGGCACCCTGGACATTTGACTGGTCAGTTGGGTTTCTCTCTTATTCCTCTTGCTTGGCTCAGTGCTGCTGCTAAATTTCTATCCTCTTCCGACCAACATATGCCAAGAAGAAAAGGATGTCATCTATGGAGGACCTTTTTCTGTAATCTCCCTGCTTACAGGTCAGTTTCTTTTCTAGTGGAATTTAACAATTTAACTTTTTTTTTTTTTTTGCAACCCTCCACTGAAATGCTTCAGTGGTGGAGCACACCAGCTTTTTGAGTAGGTCCTAAGGACAAGTGTCCAGCACAAACCAACAGGCAAATATTTGATGGGTAAAATATCAAATTACCCATGTTGGCACCTGGTCAAACATCAGGTGCCATATTCTCACCCTCGCCCTAAAACACTGGGGGATATTTAATACTTTTTAAGGAACCAGGTAAGACGTTTGTTTCTGACTTGAACCATGGAGGTGCAATCAGTGTATCACCTCCAAATACCGTGTTCACTTATTGGGGGTGCAATGTCATGGCTCTTGTAGGCAAAACTCATCCTTCCTCTTGAACACTTCAACCTCTCCCTGCAGAGAGAGGTAACTGCCATGTGCAGAGGAGGCATCCCAAGGAGGTGACGTGGATATCTTGGGCGTAAAAAGGTAGAAACAGTAAGAAGCTACAAATGAAATACTACAAAGATTAATGTTGCAAAGATTAATATTTGTCCCTGTAGCTGTTTTCTGGAGTCTGAGCTCTCACGCCCTTTGGAGACACCACACTGTCTTGCAGACCCCATCCCTGTGAAAGCAGTGGGGATGTCATGAAGCTTAACATGAAAATTGGGATGTTTTACACCAGAGGAAGAAAACAGTAATTTTCTTTTCTTCCCTAGCTATTTCTGTTGCTTATTCCTCCTTTCTCCTCTTGCCGTCTCCCACCCTGGCAGTCCTCGGCGAATTGCATCACCCTTTCCAGGCTGAGCACTGTCACGCACTGAGTAAGCAAGTGCTTTACGAGCGAACTCCAACACAGCGAAACATGGGCCTGCAGAAAGAGAAACCTCTGGGTAACTTTAATTAAGTTTGCATTACTTTTCCCAGTAGGACCTCAAATTTAATGGTATTACGTTTTAAGCTGTTTGGCAAGTCTTGAGAAAACAGTTTAGTGTATTTCACTAATAAAAACAAAAGCTGTGTAATAAACCAGGCCTCTGTTGAACCAAAATAAGGAGACATTTATCCTTCTGAGCGTGCAGAAATTTCTTCTGAAAGATGACACTGTTGACTGTGTGCTGGGACTGAGGGCTTCTTTCCCAGTTTGTCCTTATTTTGTCCTGAGTCAAAAAAAATTCCCATCCGCTTCATTGTGAACATGACTGGAGAAAGTGGGCAGGAATTTCACCAAAACCTTAGAAAGACAGTTTTTTATTATTATTATTATTATTTGCTGCCCCCTAAAAATTATCCTCTGCTTGGGATCACGATAAGAAGGGAATGAGAAAGGAACAATGCACTTCTTGCATCTTGCTCCCCCCACTCTTCCTTTCTGGGTCATGAAGCACAGAGCCCTGGATGTGCTGGACTGGGACGGAGGAGCTCATTTAGAAGCCAGAAACACCAACCGTAACCACTGGATGACACCCCAGCTATCACCACTTACCCTATACTGGGAACAGGAAATAGCTGGAGGCCTCAGATATCACTTCTGGTAAATGCTGACTTGTTAATGGTGACTAAGAACCTGGTCCGAAGCCCACTGAAGTCAATAGAAAAGGTGTCCCCTGACTTCAGTGACCTTTGGATGAGTCTCTAACAAGTTGAAGCTGTAACTCCTACAACTCAGTTGGAAAGAGAAAGAAGACAGAAGCTCATTGGCAGGAACAAATTACATCTCTGGCAGTGGCTGGCTACAGAGATTTATCGACCTTGTTAGCAAGGTCAAAATGGCCTCAGATGTTGGAAAGGACAGAAAAAGAGACCCTGGAGCCTCACATAATCAAATGATTGCAGAGTAATGGCAAGGCAAGGTGAATGAAGATGGCTTAGCTTTTTCTCCTCCCTGGCTTGTCCATGCTACGCAACTGGTCCCTGGGATGTATGACCTCAGATAACGCTGGGTTAAGGGAGAACATTTTCTCCTGCAGTGACCTTGGGTCCATCCCGTGAAATGAGATACCCAAAGCTGTGCGGGGCCTGATCCAAAGCTCACTGAAATGAACAGGAATGTTTCCATTGGCTTGCCTGGGCACTGGATCTCTAAATATTTGGTAACTCAAATCTGAAATGAAAGCTTTTTTTGAAGCTTTAATTAAATTCCTGTGCTAATTCAGAAAAAGGATCATTTCAAGGTCAGGGACACTGCAATTATTTCTTTAAAATCTTATTATGACTAACTGTTTATGGGGTTGATTCTTCTTTTTCTCCCTTTTTTTTTTTTAAATTACTGCAAGGATCCTTATTTAAACTATAAATTGAATTTAAAACTCACATTTAATATTTAGTTATGATGTGGTTAAAAATTTTATGTGCCAGGCAGTTGCTCTTTTATTTGCTTACAATGTTGTCTTTAATGAATGCCAAAACCATGCAGCTCAAATGAGCAAGCAGATGCCAAGTTATTAACAATTATTACCTTTTACAGTAATTTTTGGCAGCCTTTCACTTTTTTGGTGGTCTAATAATTTCAAAACAGGGAACTTTGAAATATTACACCAAGCCCAAACAGCACCGTGGATTGGTTTACTTCCTCTTTTCTGACTTATTCCAACTTGTTTCCTATTGTGAAATATTTTTCCACCCAACATTTGCCCAGCATGGAGCGAGGTTTACCCCTGCAGCTAAAAGCCATCTTCCTGATGAAAAATAACAACTACAGAGGTCTACAGGCCACGTCCAACTACTGTGTACAGCACACAGAAAGGACAGTCAAAAGCACAGCACAGGACTCAAAGGGAGTCCTGAGCTCACTCTCAAGGTAAACAAAGGTGCGTGAAATTAATGAATCCTCCCAAATCAGGATTAACTGTGCTATGCCAAAGGCCAGGTTTGGAGCCCCAGGTGAGGCCCCTTCATTCTGCCAAAGAAAAGTCCAAAAAGTCCCAAAGCCCCCACAGGGGGTGTTGCTAAAAGCCCGGGTCTCTTCCAGAAGAGAGAGATGGTTTAAAGCTGGGTTGAAGATAATCACTGCTCACAGCTTTGGTGTATGAGCAGGGCCTTCTGGTACTGTGACACCTGCAGAGGCTCCAAGGATCACTTTTCCATCCCAGGTCTTCGAACGTTCTTTATATGGTCTTCAGAGTTTTATTTGATAGTCCGTCGGTGTGCTGGCTGGCAGCAGGCAAGGCTAAGTCAGGCTGCACCCACATGTGATAGGTAATTCATTTTCTGCCAAGGAATTTTGTTGCTGTTAGTCCCCTACATGCTTGTCAATTCCTTACTAATAGCAATTTCTCTGGTTTTCTTGTTTTTTTCTTGATTTGTTTGTGGTTCCTCTTAGATTTTATTATGGAACCAACCATGAGCGACCTTAACATGTCTTCTGTTTGCTCTCACGTGTTGCATCTTCCAAAAGTAAACCTTTCATTCTTCATTTCTTCTGGGAAAAAAAAGAAAAATGCTTAACTGTATTTCTTAAATTACAAGCAAACCTACTGGCAACTACACGATTTTATAAATAATATTGTTGATAATGNAAATAGCAATTAGCATCCCCTTGTCTTGGGACACATGCCCAGAAGCCTCGCCTGTAAAACCGCAGCAGAGTGGAAAGCAGGATCAAGTGCAATGTTGAAAGTCACAAAAACAGTGGTGTTCACTCATGGGTGGCTGAAGAGCTTGTGCTTTCTTCTCAAGACCTCAAAAATCATGGCCAAATTCAGGCTTGGTCTTAGTGGGGGCACCTCCTGCTTTTCTTAGGTTTGAATTTGATCTATACTGTCTGTGATCCCTAGTGTCAACGCTACCTTGGATCTGCCGATCTTTTTTATTGTGACGCTCATTCCTTTCAGTACTGTGTCTCAGTTTCTGTAGTTTTCCATAGGTTGATTAGTTTTCCATCTGCCTCTGGAGTCAGCACAAATGCCTGTTTCTCCAAGGTGCAGACCAATGCTTTCTAGTACCATGGCCATTGCTACAAACATCTGTGGTAGCAATCACACAAGGCAGAATAGGCTCATCCACAGTTCCAAAGTTTATCACCATATTGGCAGAAGTTGATGTACAATTTTTGGTCCATAGTCGCTTATTATGGGACTAATAGAAGGGCATAAAGAAGACCATAGAAGAGTTATCATTTGGCTTTGAGGATTTCTATTTCTCCTCATCCTCATGTCCTGGGCACTGACATCTACTGAGTCTGGTTCTGGGTGGGAGTCTTGTATCACTCTCAAAATAACCTGATTCTTTTTTCTTCTTAATTCTCAGACTAGAAGATTTCAGGACAAAACAACTTTTCCAGTACTTCAGTTCTTTAAGTTAATTTGTCACTGTCACAGATATTAGATTTTTAGGACAAAAAACAGATGCTGAATAAAATGAAAATGAAATACTGACCCTTATTATCAGCTATCAAAGCTGCTTGTCTCCCTTTTGTGTGTGCCATATTTCATCCTGAAGAGAGGGTTCATTTTATTTATTTATTACACTTTAAAATAACTTGAGTGGATTAAATTCTGTTCCTCTAACCTAAACAGTTGAAGGATGTTTCCTATTGCAAGATGATGTTCCATAGCCAAAGCAAGATTTAAAAAGTCACTGGGGTAAAGTCTGTAAAATTTATGGTGTAATTTATTAAAGGGACACAGTCTGCTACTTTTTATAGCGGTGTGAGTATGTGTCGTGTACAAGGGGAGCAGTACTCCAGTGAGCAGCTCCGGGTGGGTATTGAGAGTCAGCGAACAGTTAGCATTTACATATGGTAGCAGTTTATTAGGAAAGCAGTTTATTAGAGAAAGAGATTCAAATATTTAAAGTTCCACTGGGGGAAGCCTTGAACACTCCTTTCCCAGGTTTAGAAGAGAATTAGAGAGGCGAGCTCAGTTCCTGAGCTCTCCCATCCTACCTGGGCCAGACGCTTTCCATGCAAATTTGTCCTTCCAACCAAAATCATGTAGACATCAGGACAAGCAGCCACTGCAGATTTGTCTTCTCCGGAACGTAATGTGACCAATGCAAAACCTTTAAGTAAAATCCCAGAAGAAAAGCAGAAATGGCAGCCAGTGGGTTCATGATATGTCGCTGGACATTTATTCTTCTTTTTTTGATGCCTGTAACTGCTCAGAAACCACATGACTTGATTTCCCGAGAGACTCCTTCCAGGGTGAAGATCTTCTACTTAATACTCCCTAACTAATATTGTTATTTTTGCTAGCGTTATGCTCATCAATAATAATGCTCTCACACGTGGTGTAATTAGTTACTGTGTTACAGTAGCACCTACTTAATCCAGGATTAAGGCCTTGTTGCATGAAGCGTTGCACAGACAAATAACAAAGAAGTCCCTTGTAACGATTCCTTTGAAAACAACATTTCCTGTTTCTACGCTGAACAGAAATGAGACCACACAAGATTTACAATGAGGGAGGAATTGATTACAGAGCTTAGCAGCCATTTTCATTTTTAGGTTTATTGTTATTGTTATTATTAGTTCTAGGCTAAATAATTCAGGAAGAATATACTTCTCACTTGGACTTTCTAGCTCACAAAGAGCTTTTCATAGTACTGATAATTTGCGGAAGTTTAAGAACAAGCCATACACAGTAAAATACTTACGCTTCTTTCACGTGGTGTTTGTACCCTACCCTGTACCCGCTGGAGACTTAACAAGAGGTCAGATTTGGTCCTGGGTAAATTCTTTAGCTTTTCTAACCACTTACAGTTCTGGAAGACACCAAGATTATAGCCTTGACAAGCCTAGAAAATATATTTTAGACATTTTTATTGAAATTGCTCTTTCTGTAATTCCGAGCCCTGTATACTTACGGAGTCATGAACTCCACTACAAGCAACAAAAAATTTACCACTGACTTCAGCAAGGGCAGTATTAAATCAAAGGTTATTGGGGGTGTTGGCTCTCTTGGCAGGGTTAAACGAAAAGTAGTTTCAATAGCTCTGCAGCAACCTTTAAAAACATCCTTAGAAACGTCCTGCTGTGCACGCTGAGGACGCATGTTGGTTTGCTGTACTGCAGGAGAGCTCTGGGATTTTCATATCCCTGTGTGCCCCCTGGATGCTTTCAGTGTCTTAACACACAATTCCACCCTCATCCTGACAGCGAGCCAAACCCACACACGGGTATTGCCGGGTCCTTCCAAATACCTGAGATCCATTCTCACCCATAACAACACAACCTGTGCTTCTATGGATAAATTTGAGTCCACATTATGGTAAAAAAAAAAAATTAATGCTGTTATCAGAATGAAAGTTTTTATTTTAAATTTATATTTTCCTGAGAAGAGTTATTTCTCCCCCTCTCCCCTTTGGGTTCATTGCAGAGACAGGAGTCCACCAGGCAGCCTGATTTAATCAAATTTTCTAGAAGAATTGAAATTTGGTATGTGTCTACTTAGAGAGAGGTAGATTATATTCCCTCCAACAGTATGGGATGGGAGCAGGAGGAGAGTAGTGTTATCTACAGGAGGTAAATAACCCAAGAAAATCATTACTAATTGCTTGTTTGTGTCCCTGGCAATTTTCAAAAACCCTTCAGAAATGGAACAGGAATGTTCAAGAAAGCCACTGGAGATGTTGAAATCTTTGCAAAGGAAAGACATATTTAGTGGAAATTCCCCTTCTCTGTCCTGTTCCCAGGTCTGGACAAGGACTTTGTGTCTGATTTGCATTCTTAGATGTAGCAGCCACACTCCTCTCCTTTTATTTGTCCCATTTCTTTCTTTCTTTTTGGTTCTCTATTTTTGACCCCTTTTCTTTGGGGATGGGATAGGAGGGAGAAAAGTCTTTTCTAGCCAGCAAAGTCTGTCACATCACTAGATTTACAGGCAGAAAGGGAGGCAAAAAGACTGAGCTGATACTTCCATATAGCTGCTTGCAAGAGGCAGAGATGCCCTTCCAGGTGGAGTGACATCCATCACACCATCTCCCTCCAGCCCTGGGGCAGCGTGCTGGGGGATGCTCTCTGCAAGGTCCATCTCGGAGCCGGGGAGAGGTGAGAGAAGCAAAAGGGCATCCCCTGAGGAGCCTGTTGTAAAGGATTTCTCTGAGGCTGGAAGGTAAATATCTTATAATGCTATACAATGGTGGAAAATTGTTTGGGGGCCAGATGGAAGCATCCTACGGGCTGCATTCAGAGCACTGGCTGCCAGATGGAAAAGGCTGGCCACAAATACACCTGTGCAGTTAAAATGGAATAAGCGTTCCATGTAGGCAGTTATATCTGTGCAGGTCATCCACAGAAATGGAGAGGAGTGAGCTGCTCTGTGTAAGGTACGTGTAAAGTAACACAGACACGGCGAGCGTGAAAATGGAGCTCTGGGTTGGCAGGGGCTGGGGAGAGAAGGTGGAGACACTGCAATGGTGTGATGTGACCTGGAGCTTGAACTGGTGCTAATCAGGAGGATTAAAGTCATTCCTTTTCCTCTGTAAAATGGTCACAGAACATTAAGGTCTACTTTTATAGCGGTATGGCTAAAAATTTGCACATCCATAACCAACAATATTGGCACAAAATCACAGGAAGTCCAGACCTTAAGTGTTGCACTAATCTTTTTGTGCTGGAGACTCTGCCCTTAAAAGAAAAAAAAAAAAAAAGAAAAAAATGAATAAATAAAAAAAAAAGTAGGGCCAATTAATTTAGAAATGAGAAAAATGAGAACAGAGAGCAAATAAACAATTAAATTATTCAGGTATCCGAAATCTATGTGCAATAGTCTTATTTTATAGTAATGCTTTCCTTTTTGAATGACTTACAAATGGCAAATAAATATTTAAGAGACTTTTATAATAAAATTGCAAACATGACTAGAACATGTCAAACATCAGTTAAAACACATTAGTCTGAATTTTTATAGTTTGTTATAAACCAGGGTTATAAGCAGCCTCTATCAAAATGATTTACCATTTATTAAAATGGGTACTTTGCATAGATAAAAAACCTTACCTTTCATTAACCATTTATAAGTTCATCATTAACAGACAGTGTTGTTTTACTATAGCAGAAATGTTGAATTTTTGATGTGCTCGCTGCCAACACTGGTAAGCTGTGAAGAACAGCAACGTGTATCCCCCTGCTCTAAGCGCAGCCTGACATCCTTCCCGTAAGCGTGCAGATGCTCCAGCCCCAGCAGAGGCTGCAGGCTCGAGATCGGGAGAGAAACATCTTTGGCCAGCATTTTGCCTAGGAATAAGAAGTTGACTGATAGCAATCTGCAAAGCAAATTCATCAGTAATCTCGTAATTTGAGCGTCAAGTCTTAGGACTCCAAAATTTGCAGTGCAGGGGAATATAGGTGTAAGGTATTTATGCTAGGTCCGAATAAAGCTAATTCCAGCCAGTTAGGATTTATTCCCTTTGGGAACAATGGCCAAATAGCATCAGCCGCTGTGTTTTTGAGCCGATCCTCAGTGTTTTTGCCAAACCCGCCTGGCGGTGCTTGCAGAGGAAGGGCTGTGGATAGGAGCTCACCAGTGTATTTCAGGGCATATCTTTTGCCTCTCCCTCACCCCCTCGTGATCTGGAAAGCAGCCCTAAGGGCACATACCATTGTTCTGAAGTCAAGCTTTATTATTTTTTTTGAGAACAGGCTACTTGAGACCTCATTTTCTTTTGAACTAGGGAGAGCCCATCTGTTAAGTAAAAAGATACCATATATCACCCTGCTAATAAGTTTTCCTCAGCAGTTGCTAAAGTCAAGTGTTAGTCTTCAGCTGGATTCTCATTAAAAAAAAATAAAATAAATAAATAGATACCACTGGCTAGGAGATGAAAAGTATCCTTTCACCCACATTATAAACTTACCTCCCACCCCAAAAAGAATTAATATTTCAAGTCATGTAGCAAAAGGATTTCAGGGTTGCATGTGGCAGACGAGAGGGTTTGTAGGGGGAATTAAGGCCCTTTTAGCCCCTGAATAAAAGTATCTTTTATAGGTAATTCTACACAGCAAAGCAATTAACACTGCATTAATGTAATGGCTTTTCCTACAAATCTATCATGTGAAATAACATAGAGAAAACATTTTTATGATGAGCAGCAGCCTCCAGTTGAGGGGGGAATAGGAAGGTCATGGAGAGAATATTTTCTTGGAGATGTTGACACATGAATTTTTACAGGTTGGACACTGGTAAGCGGAAAAGATCGAAGCCTTTTTTCTTCAGAATACCTTGCCACCATCTGATTTCTGATGTTAATGCAAACACAGTTTTGATCTCTTTGATATCTTTTTTCTCTCCTCCATTTTCTTTGAGGGAAGTCCAAGTTTTTAGTGCTGGGCTGTGAATTAGGACTGTTATGTGAACTGCAGGAAAACCTATGGAAAAGCTTAGTGAAGTCTCCAGGGTCGTAAATCCCCCTCAAGCCCATCTTAAAAAGTTCTTGTCTTAACATCTTGTGCTTCAGGGGTTCCCAAGGAGCAGTCTGAAACCCCTGGATGTGGGACACATTCCAGCACACCCGTTCAGCTACCTCTGAGATGATGTGCTTGAGGTGGCCACCCTTCCCAGATTACTTTCGTGGGTGCTTTGCAACCGAGAAGTGAGTTTTTTAAATTTTTTTTCATACATTTCCACTATAGAGCTGGAGATGACTGAACTCATCTCGAAAAGTAGTTATGAAAATTAGATTAACATATAATATATCAATATTCATCCACATCCTCCTGAGAAAAGGATGACGGTATCATCAGAAACCGAAGGTATTCAGGATTTCAGTTTCATTAAGGATCACTCTCAGAAACACTATGTCCTTCAGCAGTATCTCTGCAGGCAGGTCTCAGACGTTCTTGAGCGTCATACATGTCATAGGTCCCACTTTGAGGACCCACAGGCTGTTTACGCACAGTTTTGCAAGCTGGGACTTTTCTGAGGAACAGACATTTGGAGCTCATAACCCACCCTGGGAGGGCCATTGCATGGTGGTGGAGATCCAGCGGAGCAGTGAGACTTGCTGGCCAGCACAGAAACACGCTGCTGTAAATACCAGCAGGCAGTCCTGGGAGCCCGCACAAGAGCTCGCTGCATATTTCTCCAAGCTATCATTTATTTTACAGCCCAGTTAATACTCCCGTCTTATCTCTGAGAAGAAATACAGGACATAATCCTTCTTTTCCTCTGACTGCAATGTCCTCCCCAGGCTGTTTGGGACCATAACTGTTGCTGGGCCAGCTTCAGGATAAAGTATCTGTCTGTAAATTTAGGCTGGAAATTTCTAGCAGTTACAGCAGGACCTGAATTTCAGTGGGTTGCTTGCATCTTGCTTCCTAGATGACCTCACCACTGAGGACGGTGTTGTATAAAAGGTGCTGTTTGATATTGGGAGGTCTCCTGAAGCTTTGGACTTGTTGACTCCAAAGAGCAGGAGATCCAAGGTTCAGAAATGGCTGAATTAGGGCTGTAATTAAAACACTATCTCCTATGCAATACAGTCACATAATTACTGCTTATAGCCACATTTAGCCATGGCTGATGATGTCAAACGTATAACATGCACAAACCCCAGCAGCGACAGGAGACATTTATAGCGGCTTGTTTGGCTTTGAAAATGGAAGATGTTGGGTAAAACCGTCTCTTCCACCACAAATGGAAGAAAGTAATAATTAACGTGATGAAAGGAATGGAAAGCTTTCTGGTGGGACGTGCCATCCATTGGGCACTGGAACAGGATGGGCTTTTCCCCGGTGGGGGGCACCAAGTTTTCCAGACAGGCGTTTGCATGAAAAGGGACTTGTTTGTGTGGACAGCCTTGGGGAACCCTCCGCTTAGCTTAACATAGGGATTTCTGTCTGCTGGAGACAGGTTCCCAACCCATGCCTCCATCTGTCACAGACACTGCCCTGGGGCATGATTCACTCCCAAAACTCCCTTCCAGCTGGGGTGGACCCAGCGCCAGGGAAGGCAGGCAACGGCCATGGTAGGGAGCAGGCACAGCACACCCAGTCCCAAAAGCATAGAAAACACACCAAAAATAGTTACCTCTCATGGGTGCTGCTTCTTTTTGACCTCTAAAATGTGGCAGCATTCACAGCAAATCATTGGAGTTGAAGTGAGGATCTTCCTCATCCCAGGTGAACTATACCTTGACAGAAATCCTTCCTTTTTTCTATTTTACAATTTGGAAGAGATTTAGCATGGAGATAGGCTCTGGCCCCAACACTTGTGATATGGCAGGGTTCATCCTTTGTCTCCTCAGTCCCAAAGTCTCCGAGCCTCAGGATGGGGAAGGTGAAGGACCATGCTTCCTCCCATTGAGTGACTACAGGAGAGGAGAGCTTTCTCAGGGTAATAATATGGGGTTTTTTCCTGATTAAACATCTAAATTTGCCTACTGGTTTACTCTTAAGGAGGTGCCTGGTGGGAAAGTGTTAGTGGTACCATTTCCTGCCTGGAGTACCCCAAATGGTCATGGGATTGCACACACATCAATAAGCTTCTCTTCACACTTTTAATGCATATTTATTTGAATAGGAACAGGGCAATATAGGGACATAAAAAATACCATCAGCTATGCTGCTCTGTGCTGCAAGAAGGCCACCTAGCTCTTTTGGCAGGCTTCTCTTGCTGTTGGATGAACTCCGAGGTCCCTGTTAATAGGATAGCACTGTTTATTATCTCATAGAGATCATTATAAATAGATGCTGTTAAAGATAATGCCACATTGTAAATAAAGGCGCCATATGAAATCACAGTATTTAACTAGCTGCTGTCGAGGTATTTCTTTTCAAGAGAAAATACTCAACAGCCAACACTTTGCTGAGGCGAAACCATCCAAACCATCTTGGTGACAAATCCTTTATGAAAATACTTTCATTTATACAAGAAATAGTTACTTGCATGGGTCTTTTCTATATAATTTGGTGGATGTATTGATTTGTAATGCCAAACTGATACAAAACCTGTCATTTTAAAACCCTACAGAACCTTGTAACAGAAAATTTGTTCCTCAAACAGGAAAACTGAGACACAGGAGACATAAACAGGTTGTGTTGGCACCAGCTTTTTACCAGGCTGCACATTCAGATTCAGATTTATTAGTCTGGAGACAAATGTCTCTTTGGGAGGAATGGAAACCAAATGTTGCTGGCACTTTAGGGATCACATTCACTGCAGAAAATACAAACTTAGCAAAAAAAAAATAGGAAATGTACCCCCCCAAAAATTGCTACTCCATTTCCCTCAAAAGTGCCAGACTTCATCAGACTCCCAAAACACACCCCCTCCCTTCCCCCCTGGTTCCTAAATGAGTGGAAACCAAAAATTGCCTGCAAATTTTCCCCTTCCCCAGGATTGGATGGCATCCCCCTTGGTTCAGTCTCTGGCCTGGCTTGGCAAGCAGGAGGGCTGCCTAGGACCAAGCGCTTTCCAAGGACATGAATGGGATGGTTCAACACCACTGGAGGCTCTGGAGCTGAGACGGGGTGAGGTTTTCCCCCTGTAGTGCAATTCCCACCACAGGGTTCACAGAGAGATGACAATCACTCCAGGAAGTCTGATAACACAGAGAGGCTGGGCAGAGGGCAGGGGCAGGGAAGCTTAACTCTTGCATCACCTCAAACCATCTCTAGAAACCTCTTTCAGGATCAAGAGAAAATGAAAGCTTGTTTGCATTCAGTTAAATTTAACATATCTGTTTTAACATTTAACTTGAGCAGAGCCAGTGCTCCAGCCCTTGGTTTGCAATGCGGCATGTGCAGCAGTGTAACTCCTAAGAAAATGCTGGAGTCTGCTCTCCTGGCCCATGTTGTTTGTAGCTTTGGTGTGCTTTACGCAGAGAAGAGGGTCAATCAGTACCCGTCTTTTATATCAAGAAAATATCTATAACAAAGGAACAGAACAAAGCCACCATGGAAAAGAGCCGTATGTAGGTAGGACATCTCTCTAACATTTATTCTTGCCAAGTGATTCCCATATCGACATCTGCAGGGACCAAAATCCACAGCTCACATTCTTTGAGCTGTCAAAGCAACCCTCAGCATCAGGATGAAGTTATAATTATGCAGGATTTCACTTAACAGACCCTAGAGGAAGCCTGACTTGGGCAGAAGCAGCAGTATGATAAGTCAACCAGGGCAAAAGGTCTGATTGCTATTTCCCTTACAGAGAATGGGAATAGTCAATTGGGCAGGGAGAAGCACTTATTGTCCTGAGACAGTCTGTGGCTTTCCACTGTAAAATACCCACCCCAACAAGAAGTAGCAGATGTTTCATGTAAATCTGCCACAGGACAGAAATGTCCAGAAGGCTGGGTGACCAGATGTACAGATAGGGATGGGGAGACGGAGGAAACTGCCTTTCCCCTGGGGGAGTACCAGGAAGGAGTTTTCATTAGCACTTTGGATGCAGGAAACACAAAGCCTGAGAGCTATTAATAGAAATGTCCTCTTACATGGATGCTCGAGAAGAGCGGGCCTCCAGGAATGAGGAAATGACAAATCATTATAGATCCATGGAGGCTGCTTCACCCATGACTGAAGCAGCAAGAAATTCCTGCCCATGTACTTCCACCAGGAGCAGACTGCTGGTGTTCAGTTAGCTTTGCAACCCCTCCCACCGGCTGGTGTCCAGGGAAGAAGGGGAAGATGCAATTTGATCACGGAGATGCTCATTAGAGAATTTATCCAGAGCCTGTGAGGCTGCTTAGGGTTAATGCAGACAGGCTTTTCAAGAAAGGCGGCTGTCTTTGGGGAGTGAAGAGGGTGTCCTTGGAGGTGGGATGTGAATTTGTGGGGGGAGTAAAGGACAGCTTTTCAGGAGTCTTGTCATGGGTTCCATGGTCTTGCTGACCCACATGATTTCTACAGTTCTGGATCAATTTGGGCACTGACTGTGAAAGGAATTCAACGCGGGTTCTTGAAAACTGAATAAACCCTTCTGTCACAAACACCCTTGTGATTGCTGGGGCTGTGATGGAGAAGGGACAAAAGCACGTTTGGCTGTAGCTGAGTAGTCCCTATAAACAATTATCCTGGAGACTTGTGTAAACCATATAGTGTCTCATTGCCTAGGTTTCCCTTCATACAGAGATGTGAGAATAAATGCATTAAATATAGTGAGGTTATCAATTACCCAGATTTGCAGAGGGCAGAGGACACACCATGCATGGTCAGAGTCATCCCTGTAAAGATCCTGAAGCAGATGGTTATGACTGTATCAGGACGAAAAAAGAAAAGCCAACAGTGTATTCTACCTTAAAAATTGTACAAGGCAGTAGAGAATCCCTAAGGCTCGCATTTTAGTCCTGCAGGAGGTACTCTGTGCCTCCTCCTAGCTGCACCATAGTACTAAAATCCTTTATCACCCCAGAGATCTACTCTTCTCCTTACTTTCCTAGTCTGTGAAATGGAGAGAATATTTAGCTTCCGCACAGATTAATGTCAGGCTACTGCAGAGATGTAAAACACTCTGCTAGTACTACGTAATTACATTATTATGGTCCTATAATAACACAGGCAAACCTATTTCATTTAAGTGTTGGCAAGGGTAACATCCTACTGTATGCAAAAGTTCATTCAATTTCTTTCCAGCCTGCTAAAATGGCAAAATAATTCTACCTATTCCCTGTGGCAGTAGCATTTACAGTAGTTAAAAATAGCAGAGCAAAATTGGTTCAAAATAATGAAAACAGAGCTTTATATTGTCATGCTACCTACGCTGCTGTTGCTGAATAGCTGGCATTGAAGAAGAGAGAAAGGAAAAACAAAATAGAAATTGTTTGACACTGCCAGTAGAATGTAGATATTAACAACCTTTTTGGGCAAAGTTTCAGTTTTCCATTATTCCGTGCACAGCAGTTGTTTCAGTCACCTTAGCACGTCTGATCAGAGAAAATGACAATTCTATGTAGTTCCCAGATACGCAACCATTTGCATTTATCACCTGCACATTTCCTCATAAAGCTGAGTCCACTCAAGCCAAAATCTTGTGGATGTCTAAAGGAAAAGGAGAAACACGATGGGGCTAGAGATGCCTGCTCCCTTCCAGGGGTCAGTCGGGGTTCTGGTGGCGGGTGGACACCAGGCTGCCCCACCACCATCCTGTCAAGTAATCTTTGATTCGTCCCAAGTCCCACCTAAGATGGAAAAAACTGTGCAAAGGGAAAAAGTCTGAAGGGTAAGTTTGCTAAAGCTGATTAATAGAGGACATCATCTGTCTGGTTGGTGTGGTTACCTTCACAAATGTTCCTCTGTGCCCAAAGGAGAAAATTATGACTCACACAGAATAAACCAGATTTCTCCAACTCGCAGGAAGACACAAGAGCGAATGCTATTTATGAGAATAATTCCTGATGATTTTAGTGACTCCTTTGCTTTGCACTGTTTGCACTGGTCACTAATTAACCTTGTTGGATGTTGAATCAATTGGGTTTGGGGGATATTAGCCAGTAAAATTGTGCCTTCCTGATTTTTTTCCTGGCCATGAAGATGTTAGTTAACATCATCCATTTTGGATAACCTGGAAAAGCCAAATGTTTATCTGTTGGTGCATAAGTAATACAAAGAGGTATGAAATACAACTCATTTTATATTCTCCTTCAAAATGCCACCTTCACAGAAAGCAAGAAGTAAGTCTCCTTCTCCCTGCTCTGGCCCTTTCTTTTTTTTTTTTTTTGATAGTATTTTCATGAAAAATCTCATCTTTTTACTATTTTTAAAAAACAGTTTCTGCAAGAACTTGGTGTTTTCTTGTTAGTTGCTTCATTGTGAAGGCTGTGATATCCATGGGGGCTATCTGTGGAAATGCTTTCCAGTCCACTGAGGGGTGGGGAATCCTTTCTCTGGGAGGTGTCTGTCACTTAACATCTGATGTTCCTCAAGCCAAGACAAGAACCATTGGACTTCACAGATGTTGGTCTGCCAAGAGCCACTGTGGTTTCGCCCATCGGGGTTGTGGTTGTGCGTCACTGAAACATACCTCCAAAATCTGAGCATCTTGCATACACATTCACACCGAGAAAAAAAAGAAAAATAAAAAGAGAGCAGAGAATTATGGTAGATTTTAGGAAAAATAGACTGAGTATTTTTCCATCTTGGCCTGGCCCAGTTCAGAATGTGTGATTTTACTGGCCTGTGCCAAGGGCTCATTTTTTGGGGGTTATTTTTGTTTATATAAAGGAATATATTTCACTGTCAATATTATAGCAGAGAAGAAAATCTTTTGGAAGACACATATATGTGTTCAGTTGCTGGGCATTATATCCTCTTTTTTTTCTTACTATCTATTTCTCGGCAACCCCTGTGCTTTCTCACTATGGGAAGTCACAACAGCTCTCATGCCAACAACCATCTTTCTTTTTCGCCTTCTTGAAGAGCTTTCAACTTTTCTTCCTGCCTTCAACAGATCAGTGCCACCAGAGGTGAAAAAGGCCTTTAACTGCTTCCCTTGGCAGTATGATTGAAGGATGCTCCATTCGAAGAGGCATCGCCAATCATGCTTCTTGGGTAGCTGATTGACATGGGCATTGTCAGCTCCCAGCTGGCCCTGGATGGACAAGCACCTGAATTCACCTGTGATCGAGGAACATGCATCACTGCTTGACAGCCTGAGCCCTATTAGCGAAGGAAGGGTCATTAAAGAAGCAAACTGCTGGCTTGTTCTTGCCACGACCGTGTTTCACATGGTCCAACTAAAACAAATGTCCGAATTGACATTCCAAGCATAATAAAGAGGTTTCCATATCCATTGCACTTTCATTGCACAACACCCTTCAATAGAAGTGTTCAGCTAATGGAAAACCAAAATCGCCCAGAAAAAAAAAAAAAAAAAAGAAAAGAAAAACCCATCCATTTTTTCAACATCCTCTTTGCTTTCAAATGAGAAAGGAAAGGGGGATGTAGAGAAGAATGCAAAGAGCAAACATCTTAAAATGCCAACAAGAGCCTTTTGGAAGCTGATTAGAACCATTTGTGTGTGGTCAACAAAAAAAATTGGAGTTTGCAGAAAATGGAAGGGAGACAACCTCTGCTCTGTTCTGAGTCACAGAACAGATGCCAGTGTTTCTTCTGACTTTACAACTTTTTCTTGGCCTATCCGGGTGAAAGACTGATTAAAAATGGGGGCTGAGAATGCTGGTTGAAAAACCTCCCAGATTGTAATCCTAGCACAAGGGCAAACGCAGACTTGCAGTAAATCATTCCTGGCTGTCTGGATCACTTATCAAATACAGCGAGCAAAGGCACACAGTTACAGCCATAGGAAATCGCACGTCCAGTGGCCTGCTCCTTGCAAGGGGCTGTTGCCTTGTATTCGGTGGGAAACAGAGAGTAGAGAACAAATTATCTGAACTACTGTTGAAGGGGAAGGGAAAAAAAAAAAGCAAAGAAAAAAAAGAAAAAGGAAAAGAAAAAGAAAAAAAGAACAAGATTTCCTTTAAAAAGAACCATAGACATGGATGGAAAGAGATTTATCTACTCCAAAACCATTTTTCCTTCAGCGGTGTCTTAGGTAAAATGAAATAAACCAAGAGGATTGAATTTCACTGGGAGAATGACTGTGAGGTCTGCTGTGCAAGCCAGATTTTCCAACCATACATTTAAAAGCGGTTACTCAAGTTTGGGTTAAGAAAAAAAAAAAAAAAGAAAACCCAAAAAAACCTCCACTTACCCGATTTCCGAGCAGTCTGTGAATTGTGAGGTTCAGAGATGCAGAAAAACAGAGCGCTTATTTACAGGTCATGGAGATCTTTCTGAAGGACGATGGTGTCAGGAGTTTTTTCGCTGCCCTCTTGACCTCTCTGGGGGGTTTGTGTTGTGCTGTGTTTTATTTTTCACCATCAGGGGCTTCAGCGAACATAAAATTCCTTTCCCCATGAATGCTCCCAAGAAAAATGGGCAGCCAACACAAGCTGCCAAAGGTCTGCTAGGTGCAACTGCCATGAGCATTTTGAATTACTGGAGTGCCAGCGAATCAAAGGCAGCTCAAACTGGAAATACCATGCTCATGGTAAATTTAGCATCCATTATACCCACTAGTAAAACCAGCAGCAGCTGAAAACACTGAAGAGGGAAACTTAAACTTCAGAAATCAAGGAATCTCATTCAAGAAGAGTGTCCTTTATAAATGCAAGAGGGTTAAACCCTGGAAAGGGTAAAACTGAGAGCGCCAGGAGCATTGATTTACAAGCTGTGAGACCCATCAAACACGGGTAAAGGAAGAGCCTTTTTTGTGTTGTTGATTTTTTACAGGATTAAAGGAGATAATTAATTTGCTACAGCTTGAACCAAAAAAAAAAAAAAGAGAGGTTTGGCCTCCAGAACTGGTGATAACGCAGTGGCTGGGAATTAATACTGATCCAAGACTCAGACCTTACAAATTACCTGTGAGGTTTGTAGGTTTCTCATTAGCAGTTATTCAGTCACGCTGGCTCAATATTGAACCAAAATGCAACGGTTAAATTCCTGATGGGGTTTCAATCTATGAGACTTTATTAACCTTCAAAACTTGCAATCTATTTTAATCCGGCACAGCAACTTTTCTCATGGTACCTATGTCTCTATATGGATCAATCAAAAATTTGTATTAATTTTTCTGGTTGTATGGTTTTTTCCTAGCAAACTTGATCTCTATATTTAACCTGACTTTCAGCAGCATCACCACAGATTTTGGTTTTGCACTGAATGTTTGTAACTTTTTGGCATATCATAATCTCTTGGCACGCCCTAATGCTTCTAAATGGCGCTAATATAAATCACTCCTTGCCTTTTTAATCCAAAATGCTTTACGACTTGATCTGAAATAATGCAGTTGCTCAGACTATCCAGTGGTGTTGTAATGGTACAAAGCAGAGAAATAAACCCAAAATTTGAAGAGGGAACTTCACCTCTTTTCCATAGTTTTACTGCCACTAGATATGAATCCAGCAATGGCGAGAAGCAAACACATTCAGGACCAGAACTGCACTATAACAGAGAACAAGATGGGACATGGTTTAGCTTTTACTGACAGAGAAAGGTGCTACCTTCAGGATTTATGAGCCTGTAGGTAGCTCTGTCGTAAGAAAGGTTCTCGCAAAATGTAGGATAAGTTACATGGGAGGCTTACTTACCTTCTAAGAACCATCATACGGTCAAACTCCTCTGATATCTTGCGCTCAATTCCTGAACGGCTTTAAAAATGATCATAACGTTTGAAAGTTGTCTGCTATGAGCAGAAATCTAGCAAAGAGGAGGTATCAATTTAGCAAAAGCTACTGCTAATGCCTCCCTAATTCTAACACTCCTTAAAGCTTACCACAAATACCAGAGAGGTGAGACGGTGAATATGCTTATCAGGCATCCTTATTTAACTAATTAGCATAACTTTATAGGCTTAGCTAAATTATTTTTTTTTTCCCTACCATGGCAAAACAGCAATAGCTTGGTCGTTCTCCAGTACAGGAATTTTATTTTTAACTAGGGACATGGACAGAGCCTTTCCCTTGTGTCAGGTTCACACCTGGAAATGCCTTAGGTGGGAGGAAGGGGAGGACTGTCCATCACCACTGCATACCCACCAGTAGGTCCAACCCTGGTAACAAGAAAGGTACTTCCATGACACACGAGTGGAAACCACCACTGGTACTAATTTATGTCATCAAACAGCGAGAGCTTGGCATCACTCTGCATTACTGAAAGAGCAGGTGGGGCAGGTCTGCAAAATACTTGCCCTTCGGACATACCAGCATTACTAGGGACAGGGGAAAAAAATAAAAAAGAAACCAGGACATTAACTTTCTGAGTTTTCTCCATAATTTCCAGCTGCCTAGATGTTAATGAGGTCGTTATAAACTTGCTCAAATCCCCCTTTGCAGCCTCTGCACAAAAGCTGTGACGAAGCTGTGCTGTTGCAGGGTTACCTGAGATAATACTGCACGGGTTTTTTTAATCTGAGGCTGCCCCTTTGGTTAGTGTCTGGTACCTTCTCCAGGCTTAGCTCATAACCATCTCTCAGGAAGCAGGCGACAGATCTACTCTCCTTTTCTTTCTTTCTGACAAAAGAAATTGCTTCTGTTTTCTATCTCCAAGGAAGTAGCTTTGTTTTTATGATCCTAGTGGGGAAAACTAAAGCTTCAGAAACTTTATTTTTCTGATTTTATTTTTATGGAGATATTTTGTCTGTCTTTCCAGCTTCATCTAAGCTGCAGCAATACTCTAACAACCCACAATCTCTTCAAAAGGGATTTTTTTTTTTCCCAAGATGTTCTTTTTGCTGCTAGCAGAATGGGGAAAGAATTCAGCTGTATCTCTTTATCTTCACTGGAAGGAAAGAAATTAGACAGATATATTACAATTCTTATCTTATTCCCTATGTCTCACACATATGCTAGTGGAGGGAAATTTCAGTTCAGGGAACATGCTAAAAGTTAAAGGAGGGTAACTGTGCTCAGGGGACAGAGAGGAGATGGGCTCTCTGCTGGGGAGACTCTGGCTGCGGAGAGGGATGAGCCCAGGACTGCAGCAGGGATATTTTCAAGTTACTGCTCTCTTTATATGAAAAGGAAAGAGGAGGCTGTCACTTCTACTCTTTCCTCTTTTCCAGTTAAAAAGAAATTTGCTCTGTCTCCTCCTAACTCACCGACAGTGCAAAGCGATGCCTCTCAGCAAATAAAATTAGTGAAAACATTTACTTCCCCATAAATACTGCTGATAGGCTCACCTTCTGTAATGAACCCCAGCAACATCCTGTTCTCTTATTTTTCAGTCCTTGGCTACAAAATTTGGCTTCTATTAAATGGGCACGCATGAAGCTTTCAGTGATACCGGAAAACAAGTTTATGTTCGCTTTCTTAATTCTGCATCATAAAACCCCTCCAAACGTTTATATCTAAATTAAGCCTGGTAGCAAAAAGGAAAATATTGGCATGCTTTAAAGATTGCGCCATTTATCCTGCCTGCCAGCTCAGAAACACCCTGATCTATAGCAATACCCTCCCAGAGAGCACAGTGCATCCTATATACCACATTTGCTCTCCTGAGGACAGATGTCTTTGTTGCTGTCGTCTTTGAAGAGGAAAAAAATATTTTGGTAAGACGTATTAAAGTCAAGCCTCTGATTTTTTTTTTGCTCACTTGCTGAGAATTGAAGAAACCTCATTACTGCTGAGGGGGGAGCCACAGATATAAACTGCAGAACTCTGCAAGTGTTTGAAGAATTACAGAGAGGGGTTTCCAAATGCACCTCCTTTGTAATACTCTACTACTTCCTATTCCTCACATCAAATGTTTCAGAGAAATTATTCTGGAGGTGAGTGAAAAGGGGGTGAGGAAGTGGTAGGAAGTAAGACAACATCTTCACACCTGAAGATTTTTAATGTTTTTATCTGTGGGCAAAAATGCATTTCATGCGAGTTCTCCTTTCTTGTCGAGTTCTATGCTGTAACGTAGAAATATGACAGGAAACTTGGAATTTCTGCAACAAAGATGGGACAGTTTTTACAGGTGAGTTCTGATGCTCAGTAACAGTGATCCTGAAGGGGACTCATCTGCTGTCAGCCGAGGCTCCCGCAGGGGTAAGCGAGGTTTGAGGAGCACAAAGGACAGGATCGCCTTCTCCTGACCTTGTCGTCTTATTGAAATGGGGGCCTATACTCAGCCCCCTGTTGCCTCCTTTGGGTCTCAGCTTTCCACCTCTGGCAGGAATTGGTACCGATGCCAGCTTCTGCACTGACAAAGGTTTGAGCTGACACCAGCGGCGATAGTTTTTCAATAAATCTGATACCAGACACCAGAAATGTTTGCCGCAAGACTGCTCTCCATCCTACAAACGCAGATAGATCCCTTTTAAAACCGTGTCAGCTTCCACCTCGCTGCAACTTCTTTTGCAGTAATAACACTGCCCTGCAAGGGGAAATCCAGCAAGTGAGATCTGATCGTGGTGACTGTCAGCCTGCAATGGCACTCAGGAGAGCATGTCAGCATTTCTGTGTTTATAAGCCACCTGATGCAATGGTAATAAGATGCTAACATGAGAATCCACCTCCGTAATCCGCCAGCTGCTGGCTGCTCTATCCCTTTTTGGTTCAGGAGTTTTAACAAGATGTTTCTGATCAATGTAAACTTCCCATACAAAATTGAGTGGAATGTCCCAGTTCCTGAATAAAACACACAGTTCTTCGTTTTCTGTCTAAGCATAATGTGGCCCCGCTTTAGCTACGGCTCTGGAAATGAAAGTGGTTTCTAATCTTCCTTTGTCATCTAACATTTTTTAAAACAGGATGGGTCTGGCAGGTGAGATATCAAACAGACACCAGCCGGCGCAGCTGGGGTATCTTGGAAACAAAATGCATCTCACAGCCTTATCAACATGGGCAGCATCTCAAAACAAGTCCTGCTGATACATACCCATAAGCTTTGGTTTGGGATTCTTTAATGCCAGAAAGCTGTCCACCTTGGTGGGACTGAGGTATGTAAGAAAAGTTATTCTCGTGCATAAATACTTACAAACGAGACCCTCAGTGTGTTCGCAGATGATGTTTTTGGTATTGTTGTCACTGTCAACAAATGAAATAATAATCAAGCAGCATTAAAAACATACATCGGCTCTGCACTTTATTCAGGCACAATTCATTATGGCACTTCATTTTCTTGGGAGACACACTAGCTGTTTGATGGAGTGCTATGTCTGATGGCATAGCCCAGCCTAACCTCTTGGTGTTTGCATGTGTGCAAGGGTGAGATGTGAGCAAGACACCCTCAAAAATAAGGATCACAAATTCAGCATGGATTTAGAAATGAAACCAACAGCATGTCAGGAATACCGGGTTGAACTAAACCACAAGGCTATATTTGCATTTGACTCTTGCAGGCTTTTGTGATGAGGATAGTCAGCAGCACGTGTCCGAAAACCTCAGCTGCCCACAGTGTGATACCCTGTGGCTTCCCCTGGGAATCAGGGAAACTGGCTCCCTGTGCCAGTTACAAATCCCATGAAACCTCCAGAAAGGATGAAGTTGATGCTGTGCTCCCCCTCCCTGTTAGTCCCATATCGTACTTGACAAAGTCATGTCCTTTCAGTCATGCTTCTGGAAACAGGTTTGGTTTTATGCCTCCTTCAAGGGCTCGGTGAGTAACTGCTCTCCCAGTTCAGAGGCACAGAAACCCTTTGAGGGCTACCAGGGTCCCCAGCAGTGATGCTCTCCCAGATTGAGCATCATAGAATCACAGAATGGTTTGGGTTGGAAGGGATCCTAAAGATCATCCAGTTCCAAGTCCCCTGCCCTGGGCAGGGACACCTCCCGCAAGACCAGGCTGCTCAAAGCCCCATCCAGCCTGGCCTTGAACACCTTCAGGGATGGGAACACATAACACTCTTTCTCCTGGGTCTCAAACAAAGGAACTCACCATTTCAATATTGTCCCCTCTCTTGACTTGAACCCAGGCCTCCCAGCTGCAAATTCAATAGAAAGTGCCTGCTTTCTATTGAAAGCTGCTTAATTGGCTGCTGTTCTTGCTCCTCCAGCTGAATTTGCATTAAAGAAAGACCTGCAATCTTTGGCATTCCCTATGCAAAACTCCATATTTAGCGTATAGAGCTGGCAGTTCTCTTAACGCCCACATCTGTCTCTGCTCGCCACAGCTGATTTATGTTTAATATCTCAAAGGCATGTGGTGCCAGTCCCACGTTGAGCTCTGGATTGTGGTGGTCCGTCTGTATTTGTTGAAATTGGGCCCAAAGAAGCTGGCTTGGAGCAGAGACTGCAAGGAATGTGAGCCAGTGGCCGTCCAGACAGCTCTGTCAGCAAGCTCAGGAAACTGGCTGAAAAATACTGGGAAGAGGCCCAGATTTCCAACAACCTGTGGAGCTCTCATGAGAACACTCTGTTTTAAAACAGAAAGTTGAGTGATATTCTTAATTACAGATTTAAATAATAATATAAAAAAAAAGGTTAATGATGTCCCTTGCCCTTGCAGAATGCAAGGCATGTTCTCCAAGTTGCCATCATCAAAGAAGCAGCCTTCATCCTCTTGTGTGGAGACTTCGTTTTCATGTGCTGCATTAAGTGCCTTTTCTTCCCAGGCAGAGATAAAGATCAGGACACTCTTGGGGTCCCACAGCTATGGGTTGACCTGTGGATCTTTACAGCAACACTAGCCATATAGAGAAATCTTTGGCTTGGGATTTGGCATTCATGGGCTTGTGCAGGCAATCCACCACCTTCTCCCACCAGTTACCTCGGAGCTGACGGTGGGTTTTGCTTGTTAAAGCCATCATCCCATAAAACAGAAAATTATCAGCCCAAGAGCTTCAAGTCCAAAGGGCAATTTTATCTCCTGAACTGATGAGCTCCACTGTCTTATATGAGGGACAGGACACCTTGAGCACAGATATGATTTAAATAAGCATTTGCTTTAGGCCTCAATATTGGAGCAACAGGGTGAAATGCAAGAGTTTGGGTTGTTTGCTGGATGATCTAATTGTCCCTCTTGGTCTCAGATTTTATGAATTTAGGCTCTGGGCAGAATCTGGTGTATTGTGTCGGTCAGAGTCTATCCTGAGAGCATGAATTACAGCTTTTAATCATGAAGAGGCACCTTGTAATCTGTCTGCACAGTTAAAACAGAACTTAAATGCTTTCTCTTGAGAAGTCCTCCTTGAGTTTTTTTCTTTTTTATTTATTGGTCATGGGATTGGGTCAGCATATCCGGAGCTTGGGAAATTGCACAGATTTAATATCGGGCTGCAATTCATTATATCTGAGCACTTAAGGCTATATACATTGGGACAGTGCTTCATTGCTTTTTCAGGTCAGGAAGTGACTATCCCATATCCTGACTTGCACAGAGCTTGCAAAGAAAGATCAGTTAAACCTGTGTTCCTCAGATTTTATTCATAGTCCACTTGATTTCAAAAGATTTTCTCTCAATTAAAAAGTACTTAGAAGATGAATTTTAAAACATTGAAAGGGGCTGCTCATAACATGTACATTGGTAAAAACCAAAAGCAAACTTGGTAAGAGTAAACGGTTTTATTTAATTTGAAAATATTTCATATGAATGGAAAGATACTTTTCCCTGTGTTTAAAAACTGATCTTCTCTTTATTATTCCACATGTCAGTGCTCTACAAACTTTTTTGAATGTCAGTGATGACATTAGGAAGGGGAGTAAACAGAGAAAAACGTATTAGGAATAAACTCTTGATAGTGACTCAAGGTTAAATAGGATAAAGCCTTCCTTGTAATATTTGTTAGAGGCTAAAATTATGTGGCTCTGTAAAACTGTAACTATAGCTGCCTTTCACAAAGATTATCTGTTAAATACATGCTTCTTTTGGTCAGCAGCTTGGTGGCAACGATTCATGCCAACTGGCCCAGAAACCGTGAAAATTAGTTTATGGCTCAGTCCTGATTCTCTGTTAAAAATGTCTGATTGAAAAGTAGGGTTGAGAGGGAAGGAGAGGACTTCAGAAGTTTCAAGTGGAATGGAAACCCAGTGTAACAGAGCACTAGACTATTTAATACCTATATTTAGTACCTCCTGATCCCGGATGGCTTTTATATGGACTGGTATTAAATACTGGCCTGGATGGAGAATTCTGAACAATTTAATAAACTCTGGACAAAACCTCAAATTACTGGTCCAGAAATAAGGACCTGCAAAGAACTTTTGGGGTCTGTTTCCTCTTTTTAATTACTTTGCTCCTTATTCTGCTACTTCTGCAGGAAGTTTGTTCCAGAGCCTCTTGCTGCCAATGGAAATGACTTGGTCTGAAGAGACCACCAAATTGAGCAAACTAGACATTTTCGGATCATTTATTTTCCCTCTAAACCCATAAATGCCTTTCTGTCCATCATGCACTGTGTATGCCAATATTGTTCTTTATCCAGTGAGTTCTCCCTCCTCCCCAACATGTTTCCCTGGATGCAGTCTCAGGGGACAGCTGTGTCCCTGCTCCATGTCTGCTTCGCCAAGCTGGAGTGCAAGGTCCCTATTCCATCGAACATCCTCATGCCTATACACTGCATCCATTCAGGTTCAGATCAGACACCTGAAGGCATGTGGTATTCCGGGTGAGGACCAGTATCTTTCACCATCAGATTCCTGTTTTCCTCTTTTCAATGCATTCATTAGTGTTTCGCCTCTCTCTTTCAAAAGTAAGTCTCACTGGCAGCTGGTGATCTTACAGTGAATATGTATATACACCAGGTCTGTCTTTCCCTCTATCTTTTTTCCGCGAATAGAATAGAATAGAATAGAATAGAATAGAATAGAATAGAATAGAATAGAATAGAATAGAATAGAATAGAATAGAATAGAATAGAATAGAATGGAATGGAATGGAATGGAATGGAATGGAACAGAAGTAGATTCTGACTTGCAGAAATTCTCACTCTCTTTCCTTCTATTGCATATCCTGCAGTTTTAAATCTAATATCTTTTATATTACTCCAGCCTCTAGTTGGAGCAATTCTCTAGTTCTTTCTAGATGTTATGCTGAGCCTCTTTCGTAATGATGAGGTCTCCAGGATTTATTTTGCTTCTTTACCTGATCTTGTCTGAACTTTGGTTCTTGAGAATGCCAATTAAAATTGGTATCCATATTGGTCTTCGGGAATTGTCTATAACCTCCCACCATCCAACAATTCCAGATGTGATCGGCTCCCGTTTAGCAGGTTTCTTCCTCAGTTACAATTTGGTGCAAGCTCCCATCTTCTTCACTTTACCCAAAGACTTCTTCTGAAGCACTACCTGCTGTTTTTAGCTCTGCTTAGAGAATGTAAAAAAGATAAAGGGAAGACTTTGTGTTAGAATTACCTCAGGTAAACTCACATCACATTTTGTATCTTTTCTTTACCTTGATGTCTGTAATAACCCTTATTCTCTCCTTTTTCCCTAAAACTTTTCAGATTACTGAGGACAGATGCAGGCATCTGCAGTTGCTCAAGTCACTCCTGTTGGATATATTTATTTGTATCCTGGCTAATGGACTGTGCCAGTTTTTCCACTATTCTGGGTGATTTTTTTTCCCCTCTGTACACTGATTTCAGCATATTGAGTCCTCTGAGTTTTCTTGCCACTTCAGATGTGGTAATTTCCATTCCCAGCCACTCATGAGCCGTCCAACCTCTACCCCGTATTCTATACACTCTTCCTTACTGAAAACACATGCAACACATTCATTTAACTTCGGAAATTATACTCAGGTTCTTTTAATCTCATCACCATCCTTACTGCATAACAAACCCACGCCTTTTTTTCTGGTTCTCTTTTTATTCTTCTGGTTAAAGAACTTCTGTTGTTTATTTTAATATCCTTTGCAAGGTCTAACTCAGCTTGACTTTTGGCAGGTCTCATTTTACCCCTATGTTTGCTGACCTCTAAAATGCAGCTTCCTTTGCAGATTCATCTCTTTTTCCACTCTTATCCCAAACAGAGCCTATGAAGTGAGCCAGTTAACTCTGGGCCCTTCAAGTTTTTCCTCGCTTGTTTGCAGTGTGAGACCCACATCAGTTTTTCACTTCTGATGCACAGAGTTTTCAAACATCCTGCAAGTACAACTCAGCAAAAGCTTAGCTGGAGCTGATCGCCCTAATCAGAGCCTTTAATAATCAAAGATCACTCTTTGAAATTAAATCAAGCAAGCAAGCAAATGGACCTGATATCCACAAACTTTGGGATTTTTGTTCCCTCCTCTTTGTGTCAGCTCACAGTGGATGGAGTTTTATTCTGATTCTTGGTCTCCCCTTCCAGAAGATCATCTTTATGTGCCAAAAAAAAAAGCTTAAAATATATTTACTTTTGTGATTTTCTGGTAAAGTTATCTACTGGTAATTACATCTCAGGATAACCAGGTCTTGCTATTACTATTAGTGTTTGTCCTCCCACCTGTGTCTAGCAGTTATGGTCTCACATGTTGAAAAAACTCCTTGTGGTATTACATTTTCTAATAATATTTCATATCTTTGTTCAAATCCTAAAATGTGAATGGTTTTCTGAGAATTAAAAGATATGGCACTACTTAAAGCTTGACACTATTGTCATGACGATGGATAATGTGGTATACCTTAAATAATGGACCAAGATACTACAAGGGAATGAGCTAGGGTGGCATAAAATGAATAAAATAAAGCTATCCCTGACTCAGGAGCTCACCAACAAAATCTAACAATATCAGTATTGAACTTGGAAAGATCCTTCATATGATATGGCTGCTTATATCCACAGTAACTTGAATCTCAATGTTTAGAGAATAAACAGCATTACTCGCTAAATCTCTCGTTCACATATATATAGCAAGAGGAAGGTGTATAATTATTGACTTCAGAGGTGCTATCACACTTGAACAAAAGGCTGTCCCACTGCCTGAAAGCAGGAACAACTTCCTTGCTTGAAAGAAACTGATATTGTCTAAGGGTTTGATCCCTGTAAAGAAGTAAAGAAATGAAAAATACTCACTATTTGGCTTGCCTGAAAATATTCTTCCAAATCATTATTTAAATAAAAATTAAAGCCTTGAATTCAGTGAGTTTTCCCAAAAGGTGTCTGCTTTGGTTGCCTTAATTTTTAGTTAGAAGTTTGCAAGGTTTATGCAATATTTCCAATGAAAACTGAAAGATGTGAGCTTTCTTCGTAATTTTTCTATTTTTGGACTTCAGTTTTTGCACAATTTTTCTTTTGTGGCAAAAGTTTGTAAATGCATCAGTAATTTTTAAGAAAACACTTTTTTTTCACTTTTTTTTAAAATACATGTTGTTGGGATAATAATGTGCCCTTGTCCAAATTCTGAACTGAAATGAGCTCCGTTTTTCTTTCCCAGTGATGCTAGCTCACACAGTGTTGAATAAATCTTAGAAGAACACGCAGCTGCTGTCCTACAGAAACACCAAACTGCAAATGAAACCTAACAGCTGAAACTCCCATTGAGATACGTGAGAGCTGAGGTTGCACAATCATGACTTAGTCCTATGTTACTATTTGTTTTATGCTTGCAAAATCTGAACAAATATCCAGAGATTGTATTTATTCAGCATCTCTGCCACAGAATGTCGTGGGGGCCAAAGGAATGCATTCAGAAAGGGATTAGACAAATTAATGGTGGATAAATTCACTGGTGGCTACCAAACATGGGAGTCTGGATGCAATGTCTTGTTTACTTAGTTCCTAAGCTGCTGGGAGCTGGAAGGACAAACCAGGGAAAGGATCATTCTGTTCTTGCCCTTGTTTTTAATCTCTTTTCCCTGACCAGTAACTGTCTGCTACTAAAAGACCATCATCATCATCATCACCATCATCATCATCGTTATTATTATTACAAATTATCCATGTTTAATTTAAAATTTGAAGTAACTACCTTCTGCTGCATCTTCAGATCTCGTGTTTTCTCATGCCTCTTGAAACTCTGAAGTCTTCTGACCAAGACTAGTTTCTTCAATCAAATATCATTTAATCAGGAAAAAAATGTATTCCCAATAGCACACTAGATAGCCTCATAATCCCATCTGACTTCAAAATATCTGTTATTGTATCTTCATTAGAAACAAATCTCTTTCATCATTACTCATCCATGGAAGTATTCAGATGGAGGCTCTTCCTGATTTTGATGTCATCCAAACATTCTTAGAAGTTACCAATAAAGGACTCTATCCCACAGCTGTTTTTTATCTTATTCCTTCTCTTACAACTACTTCGCTAATTTTAGAATCACAGACTCATAGAATCATTTAGGTTTGAAAAGACCTTTAAGATCATTGAGTCCAACCATTACCCTAGCATTGCCAAGTTTACCACTAAACCATGTCCCTAAGTGCTACATCCACACACCTTTTCAATACCTCCAGGGATGGTGACTCAATCACTTCCCTGGGCAGCCTGTTCCAATGCTTGATAACCCTTTTGGTGAGGATTTTTCTCCTAATATCCAATCTAAACCTTCTCTTGCACAACTTGAGGCCATTTCCTCTTGTCCTATTGCTTGTTACTTGGGAGAAGAGCCTGACTCCCCCCTGGCTACACCCTCCTTTCAAGTAGTTGTAGAGAGTGATAAGGTCTCCCCTCAGCCTCCTTTTCTCCAGGCTGAACAACCCCAGCTCCCTCAGCCGCTTCTCATAAGACTTGTTCTCCAGAGCCCTCACCAGCTTTGTTGCCTTTCACTGGACACCCTCCAACACCTCAAAGTCTTTCTCGTAGTGAGGGACTCAAAACTGAACACAGTATTCTTTGTATTTTTTGTTTATTTGTGTTTTAAAAGTACTTCTATCCATGTGGGGTTTTTTTTCCCCTAACTATTTACAAACTGTATTGATCCCTGGACTACATTCTACTCCATCGCAACTCTGTCAACTAAACAGTAGAAACATGATCCAAACTCACTGGAACTGAGCAACATCAACGCAAACCCTATGGTAGATAGCAACTCACTTGGTAATTTTACTATTCAAGCTGAATTAGAAAAGAAAACAAAAAAGAAAATGCCATTTTCAGACAGCCCACATGATCCTATATCGCAGCAGTTTCATTCTTCCTCCCCAAATACATAAATGTTTGCAGCACTTCACTCAGATTATTAAAACTGCTCTCAGAATGTATAATGAGTAAGTTGGTTTCTGGCTTACCAGATAAAAACAGAGCAGAAAGAAACCCTTTCTTTTTTAACTGACTAACATCCAGCCAGACAAAACTGGCTTGGTGGCCACAAAATACCATTATAATCAAATCTGATATGAACAAAGATTTTTTATTTGCTACATACCACTGGTAATTTTATGCCCACCACCAGATAAAAATTAACAACAAATATCTAATATGTCTTGAAATGTGTTTTTGTACTGGCTCACGGAATATATGTGAACAGTTTGCAATGCCCTTCGATTTATTTGTTGTCCTGCTTTGTTTGATGACAATCTATCTACAGGGGTATTTTATTTCATCAGACCCTAAGTTTGTTCAGAAATGTTGGAATGAGAACTTTATTCCTTAGTTTTGACAGACCACATAGTATTTTTCACTGAAAAAGCATAGCAAGGATATTTGAACCTGCAAATTTAAGGTCTGGTTTATATAATAATAAGCAAATTGCTGTCCACAAATGTTTTCCCTGTATACTTCAATTCTTATAGTCCCTTATAAAGCTAAGTGCGTAAAGATTTATTTAGATGCTGAAATGTGTTGATGAACAGGAGATGGACTTCAGAACATGCTTAAAGTTAAGTACATAGGTAAATACTTTTCTGAATAAACCCAAATGATTGCAAAGTGTGATTCCATGCATTCCATAATGCATGAATTTGCATTATTTAGATAACTTGCTTCTCTGGGAGTTAATCATATNCCGTGTGGTATTTGGACAAGCAAGCAGGGAGGCAGCACAGTCTACTGTAGCCACAAGTAAATACTGCAAAGAAGGTTTCATGCTCTGGACCCATCCTTCACAGGGACAGACCGTCTGGGGAATGGGGAGTCCAGCAGCTTTTGGCACCAGGGAGGAGCAGCAGCCCCAAGGGAGCTGCTTAATTACTAATTACCTGGCACTTACACTTACCCGTGTAGGGACACTAGCTTGATCCAAAGAAGGCACATGCAAAGATTGCCATTTATATTAAAATGCAAATATTTAAGAAGACCCATTTAAAATAATGGTTATATGCGTGAGCATGAATTTGCATTATTTAGATAACTTGCTTCTCTGGGAGTTAATCATATAGTTAATTATCATATTTCCTAATGATATAGTTTCCTGGACCATTGCACAGGAGACGTAAAACTGTGCCCTGGCTGAAAAAAATCTGCTGGCCAACAAACTCAGTTCTGTCTGTAACTTGGTGGCCATGAGCTCACTCATGTCATCCTTATTTAGGTGAGCTTTCTGCTGGCTCCGGAGAGTATTTTGCCTTTGTGAAGGGATAATTAAGAGCTCCAGGATCAGGCCCGGGGCTGCTCCCAAACAACATAGTGAGTCTTTTTGAAGGACTTTGTCTGCCGTACTTCCCCTGCACCGTCAGTGCATTTTGTAACCCCTTTGTGGAAAGAGAGCAGGAGGAGGGATTTCTTTCCAGAAAATGAAGGATTTCTGTCATCTCTTTGGGGTCTGTCATTCCCACAGCACGACAGGTCAGCAGCTCTTGTGCTTTTCCTCCTGCAAGTGGGCAATGGGCATTCACGGCTTTCCTTTATTAAATTGGAGGCCTTGGTGGGCTGCTGGAAAAAAAAAAAAAAACCAACCCACAAAGATTAGGAAAGGGGTCCTGGGGAGGGGAGGGCGAGCGTGTGAGAGAAGCACATGTTAACGTTGCCTGTGTATGAACAGCAAGCTTTCTGGCTTGACATTTATTGAAAAAATAGATCTTACACGGTATCCACCCAACACCTGTTGAGAAACACTGACCCCATTACAGGGGTTGGATTTACACTGGCTCTGTATAACACCCTATAAAGGAGGCCACTGGTGCAAAAGATTAAAGAATGCTGTTAAGTAAGTTGTTTTATTTCTTTTGAGACTGAAAGAAAGCTGCAAAGTGAGAGAAAGCTTTCCTCGGTTATTTACTCTTCATTACTGGGGATCTTGAAGGGCCTTGTATAAACTGCTCTAGTCGGGTCATGACAACACTTTATAAGGTGCAAATGTTGAGGTGGAGCCAGTGCTATACTGCCGGGGAAGCAAATGGAAAGGTCCCTCCCGGCTAAATGGAAAGTTAGTGCTAATAAAAGCTCATGACTTTGGCACGGCTTCCCAGGCACGAGGGGCCCATGAAGACGGGTTTGCACCAGGCTTGCCGAGCCCCGAGCAAGTGCCCCAGCCCTGTGCACGGCCAGCGGCGGCGCGCACTGCCCTCCGTGAAGTTTCTCCATGTGAACTTCGTAAAGTCCTTGTTGGAGCTGAAAATCGTATGTGTAAGGGCTGGGGGGAAAAAAATCCCTTCTTTTTTTTTACTAGCTGCTGGATAATGAATAGCCCATTTCAAGGAATGTGTGAGTTCCTATTAGGGCTGAGTGAATGCTGCAAACTATTTTCAGTCAATGTGTGTCCCAGTTTTCAAACAAATGGCTTTCTGTGCATTCGCTCCCCTCTGCTCACTGCCTCCCCCAGTCATTTGTGGGATCTGGTTCTACCTAGGCAAAGGCTGATGGAAACAGCTCTCCTGCATTCACCAGAGGTGGGATAAGGCTGTACCTACCTCTCACCCCCTTTTCATGCAGTGTACTATAGCTTGTTAGGGGAATCTCCAACTTTTTGGGCCCAAGCAGGCTGGAAGGTGAAGCAAGACCTGCAAAGGGTCATGGGCATTGAGTAGTTACGTACAAGAAGGGCAATGGAGGATTGACCTTGACCCAGCCATAGACTTTTTGGGCTTGAATATACTGCCCTGAGACATCCTGAAATCTCTGAGGCAACTACAAGGGCTGCCAGATTTGGTACAGGACCTGTGGGACACCCATTTCCTTTGGGAGTAACTGTTGGGGCCAGAGAGAACCCTGGGGAGATCCCAAACAACATTAAACAGCTACATGTGAGTTGATAACTTGAGCCCTTTAATCACCTTCTGTCCAAACGGGCTGTAAGCTTGGAGACTCAGAAAATCCGCAGCTGAAGAAGATAAACAGAAAAGAGATGTGTCCACTGCTTGAAAGAGGAAAAGGCAAAGGAGACACAGAGGCAGGAGGTGTTTGCTTTCATCAGCAAAGGTGAAGACTCCTCGGAGGGGGTGAGGACCCCAGTAGGAGACTGTTTTGCTCAGTCATCATTCAGCAGAAACCTGCAGCTCTTCTGCACGGCTTCAGAATAAGCCCTTTGCTTTGGAGCAGATAAAATGTAAAGCCTGAATTCCTTCTTCTGTTTTCCTATGTGTCTGAAAAGAATCGACCCACAGCTACAAAAAGCTCTGGAGAAGTAGGCAAAGCCGCTCAGAAGCCTCTGGAGGTTCTCTGCTGGCTTCGATATGTCTCGTGTTTGAACTGTGACACGTTGCATCAAAAGGGCCACTTTAGGCAATGAGTTCCTGTCCCTCCCCCAGTTGTTCCTGTCACCAAGCACTCTCTCTAGCTATGGGCAAGGATGGATGGACTCTGGGCAGCAGATGTCAGGGTGTGAGAAAGTCTTCCTTTATTCAGAGGGCCTTTGAGGCAAACTTCTTTCTCATCCCACCCTTTCAACAGCTCTGTTTGGACACAAAAACAATTTTTGTGTAGGAATAATTTCTTCATAGCCAGGAAACATACTTTCAATGAGACCTTTTTTTTAAAAAAAATAAAAATATTCTTTTTTAGTCCCTCTGCACTGGGAATAGTCCCTTATTTCCCACATAGAGATGTAAGGCAGGCATGTGCTGTGCATTTGCAATAGGCAGAGCAGCTGTGCAGAGCTTACAGAGTTGGACTCCTTGTATGCTAGGAGAACTAAGCCCTGCAGGTTCAATTAATAGACTTTGGAAATGAACCAAGGCCTGACGATCCCCAGGCTTGTTTTAAGTGAAGGAAGGTGGCTGTCGGAGAAGAATTAGACCTGCCAGGCTCTTAATGCAGCTGGGACACACAGTGAGAGCCTGAAAAGCCAAGAGTCTGGAACCTGTGCTCCGATGGCTGCCGAGCCAAGAAGTCCCATTGCTGGGACAATAAACAAACAGGAACGGTCTGTGCAGATGAATGCCTCGCCTTTCGGTTTGCATGGACTGTAAAATCCATATGCTTCCCAGTCACAAGCCCCAGCATTTAGCTCTGAGGTCTTTAATGAGAAGGATGAACAGAACGCAGTTTCACAAAATGGTAAAATGGTGGGATTTATATTTTTTAAAAACATCCAACAGTGCTTTTCAAACACTTAAGGGCTCATTAAGTTAAAAAAATCTTTCCATTACTAATTTCAGTTAATTACCATCTTAAACAAATAAAGACCTTGGTTATAGGATCAAAGGCTGGTGCTTCAAACTAAGGCAAATTCTCTTGAAGTCATAGATTTGGAAAAGTGCCTAAACACACAGTATGGAGCTGGTGATGCAGGAGGCCAGGGAAGGTGAGCATCATGAGAGCTGATGGGGAAGACAGACCCATCTCTATACCCCACTTCACCTTCACATGGAACATGGGCATGCTCCCCTGTTGTTTCCACCATCCAGATCCAGGAGGAATCACAGGGCTTTTTGCCGGCTGCTGATCAGCTGGATGTTACTTCTCCCGTCCTTCTCATTAAGCCTCTGCATTTTGGCTCTGGCAAAGCCCAAGGTCAGAGTAAAACTTACTTGGTTGCGGATGACTGATGACTAATTTGGGGTGAAAAGTCCTGCATAAGGAGTTTTCCACCCAAGAACCTACATTCTGTGTTCTGGTGCTACTTCTTTTAGAATAAGTCCATTCAAAACCCAGATTTCAGGATGAATCAACAACTGAGCAAAAGGAAACTGGCATGGTGGCTGAATATTTAATTGTATCTGTGCAAGCAGTAAAAAACTAGAAGGGGGGAGGCAAGGAGGGAGGAACAGAAATACTCTGGGATGACTGGTAAGTGCACAAGTTTTTATTTATCAACTCTGTTTACTTTAAAACACATCCAACTGGAACGCTAGGTGCAGACATAAAAATTAAAATAGAAAACATCCTGGGCCAGGCTCTTAGAGGATGCAAATTGGCATGGGACTTCCCATGGCTTCCAGCAAAGCCTGATGCATTCACACCAGCTGCACTCAGTTGCTCTCAGATAAGTCAAATAACATCACCTCCACCACTGCAGTCGATTTTGCAAGGAGAGAAAGGGAGGGAGAAAGAAATGAAGTCTCTGAGGTACCTGTGAGCTAAACCATTCGGGGCACAGTAGGTCTGCAGGAGACCTGAAATGAACAGGAAGCCAACACGGGTCAAGGAACACAGGTGTGCTCCAGATACGAGCAGTGCTCCAGCTCGCTGCTGGTCCTGGGTGGTCCAAAGGTGTAGTCCCTCCGAGGGCTTGTTGCAGTAAACCAAGCCCTTGCCTCCTGGACTTGCCGTGGCCTCGAGAGAAGCAAGTTCAAGTGGGGTCAGCAGAAAGAATACGATCATTGAGTGGTAACAATGCATACAAATTACCAACAGACCGTGAAATTCAACCTCAGTCTGTTAAAAATGCTGGAAATGCGGAAAAAAAGACTAAAGTTAAACTTCATCTGCCCAAAAGATGATGTTGAGGCCTTTCTTAAAGTCTGTGTGATACTTGTTGCACATTTTTTTTACAGTATTGATGAGAATAATCCCATGTTTCCTTACTGCATGGATTAATACCTTGCTGAAGTGTCAAAACAGGCTGTGAAGGAGCTTTGCAGGGCACTAAAAGTGTCTACAAATCCATGGCAGACCTGGCAGATTTGAATGACTACAAATGGCCAGATCTGCAACTGGAAACACATTTTCCCTCTCCTCAAACAGGCAGGAGTCTCTTGGGAGACTGGAGGTGCAGAAAGACCAGTTTCTGCAGGAGCCTGGACTGTAAATCACGCTTTAGTCCCATCTGGGTGTTTCCACCAATATATAAATAATTTGCTCTTCTCCTAGCAAGGACTTCACACTTGCTGTGGGATGCTGGAGAGCTTTTCCACAGCGAACATATGGACTTTTCTGCGTTATACACTATTATGTACGTGGTAGTGGCTGTAAAGAACTGAGACGCCCAAACAGTCTTTTTCGAAATGAAGCCCCTCTAGTTTTAGATAGGGAAAGCAAAGCAGAACCATTTAAAACTGAGCAAAAGATGCAAGAAATACAATACTTACTTAACAAAAAAAGCTCAAATGAAATTACGGTCAATGCACATTTGATCAGTTTTGCCTGCTTAATGCACCTTTATTAGCTGAAGATAAGAGCCAGCCGACTGCGCTTGCAATAATACCGTCACAGAAAAATGCCCCAGTGAACTCTCTCTGAGATAACATCTTCAATAATCTTTCCGGTGTTAAATAAACAGCCAGAAAGGAAAACAAGAAATGGATCCAAATATTCATTTCTCCCTAACAGTTGTGCTTTTTGGGAGTGGAATGGTTCTGGATGGAGGAACCTACATATGGTTTAGTTAATGGATCGTGATATGAGTGAAAACCTTCCTAAAGAGGAATTTAAAAATGAGGGCTCAAAGAAGAGCCTTTCTTGTCATAATTTATGGGCTGAACGCTTGCTTAAGGAATGCAAATAATCCCTAGCAGACATGACTGCCATTGACATCTATGGAAGCAGGCATTGAAACAAGCGGAGCTGGGTTTGGGCTGCCGAGAGAGATTAGAGAAATGTGGCAGCATGTGGTAGCCCCTTTAAGGAAACTATTAGCTGAGGAAGCGAGTCACATTTCTCTAATATTATTAGTATTGGCCAAATCTGGGAGTTCTCACCTAGATTTTATTGGCCAAAATTTCTCTTGAAGTCAGTTGGAATTTGCCTGGGTTAGGGGCTCCATAACAGCTAAAAAGGGTCTTCAGGTCTAAAACTCACTGCTCTTTCTTGTACCAGATGCTCTGATTGAGTGTCAAGAAGACCCCACAAGGCAGTTTATAGGCAAAGTATATGGGCCTGAAGCTGTACAACCACTGTGGCTGACAGTGAACAATATTTTCCTTCGCATCTGAATACTATTAGAGAGAGAAAAGAAGACAGAACCGTACTTGAAAATGTGAAGCACAAGCAAAAATTTAGATGGAGACATCTCTGGGTCTGCCAACAACATTAAGAGCACATATTTTGCTGTTTCATCTCCATTTCTACCATTTTCCATGAAATAACATGTTAACTTGTTCTGGTCCTCAGGAGCAAAGGAAGAGAAATAACCTCCAGGCAAATTAACCACTTGAGGAACAAGGACAGCAATCTTTGCTTCGAGGTTTTTGAATGGGTTTTCAGATTTTTAATCTCCGTGATGAAAAAGGTCCTTCTCCAAACAATGCCTTCAAAGAAGGGTCAGAGAGTATGGGGGAACTAAGATATGCCCATAATTCTTTGGCTACCAAAGGTAGCTTATCTGCAGATGGAGTACGGATTGCCGCTTATTAGCCACATTTGTAAAAGAGGACGGCACGTGAGGTCCATGGTGAGTTCAGTCCCTTCAAGGATTCCCTCTGAGATGGATCTGAGTCAAGATTATACACATTTATGATGGAGCCAAACTCTCATCCATTTCTCTAAGCAAGATGTTGAAGTGAAGTCTGTTATATGTTTGTAAATGAAGGCTCTAAAATCAAAGCATGAAGACAAATGGCAATGCAAAAGTGAAGAAAACTAATCATGAAATATATACCCAAGAGAAATCTTGATAAAACACAGAGAAAAGATTGGATGGAAATTATCAAGCTTTTCTTCTTTTCTTACCAGAATAAGTTGCAATTTGGTGTCCCCCTGGAAGCCACTTACATCTGAGATTTGTGGGCCACAGAATATGATCAACAATGAATCCAAATGAAAAACATTTGGAAGGAAAATGCTATGGATACATTTGGGACTTGTGATGGAATTTTTTAAAGACCTTAAAAATAATGATGGGCGCAGTTTCAACTCCATTGAGCTATGCTACTTATGCTACTTCTATGCTTGACCTAAACAGCTGTTTGATAGCTTATATTTCAGCATGTTTTATCCACTCTATTTTTTTTTCATTTCCCCATAGATTTTTGTTATAAAAACATCAGTGCATGTGTTTTGATTTAAACACCAAAAATGCTGGTTAGCATTGGTTATTTTAAATGATTGAGGCTTGTTTAAATACATGGAACTTTCCTTTTCTATGGAAAATTGTAGGAAATGAAGAAAATGTTCTTACCTTGGACTCTCTAAGCTTATAGATATGAAGATCTAGGTGGCGGTCATGTATGCATGTGTGCACATGCATATATATGATGTATGTATGCATGCATGTATATGTGTGTATGAACTTCAAGCATATTGGGAATTTCCTAGTGGTAGAAGTGATAGGTCATTTTTCTTAAGAGTTTCACTGGGATCTTTTTTTGGGCTAAGGTGTGAAAATTGGCAGCTCGTTGCATTTTCTGACAGACTGCTGAAGATTGGCTAATTAGAAATCAAGTCTGACTCCAAGTCAAATAAGCTGAGGCCACTAAGTCTTCATAGCATGTTTGTCTGAAACATTTCAGTGAGCGCTAACATTTTCAGAAAGAAC
Source organism: Rhinoptilus africanus (assembly GCA_013400135.1). Taxonomy (NCBI): domain Eukaryota; kingdom Metazoa; phylum Chordata; class Aves; order Charadriiformes; family Glareolidae; genus Rhinoptilus; species Rhinoptilus africanus. Next base: position 80,836 of record VXBO01008848.1, on the reverse strand, counting down.
AATATTGTTAACCCATGTTCACAAGTGCAATACAGCACTTGTTATAAAGCAAAACTGGTATAAAATTTGCTTTATGTGAGTGATCAGTCTTCACGCTCCTTCCCGCCAGGAAATAGAGCCCAAACCATATGATTTGTTTGTTATTTATGTAAGTGATAACACCGATTAACTGCAGAAGCTGGCATTTTAGCAAGGGTTTGATGGTTTATTCGGTTTCCCAGCTAGAGTGATTAAAGTCAAAGGATTTCCCAAAGGTCACAAAACTCAGTGATGCACCAGCCCCGACAGAAGACCCCATCCTCCACCCCTTGTCATTCAGCCGGCTCCTCTGTGCTCTAACAAGCACCACACCGGTGAGGCCGAGGACAGAATTTTGGCCCCGTTTCCACATCCTTATTAATTTCAAAGAGCTCTTCTACTAAATACACACCGCAGGCTTCACAAATCCACATTGGTGCCCAAGAGACCTGGTAGACAGTGAAATAATTTTCACCAAAGATATGATGGAAGCTTCATAACTCAAATCACGCAGAATTGGGTCTGACAAAGCATGGGCGAACGCGCTAGTGTGAACAGAGTTACTTTGGCAGAAGGAGCCAGAAGGGAGGACTTTAACACGGAATGTCCTCTTGTGCACCATTACTCACCCTGTGGTCTGCAAACCACTGGTGGTCCATGAGGCATCAGAACATGGCCCAACAGAAGATGATAGCAATTGTTGTGCTTTTTTTTAATAGAAAGGCACATTCTGAAACAAAAATAAATGAAAGCGGAGAAAATGTAAACCCAAAGCACTTAAAATTTAGCCTCATTTTATTTTGGTTGTAAAGGAAAGCCCTTACAGCACCACCATACAAGACGGTCCTTGGATTTTACATCCTCCAGAAGTGAGGTTGTCCATGGATTTAGGGATGCTGAAAAGCACTAGGGGAGCAGATGAAGGCTGGGATGAGAGACGACGCCTGCTCTTGTTCTGCACGGGGGCACTGGTAGTGATATTAAGCTTTCCAAATCATTTGGCTTGTATCATTTCTGATTTCTGTGTCATATCATGGTGCTGGGTATGATACCATGTTTGCTTTGGGAGTCAAGAGTTCTGCTTTCTTCCCATCACAGCTGCTTTTACTTGGCTTGACATTTACACGGCTTCTGTTTACTTGTAGTAAAATCAGGATCGTTTTAGTGAGGGTCACATCCTTCCACCGTTTTGAAGACTGTCTAAACTGTGCAAAACATCTGCAAATTCTTGAGAACCTGTTGGAAGGCCTATTCCAGCCTCACTGCCTGAATCTCTGGTCCATCTCAGCCCTTTAATATTATGGGCGATGCTGGCTGAAAGTTTTGTGATGAAACTCGCAATTTGGTGGGCAAGGGATGGGTACTATGAAAAGTGAGATTATTGTGAAAAGCATCTTTGACAATTTGCACTGCCAGGGCACTTTTCCACAAAAAGTGGAATCATGATTGCAATACAGAGGGGATTATCCTTAACTATATTAAGGATGAGACAAGGCTTTGGGAAAAAGTAAAGAGGGCAATTCTTTGCCTCTGAAATCAGCTATTTTTATTCACTCCATGATGAAACTGAACCCACACAGAAAGAAACATCCATTTTTTCCCCTGTGAAGAGTTGGCCAGAACAATGCCAAAAGAATGGGAGCATCCCTCATGCTCTCACATCAAAACTGTTGGATTCCTTAGGCTTTGTACATCAGCATGATGTTAAATTGATATTAAAGTGTCTGTGATTTCATGGCCACTATGGAGCCGTGCTGAGGTGGCCTCAGAGGCGATCTGCATTCCCAAGATGTGTGGTCTGTACCATGCAGGCTTAAGAATGCTCTTTGTGGTGCAAATGCTAGCTTTAAGCCTGTTTTATTTATTCTGACCATTTAAACCACTGTCTCTTTTTGAACACGGCCATTTTTTATAGATTGTGGAGATCATTATTTGTACAGTTAACGGCGCTGTCTTTTGTTTTTAACTGTTTTTCTTATATACATATGAAGTACTTTGGATCCAGCAGAGTTCATAGAGTACAAAGACTTGTGCTGGAAAAAAATATTTGCATTTCGCTAGTATTCAAGAGAAAGGTCAATAAAATAAAGCAAGATGAGAAATCATGGGGTGAAATGCTGGCCCCACCATAGTCAATGGGAGTTTTGCCATTGACTATAATGGGGGCCAGAATTTCACCCTCGTTACCTCAGATATGGAGAGTGACTCCTTTTTGTCCACATATTTCAAGCCTTAGGAGGCAAATGGAACAGAAATAAATCAATATCCCACCAGAAATGCAGATTTCACCTTGTCCTCTGTGTTTCTGAATCCATAAAACATAAATTCTGGGCAAACTTTGAACTCTGTTATTTTTGTTATTCTTATTCCTGTTATTGCTATTCCTGACTATTAGAGAGGTGGATGGGCTCTATAGGTGGAACAACCTGAACGACAGAAATGCACGACATTCTTATAAGATGAAAGCATCCCTCGTATAGATCCAGGACCGGACAGGCTGTCTGCTCCACACAGCAACAAAGATTGAAACCATATTGGCCTGGTGCCTGATACAACACTAAATGCTTCCCTGTGGCTTTCTACTCCCAGGGAGAAAGAGCAAAGAAATCAGCGGGGAGACCAGTGGAAGTCATGGTTTGACAACATCAAAGAGCAGCTTGGACCCTATCCTTATAGAGAGAAAAAGGTTGCCAGAATCCCATGAGTTGGCTGAGTAAAAAGTGAAGCGCTGCCAATGCTCCAATTCAGGATGACTTGGGGCGACCCGGTGAGTGATGGCCATTGCCAGTGGAAGAAGTTAGCAGAAAAAAGCAAGGAGATAAAGAAAAATAACCAAGCAAATACAGGAATTGGGAACGCATAGGAGCAGAGTGGGAAACGCCTCTTGAATCAGAAATGTCTGTGTTAGTAGTAAGGTCAACACTGACTTCTGAGAAGGCATTTGCAGCCTTTATAGTTGCTTCCGTCCTCTGACAGAGACACATTGGTGGTGGTGCTATTTGTCTTGTCCACACCAGTCAGGATAATGGACCAAGTTTGGGGGGAAGGAAGAAAATACATCATTTAAAACCCAGGATGGCCAGATGCACATTTGCACTGGGATTTCACATTTTGCCTGTGGGTCAGTCCCTGCTAGTTATAATAAATGACCTTGTGCTTTTTTATGGGGACTAAGTCCCTAGTGAGGGCTGAGTGACTTTATTTGCTCATTTGTGTGAGAGAAAGCAAGTAGAGCATGTGGCAGTCCAAGGCACGCCATGACAGACAAGGGACAGGCAGCTGCCACTGGGCAAGAGAAGGCTTACTGGCTCTTTACTGGGTGAAGGCTGCTCAGGGTTTAGAGAAAATGTTTCCTAGTTCTCTGAAGGTTGAAAAAAATCCATAAAATGGATGAAAAGCATTGTAATCTTTAAGTTCATTTTCCAAAAAGAGATAGAGGAATGTGATGAACAGGGTTGCTCCCAGTTTGCTGTAAATCATTTCTCCTCCTATATGCCAATACGCTTTCTCCCTGCAGCTCCTGAATTTCAACTCATGCTCAACAACATTGCAAGACCTTGTTTTCTCCAAAGGGGATCCCAAGGCAGGATTAAAGTCAGTATCTAAGAGAGAGGACTGATTTTGGCCATAGCTACACCTGTGGCAGCTGGGTCTTGTCTATAGCTGGACCACTGGGTGACCAAAGCAACGGGGAAGGAGAGTTGCTCACAGCCTCATATTTTTGGCAAATCACCTCCCTGTATTTCCATACCTCCGATTTTTGCCTTAGCTGTTCAAACTGTCAGCTCTTCAGAGAGGTTTTGTACAGCACCTATTGCAACAGGACCCCAGTCTCTTCTAAGGCCTCTGAGCACCACAGCAATATAAATAATAAGAAAGCATTTATCAAAGCATACAAAGGAAACTCTCTGTGCTTTGATTTAAAGCCTGTAAAATGAGTCTTTGAAAACATTCCTCCAAAGGAGCGGAGGATTAATTAACACTTGCCCAGCCCATTGCAGTCACAGGTGGTCCTAGGAGCCCTCAGCACCCACTGACTTGCCACCAGCACTAGCTTTCATCAAGATGGGGTGCAGACAGGCATTGGATCTTACAGAGCATCCCAAATGTAATGGCATCTCCTTGCTTTAACTGGGTTTACTTTTCTGCACAAAGAACACAAAAGAAAACAAAGAGGCACAAAACTATGTCATATTTAAAGAGATGAGGAAGGAACAGTTTAGCATCCTTGAAGCTCAAAGTGCTTGTTGTTAAACTTCGATACCCTGCCACACAGTTGATTAACAACCGACTTCAAAACTTGAAATCAATGAATTTCCTTCTGGATTGAGGTGCTGCCCACAGAGCTTCCCTGAATTCCCCACCACAGGTCCAGAGGGGGCCACAGCGTGACACCGAGCAGCATCTATGGGGACACCAGGAGCCCTCGCAGCTGCTAGGAGACAAGTTCCCAAACGCTGTTTGGTCTAAATTCATCAGTCTTCCTCGGTGAAAGACTCAAAGTTGGAGTTTATCGTCTCTGCTGGTTCAAATTGCAGAGCACAAGAAAGGAAAATGGTATTCCAGCTTTATAAGCCAGGAATAATTTGTTTGCTTTTTTTTTTTTTTTAATTGCAAAAATGGTATAAATCCATCAAGTCATTCTTCAGAGTTACAGAGCTGCAATAAATCCTAACCTGTTTGAACTCAGTTTCTGATTAATTTTTTTGCCAAGCACTGTAATAAAAATGGATTAATTTAAAGCAATGGGGAGAAAATATATATAGAATTTTACAGCAGCCGTTTCTTTAGCTGGACTACCCTTTTTTTCTGTGCATGTTTGAATCGTTATAATACTAATAAAAAGAGCTGGTAATTACATTGCCTGTAAGAAGTCATTAGACCAAAATGGAAATTTATAAAACCCCACTTTAATGGTAGATGAGTACATACACACACACATACACAGATGTACTTGAAAAGATATTAAGATAGAGGATAATTATGAGATATGGACAGGAAAGGAGACTACTCTGAGGTTTAAATAAGTTATCTTCTAGGTTTGTGGGATTCTAGCAGTCTTGAGGAGCCCCACACGTTCCCAAAAAAATGAAATTCACACTGTGCCACCACCAAGCACATCCCTGCAGCAGATTCCTGGGCAAGGAGCAACATGGGATGCATGGGGATGAAAGAAGGGCGAGGAGCATCCTACCCTGCAAAGCTTGCTGGACAGGAATGCCCACATCCACAGCGTATCCCAAGAGCTGGATAGACGGGTTAAAATGAGGAGGGACTGTGCCATTTCTGTAGCTGGCCATAAAAACACCCTGTCCTAATTTTTCAGATGAACTTTGTATAGAGCTGTGAATGCCAAGGCTTGACGATTATTGTCCACAGCCCTGATCACCGTCTCGAATCAGGGACAGCAAATAAACACTCCTGGCTTGAAATAGCCACTTGTCTGCAGACACCCATGAGTATTTATGAAACCCAGTGTGATAGCTGCTTCCCGGACAGACAAAAATCATCCTTTGGGTAATCTGGGAGCAAATGGAGTCTGATACAGGCTTTTTTAGCCTAAGGGAAATGAAACGCTGCTGACTTCAAGAGACCTCTCTGCAATTTTATCCCGAGTGGGATGCTGCAGCGTGGTCTTGCTGGGGCTCCATTCCCACTCTGCTGCAGGGTCTTGCTGGCATCCTGTGTGTGCAGACAATGGGAAACTACATGGCACCATTTTGGTTTGAGTTACAGGACGGAGGGGCTGGAGCAATAACCCCCTGCCATGGGAGGGGAAGGTGGGAGCTGAGCTACAGGTCTTGGGAAAAAAGAATTGGTGTCATCTCTGTTTAACTACTCAGCTTCCACCTCTCCAGAGAAACCTGCTCAGGAAAGACAGGGATATGTATTTCAGGGAGTGAAACCGTGGAAAGAGATGGGATCCCGTCACCTGGGAGCAAAGCAGGGAGACCTCCGGGTCACGCCTCATGTAGGTGGTCTGGGTCAGTCTGAATGAATGCATGGGAAATGAAAAGAAAAGGCCAAGGGAGAAAATCATCTCTCTTTCACTCAGCCATCACAGTACAAAAGGATTATTCTTAAACTTATGCTTTAAAAGCATTGTCAGTCCTTGAGGCCAGTTATTAAATTTTAAAAGGAGCAGCAGAAGCCCAGAACATGGGGGTTCATTTACATGCTCAACTCAAAGAAGATTTTTAAAAAAAATCAAACTTCAAGAAAAATAAGCTCGAACAAGTGAGATTTTCTTGCCAAATTAATTCAAAGGATTTTTTCCCTCCTATCAGCTGCTCTTGTATCCAAGGACAATGTTATTTTCCCCTTTTTAGAAAAGCTTTGGACTGACATTTGTTTATAATATCTTATTAGAATTTACTAAAATATTTTCAGCGTAAGACCCATGGCGTCGACTCATCTTTCCTCACTAAACCAATAAGCACGCATTAAGGCACGACGCATTGGGCTTCCTGTTTACATCCGCAGATGGCAAATTAATGTGTGCTCATTCCTCCGATGTATTAATCTCGCCTTTTCCCCCATAATCCGTAAATGAAGCCCAGATGGAAAGAATTAGCTTGAAATGCCTCCCTCCTCCTGCTCCTCCCAGAAAAATGTTGGGAGAGGGGTTTTGGTAGCACCGATTACACTACAAAATTCTTCTGTGATTCCTTAAGTTCTTAAGTATATTGCTATCTCCCAATAGCAATATAGGATTATACCACTGTATAATATAGCACATGATGTATTATGGTTCCTACGCTACTTCTCTGCTTACAAGACCAGAGATATTAAAAAGAAATCATTGAAAATTTATAAAGCAAGTAGCTAGAAACTATCAGACACTAATCCGAGCTCTGTGAATTCCATGAAGAGACTTGCAAACGACAGACATGGGATTAAACGTTTCCAAGTCTTACAAAGCTAGACTCAGTGTAGGTTGTAAGCTCTTACATTGTCTATATGCTTTTGACAGTGGTCTTTCTGGATTTAAGGTTGTGTTCTATATTCCTTATTTCTCTAGGAAAAAAAAAAAATAATCATGAGATGCCTACGGTGCCTTTTGTAGCTAGCTGCTCGGAAAGCTTTGGATGGCTGTTTTTTCCGATATCTTTGCCAAGTGGGAAACTATCGAATCGGTATTATCAGTTGTGTTTTAATCACACTGGCATTGCAAGTTGTTTCACAGTGTTTCCCATTGTGCACCAGTAGTTTACAGGACTCAAAGCATAACTGCATGATGGATGCCTTCCCCACGTAATTTGGAAGTGAAGGAATTACAACATGAGCTCATGCCCTAAGAAAATGGACCAGGAAGAGAGTCATGTCCAGCATCACCTCCTCCATACCAAATTTCTTGTGCCTGTTAGGACACACTTGCCTTATTAACAATGTTCACCACCTTCCAGGCTTCAGAGGCATTCCTAGACCTCTCGGTACTCTTTCCTTGCCTACCCTACTTGGTCATCTCCAGCTCCAGACATGTGTTAATCAACCCTTTAAGGGTGGGGATATCCCGTACTCTTCATTTTTTGCAACCACAATTATGTCAGGGCCAATTCCTGATTGTCCTGCTGGGAAGAGCTGAACCTGAAGCGAGCCTGTGCTTACATAAAGGCTTTCCAAACTGACAGTGAATTTTTACCAGGCTAGTGCATACCTTGGGAAAAATTCATCAAAGGGAATTAAAGAACTGGTCCAGCTACACATTCATCTCATCCTAGTAAAAGCAAAACCACAGATGCACTATTTTAATCCTCAATTATTAAATTGCTTAAAGGAGCTCACTGCGCTGAGGAACTCTGAAACATTTTAGACACGATGCCAGCGCTTTGTTTGAAGCCTGCGTGCCGCCGCACGCGCTGAACTGCCCATGAACCCGGGGCGGGGGGGCTTCAGCGTTCCTAATACCCAGGTGATGCAGCAGCATCAGTTCAGACCACAAAAGAGTCTGAATCCCAAGTGGAAGAAATCACTTTCAGAAAGTGCAGGAGGAAGCGCAGCTCCAAAACCACATGCCAGGGGTTGAACTTACAGAAATGTAAGCCAAGAGGCAACCTCTTTTTTGGTTTTATACCACCATACTCACCTTGAGGCAGGGCGTCTTTCCACAGAAGTCAGTAAATTTGATGGAGAAAGTAGCTAGTGAATAGGAAAAGCTGAAAAGTCACGATAAATTGCCATGAAAATCGCAACATTTTTGAAAGTTTTTTTTACAGGTGATTTTGGATTTCTTTGGGGTTTTTATTTTATCTTATGAGCATTAGTCAGAAATATTATTGTTCTGTTCGAATGCGAGTGTTTTATTTCAAAACACTTTTTTTTTTAACTTGAGAAACACCCCCCTCAGTGAGGAAACTGAGAAAACCATGCAGGCTATGAGGAAAACAGATCGGAGCTGAAATCCAAGTGAAAAATCAGAATCAAAATGAGCAAATGAAAATAACCAAAAATATAGAAGTAACCCAAATTTAACAATGATCAGCCTTTATTTTAAAAAAACTTTATTTTAACCTTCAAACAGGGGAAAAATGTCTAGATAATCTAACATTTGCAAGAAAATTTGCCATAAAAATTCTCATCTCTACTCCGCTAAACTTAAAGGCAGGATCCAGTGGAGAGTTCGTTATTTCTCATCCACAAATGCTCTGAAGAAAAATGAATAAAGAGTTATGTAGCTTTAGTCTGAGTAGTTAATTGTTCAAGGAAACAGAGTTTCCTCCAAGACTGATAAATACCATGGGTTATTTCAAACAACGGAGTAGTAAATCAAAGAGAAGTGCTGTTACATTATACAATGAAATCAAAGTGATTTGCAGAACCCTAAATGTTTCTTCATTACCCTCAATCCTATACCATTACAGTAATGAGGAACTCTGATAAGGTTTTCAGACAGTGACAAGGGAACCGGAAAATTATAGGCATTTTTATTTAATGCATTTTTTCTCAGTGCTTTTGGTTTAAAGTATAATGAAATATTGTAAATACTTTTATGAGGTTGTAATACAAAAACCCTGTAAATGAACCTAAACCTGTAAACTTTCTCAAAAGTTGAGAACAGGACTGAGCCATGCTGCTATCTTGAATTAAAAAAGAGAATACTTTGTATCTTAGTATGCTTTTTTTGCGTGAGAAAAATTCAGAATATTTAAAAAAATAAGCCATTAGTCTTCAGTGGCATTGAAAACATATTCAAAATGTAGAGAACGGAAAGCTTTTTTTTTTTTGTAACCAGTATAGAGAAGACAAGTGAATAATGAGTTGTTTGTTTCCTTAAATTACAGATGTCTTGTGTACTTTTGACACGATATATAATACAAACATACGTTACACTAGATCTCTGTCACACAGGCACGTACCAAATGACTTGTAAGGATATTATATAGTCCATACATGTAGTGGATGTGCTAGGATAGAGATCATACCTATTTTTATATAATCATGTGTACAGTCATAGTGGAAATAAATATACTACAGACTTAATGACATCTGTACTGACACTGACATCTATATGGCCCTACACGCTCACATACAGAGATGCGGAAAGAAATTCAGAGCACCAGGCAGGACTCTGCTTTCCTTTCCTCGTGAAGCTGGGCTTATGTCCGAGAGGGCATTGCTTACTTTCTGGTTCACTTTGGACTTTACCAGCTCCTTGGAGATTTTCACAATAACAGAGGATTTTCCCCATCAAACCCAAGTGGGTTTGATGTGATTAGGTCTGAGCATCTTCTCTGCACGCAGCAAGAGGGGACCACGGACAAACTTTCCTGACTATTTACCAGCAGCAAAACACCGCCTGGGCAGACCTTAATCTGGATAGTTTATAAAATGCCACGCTCCCCAATGCAGGGAACACTGCTTTAATTCTTCTTGAACTGGATTAAAAGAAACATATGCTAATAGAGGGGTTGCTGTTAGTGCAGCTGCTGTACACAACCCCACGTAGCAGTGACAGAAAAGCCATAACTCACTGCTACTAGTGAGCTTTCTGCTATTTATTTATTGAGTTCAGCCAACAGACTTCTAAGTGATTTAGATGTTCCTCGAGATAAAAACAGTATAGTAGTCAGGATTTTTTACAAATCTTGCATTGCATCAGCAACGGAAAGGGACCAGGCGGGAGGGCAGAGAGGGGGAAATGACTTCGGTGTAAATGGGAACGGTTTAGTCTTTCTGCCGACCAGCTTTAGCAAAGACCAGGAGGTTTTACTGCTCTTCAGGCATATCTTTTATTTGTTTTCAGTATAGCAAAAGAAAAAACATGTATGAAGGGACAGAGTAGCACACTGGCAGAATGGCAACGGTTCTCTGAGATGACAAGTAAGAAGAAAAGGAATAAAGGGCAAGAATCAAAAAAAGGGAGGCACTGGGGAAAGGAAAAAAAAAATCAGTTAAAGGGAGTAAAAATGTCACTGTCAGAGGATGACAGGAATTCCTAAAATAAGGGATTTAGCAGTGAAGGACAGATTCTTTTTTTTTTTTTTTAACTTAAAAGCAAAATATATGTTAACTCTGATGAGCATTTTTGAACTTTGAACTCTCTGACCTTTAAAGCCTCCAGAATAAACCCTGGCCAGCTCTGAAGAAATGACAACAAACAGTAGAGTCAGTCCCTCATGTGGCTCCGGCCGCACACCCGCGGCATCGCTTGGCTGCATCCAGTGCCACCGCGGTGGCAGCAGCTCTTGTGGACAGACAGCGGCCAAACTCTGCTCCCACACTCCAGCCTCCAACTGGAGTCACCCGGTGGTTTTTTCCAGCATTATCCCATCATTACGACAGCGGGTGAAAGAATTAGGTTACGGAGACAGACTGCTATTATCTCTGCTTTACAATGGATACCAGAAAAGTCACATTTTGCCCCATTTTGCACCTTTCCTCCCTCCTCTAGTTTGCCCAAGTGAGTTTACAGCACAGTATTAATCACGCAATGATTTATGTCAAGGCGTGAAACACCCAGATCCATTTAATGTTAGAAACACCTTGAAATCGTGTCCAGTTGAAAAAAAAAAGCTGTTCTCAATCAGTCCATAAGCAACTCTGGGCCTCAAAGGGATGAAAAAGTCACCCGTTTTAGCCCACTTTCAGCAACTTTCTGTCAGCAAATGAGACCATCCACAGCGGTTTGCAGTGATCCAAATATCTTCCAAGCAGGATCAGCTAGAGATGTTTAATTAGCATACGAACACATCTCCGCCTTCACATGGCAATGGGAGTTATTGTCCCAAGAACCATAAATGATAGAGATTGTCCTTAAAGCTAAACCTCTGCAAAAGGCTCAGTAGAAGCAAAGGGAAGCGGGGAAATCGCGCAGAGCAAACCCCTCACCCCTCTTGCACTTTTTGCATTGACTGAGAAAGAGGAAATCTGTGTTAACATCTCCTGGGCTTTACGGCTTCCTCCCTACCTGTACTGTGTCCTCATAAAATATAAAACAGTGCCATCTACTGACATTGCATTTTAATCCTCTCTCCAGACAGCTGAAACAACTCCTGTGTACGCAGCACAACACCTTGAAAGCTGACTTTTCTATCCCTTCATTGTTGTATTAACTCTCTCACCAGGCCATGCTGCTCAGATGGTACTAAAGAAACTGTAAACTGATACTGGAAGAAAGTATACTAGTGCTAGCAGGGCTGTTATCAGGTGTTAAACCTGCTGGTGTCGATCCAGAGGCAAAGATATTGTTCAGGTCTGGATTTTCCCCTGCAAAATGCAATGGGGAATGCAAGGATGGCCAGTTGTCTTCAGCAGTGCTCGAAAGGCATGTCGTTGTGCGAGGTGCTCGTGAAATCCCTTGTCACGTTATTTAAGACAAGAGGAGACACCTGAAAGGAAGGGCCAGAGACAAGGCGATGTGGCTTGCGGCAGTAACATGAGCGGGGCCACCGGTGCCTTAAAATGGGGGAAAAAAGAGGCTGCTTGGGAGCCGCACGCCTGTGCGGGAGGATGTGCCATCTCCGGCCACTCGCTGTCAGCTAAGGCACTTCAGAGAGAGTTGCTTCACTGAATTAACGTTTCCCAGATAGGTTAAAAAAAAAAAAAAAAAAAGAGGAAAGAGAACCGTGATTTTCCTGGTTTGGAGATCTGTGGTTAGAACCAGCCGGTGCCGAGATGAACATTCCTTTCTGATAACACCAGAGTCACAGGGTAAAAATGAGATCAGCCCCCAAGGTAAAAATACTCTGCATGCTTTCACATTGCTTATAACCACTCTACACCCAAATGCCAATCATGACGGCAAAACAATGTGCCACGTGCATACCTAATACCGCTGAGGAAGTATTTATTTTGAGATATATATATATCACCCAGGTTTTTGAAGCATATAAACCACATATAAAACATGTACACCCCTCAGAACAGCCTTGATTTGGGAACAACTTTAGCTTGCAGCACCTATGGTAGCATGCCCCAGGGGGTGGTGTCCCAGTTCCCGGCAGAGTTCCTGAAATCCGACGTTCCCCACATCTCCCCAAGCTGGGTGAGCTGCCCCCCACGCCTGCTGGCACGCAGTCCTCCTGCAAGCCATCCACGTTACTGCTCCTTCATCCTCCCACCCATCTAATTGCAACAGGCTTTGGCTCCTTGTCCAGAAGTCCCCGAGTGACAAATGAATCTGTGTAACTTTCCATTTACCAGCCTCCTCGAAAAGGATATGCAAGCGCTTGATTACAGCCCGTTATCAGATACCAGCACTGGGATTTTTCCCTCTCCTGTTGTTTTTACGATGACGATAAGTTGTTACAATCTTTATTTTACAAGACAGCGCTCATTGCCTGGGCCAACTGAGTGGGGTCGCTGATTGCTGTGACTTCCCTGCAGGTATAAAGGCCGGTGATTTATGGCAGGGGAAATTCATATTAACCATAAATATCTTAATAACTAGCCATCTGGGAGAGAGAGTGGGCTATGCATCCAACCCAGACTAATTGCTGTTTAATGGGCAGCATCCACAGCACTCTGTAAAACAATGCTTTTGGCAGCGGGTGTTGCTGAGGTTATAGAAAGGGCTTTTAATCTGCAAGAGGAAATATGCCACTGTGATGCCGACTGCTGCTTTCGGCTCAGCCCTGCTAGCCTGCATCCCACAAGAGCTGATTATCTCCTATTAAAGAGAGAGATGCAGTCTCCCACCCTCAACATCCAGACCCAAAACACCCCGCCACAGCAAGGGCTGTGTCTGGTCTGGCTGTGGCTGTGAGGACACCAGTGGGGCTATGGCCACCCTCCAGCTCCCACATGCCCAAGAGGGGGTTCACATCTCCCATCCTCAGGATGAAGACTGTAAACTCACCTAAAGACTCGTTAATTTTGTAATATTTTGGGTCTCCTTCACCCAGGAAGGCTTCCCGGTCGTTTGGTGCTCGGTTAGCAGAGGAGGTAGAAGGTGGGTGGGATGCTGTGGTTTTTCTACATAAGCTTCCTGCACAGTAAGATGGGAGGTCTGGAGACCTCTTAGATCTGCGGGACCACCCTGTGGAACCCCTATTTAAAAAGAACTGCTTCTTACCAGCTCACCCATTGCTATTTTGTTCTTAATCCAGGAGACCCTGCTCTTTGGAGCAACGACTCCCCCCAGATATCAACCTCCCCGCTCATCTCTTAACTCCAACTTCAAAGGAACCAAATCCTTGTGGCACTTTCACTGCAGGGGGAGATAAATGAGTCTGAGGACAGTTCTAATTTTTTTAACGTAAAGCCCATAGCTTTCAGTTCACAGGGTCTCTTTCAACCCATAGGGAGGTTTCATCTGTATTGCATCTTCTGCAGAGGTCTAGGCCAAAGGACCTCCTCGGGGTTTACACCCAGCTAAGGTATTAATGAAAATAAAATGACAGTGATGCATCCCATGGTTCTGTCTAGATGCAGGATCATTTACAGTTTCTTTGAGATCAGCTGAGGTCTGGCAGGAAACACTGCTCATGTGTTAAATAAGTCTCCTGCCTTTCTATTCAGGATCATTGTTATGGGAGAGTTCTGCGCAGAAGTGAGTGATGAGGAGCCACACAAATAGTTCAAAGGTCTGGCCATTTCCCTGTTTAGCCACACAATTTGATGGAGTGTAGCTGAAAACATTATTAAAGTACTCTACTGTTTTAGCAAAACTCTTTAAAGAGACCAAGAGGAAAACAGCTTTAAAACAGTCTTCCCTTTCCTCACTTCTGATGAATTTAAAAGCAAGAGCTATGAAATACTTGTTATCAAATTTTTTGGACTTCAGAATTAGTCTAAAGTTCTGCAGATAGTCTACAAAAACATCATCTGGGTTACCTATGTTACATGAACACTAGACACTGAAATAACTACATTCTGGGGTGATTAGAAAAGCCCATAACAGGAAAGAAAAAAAGAGAAAAGAGAACCAGCGTACCCCTGTAGAGAAGAATATGCCTTCTGAGTTATTCATGAGGCATGGGGTTTCTTTAAGCCAATGGTCAAAATAAGACGTCACCAAGGTGTAAGGCAGTTGGTGAAACACTTGTGGAAGGTGAGAGATGCTCCATCATGCTGTATTTATTTTCCAGCCCTGCAGGCCATTTGTGTACGCTGCACACAGCCGTCCTGAGGTCCCCAAACACGCCAGAGCAATAAACGTGGGTGCAGATGCTGCTCTACAGGACACTCATATACGCCCCCAAATCCCTTTCGATAAGTACAGAAAATGTGGAGATGTTGCTCCTTCCCCATGCCTCTTTTTTTTTTTTTTTTTTTTTGCTACTTGTCACTCAGCACTTTAGCTTTTGGCATCAGTATTGACAGTGTGTTGGCTGCAGATAATTATAATTGCTCAGGTGCTCAAATCCTCTCGTAGTCTCCTCAGCATCACCCAGAAGTGTTTAACATGTCAGAAGCTGATAGGAAAATTGCCCCATTCCTCACCACAATGGACAGAACCAGCCTCTTCCACAACCACCTGGAAAAATAAAGCCCTTTTCCGATCTGCCCAGCACAGCACAGCGTTTCCTGCAGAGATACCAGTGCCTCATGCTGTGCTCTGCGACTCTGGCATACAGGATGGCAGATGCTGCCACACCTCAGTGCTGTTTCTCATGGACTAAAAAGCAGCTTTTTCAGCTCTTCTGGAGTCAGGATGAAATGCAAAACCTCACCAAGTTCTGACTTTTCCAAGTGAGGTGACTTGTCTACGTTGAAGGTCAGTTACCCACATGAACAGCCTTCCTATCAAAGTCATTTATGTGAAACCAACACATCACTTCTCTCCCCCTATTTAGATGATCAAACTGGAAATTACAGCAGTGCAGTTGCATATTTGCTTTTCAGAAGCAAAGCCGCTGTGAGAGCACCAAGAGGAGAATTAAACCACCCAATGTGTGCAAGTTAAACATGCTCCTGTACCACGGTGCACACACTTGTGTGCCAGGAAGAAAAAGGGCGGTGAAATCACGCCGTTTCATTTCATGGCTTTTTGGCTCAGCACTCCCAGACATCAGAGAGGATGTGTGGTCCCACCCTGCTACAAAACTGCAGCAGTATCTGTGCCTGGGAGGTGCTGGGATTGATTGCACACCCTGCCACGGGGCATTGCTGGGAGCAGTGGGTAGAGGACACACGGCAATGTTACCTTGGATCCACCTCTGACATAAAGCCTGGATGAAAACCCAATAAAGCACAGGCAGTGGGCATGACCTGCACCTTAGCGAGTATTTCCTCATGGATTTGTCATTACAAAGCTACCACAGAGCTGGCACCGAGCTGAGAGAGGAGGTCAACGCTGCCCGTGAATGCACAGCCTGGTTGAGGTGAGATTTCGATCCTCTGTGACCTGTCCTCCTCCTGCCTCCTTCCAGGCTGACCTTCCCCGTCCCCTCTCCAAAGGTCACAGAAGACCTCCAAGAGGCAGCTTTAGTCTCCAGCATTGGAAAATCTGGCAGAAGCTGATTTCAGAGTTGTCTTCAGCTATAACACGTGCATTTTCACGCTGTGAAGTGTGAAATGGAGGTGGACAAGGAAGGGTTTGTGGAGAGAAGAAGTGGGTTTCATAAGACCAAGCAAGGAGAGGTG
The DNA here is from genome assembly GCA_013400135.1 of Rhinoptilus africanus. Classification (NCBI taxonomy): domain Eukaryota; kingdom Metazoa; phylum Chordata; class Aves; order Charadriiformes; family Glareolidae; genus Rhinoptilus; species Rhinoptilus africanus. The sequence goes on along the minus strand of VXBO01008848.1, from coordinate 64,792 downwards.
AGGCTCCTGATGTGCTGACTGTGACCTCCAACTGGGAGATGGACCAAGTGCCACCATAGCTGAGTTTACTCCACAGAAACACTGGATTTTCTCATCTCCAGTATAGTTTTGCAGTGTGACAGCTAATGTTTAGCCCAGGGGACTGGAAACCAACCATGCCATGTTCTCTAGCCAAGACAAAGTCTGAGAGGTGGAGCTTTACCAAGCTTTTGTCATTACATGTCCTCCAAAATCTGCATCTCAGCAGATTCGGAGGGTGCTTTTCAGCACATTGCCTGAAGTTACAGCACACCCCAGCTACCCTCCCCAGCTTTTCCTCAGTGCACAGCAAACGCACGAGGCGATGCCATGCCTGCGCAGGGTGCCCGCTGCTGTGCATTAACCTTCTCTGAAAACCTCACCACAATTTCAGCAATTTGTAGCCTGCGCCTTGTTTTCTTCTTCAAAATAAATCTGACTTGAAGAGTTGCTGTGATAAATGAACAGGCAGATTCATGGCATGGAGGGTAATCCCTAAGAGGAATTGAAAGAATACAGTTTGGCAGTAAAATGCTGGGCAGTTGGTACATAAATTTCTCACAGGCATGAAGACAACTGGCAGGCAATGTCAAAGGCATTAACACCTACCATTGAGTGTAATTATTTCAGTCTGTTACCAGTCTCGGGGTTAATATGCATTTCAAAAACTCTGCGAGAAATCAAAGCCTGGGAGGTCTGTGCAAGCCATTTCAGGAGGCTGTAAATTTTATTTTTAAAGGAAGAATTTAGAATTGTATAAACAGTGAACCTTTTTCTACCAAGGAGCAGAGCATTTTACAGCATCAGCTTTAGCCAATGATCAAGTTGTCTTTTGCATTAAAAAAAATCTTAAAATTCAAAATTATATGCCCATTTCAGGGGAAAAAACCCTACAGCAAAACTAAGGGAGGAAGCCTCAGCAAAATGTCTCTTCCCACACACATGCTTTTGCCTTTAAACTCAGTGTGTGGATTTTGAGAAAACCCATTTGTAGATGCATTACTCATGCAAATCGTTCCTATTCCCAAGAAATGTTATCCTCAGATACAGCCATCTCGGCTGCTTATGACCGCCAGGGACTTCGCGAGCAGCCAGCTCATGGAAATGTCCTCTTCCAAATAACAGCCAAGTATAGTACTTTAACTAAACAGTGGCAACAGCTAAAACGCAACTGCAGGGAGGATGATCTACACTGAATATCAAGGCTGCAGGGAAGAGCCACTCTGCTGTCCGGGTTTTGCGTTGGTATTTTACACCTGGAGTTCAGCTATGTTTAGCTAAGGCAAAGTAAAGCTCAGGACAGGCTTTAAAACTCCTCTGAGATGTGGGGTATGTATTTTGGAGTTTAGCTAATGACCAGTTCAAAGCTGACACGGTTACGGCTAACTGCACCATGGTCTCATCCCAAGGGATTCTTCCGTGACCTCAGAGGACTGCAGCATCCATCTCTGGGAAAACAGAGAAATGCCCTGTGGAAATCCCATTTCCAATGAGATGTTCTTTCTTCTCCTTGCATTGTTTTTATTGAGATTTTGAGATTTTAAAGACTGGGGATATTTTCTGCCAGATTATGGTCAATCTTATAGGAGCATTCTGCCATTGCAGCAGGTGTGCAGGGGAGAGGGACTAGGTCCTCATCAGGCTCAGAAAGCAATGGAAAACACTTTTTTTTTCTCCAGCAAAAATGAAAAAGGGAGACTATCCTCTACTCTGAAGGATGACCCAAGATGATTTCTGAAGATATTTCTACTTAGGAGTCATACAAGGGAAAGGGGTGGAGTACAGGAGCTCCAGGCAGCAATTTAAATGGTGTTTAATAAGCATACACAAAGGGTGGTCAGAAGAAACTATTTTTTTTTTAAACAAGGGATTTTAATAAAACCCCAAACCTGTGTTTTTCCTTTGTGAACTTGCAAAAACCACCCTAACACCTTTGTTGTAAGACACACGGATCTTCCTCTCTGCTCTAAAACCCACTTTTTTTATGCATGAGGGAAAATCCATCAGTTCTCTAACAGTCTTCCTGCACTTTGTCCTCTCACAGAAAGGAACAAGAGAAATCTTTGTCGTTCTCCAAGACTCAGTTTCTCCACTTCGTTTCTAACACATCTTTGCCCTTCGGTATCCACAGCCCTGGGGATGCCAGTTCAAGGTTGTAGCGTCACCAGTTGCAAAAAGCTGTATTTATTAGTCTCCACATAACTTAATTTCTCAATGCAAAATGCAATTTTACACTGTTCAGAGACCATTTTTCCAAATTCCAGTTTCATTCCTTTTTTTTTTTTTTTCTCCCCAGCCTATGACAGCAATCTGGCAGCACTTTAAACACTTCGCTTCCCATCTTTTATCCCTTGGAAGAGACTCGGGAGGTTTATTGCATACTGTGATCTTATCACTGGTAATGGGGAGGGTGTCCAGCGTGTCCCGCAATGGATGCAATTGCAGCGTGGCATCCATGCAAGGGGAACCTTCCCACAGTGAACTGCTGCAAAATACATCCACACACATATATATATATATCTCAATCATCCTTTTCAAGCAATGTTGTCGGCTTATTTCAGCGCCAAGTGGTCACTGGAAGATTTTGATGGGATGTTTATGAGGGCTTTAAACTACTTTGTCACAGTGATGGGGATGTTACACCTCATGCTGAAAGCTCTTCCAGCTAAAGGCTGTTCAGCACTCGTAATGCTTATGGCAGCTACAGCAGAAATAAATTAATCTCCTTTTTTAAGTTACCTGTGTCATTAATTGTCAGCATAGCTGGTAGGTTGGGTAGCCGTAATGTATCAGTCACCCGTGAAGTAAGTTTAATGTCTGAGGAGCAATTCTGAGAAAGGAAATAAAGCAACCTGAAGTTCATCTTCTTTCAGCATGTTCAGTGCCCACCAGGATCTGTTTATGTGGGGGAGGATATAATTTCATGTTTTCCAGCGTACAAATTCACCAAGATTAAACAACAGGAGCTAAACGCTTGCCTGACGGAAGCCAACTTCTGTGGGATAATGTTGATTTACACCTGCCCAGGAGCTAATCCTCTAAATACAGCCAGGGAGCTTTTTCAGATCTTTGAGAAAAATAAAACCCACAGCAGTGATTTGCTCTATTTAAAATAAATAAATAAATAAATAAAAGGATAAATAGAGTACTTGATACACAGGAGGAGAAAGAACTCTCCCATCCAAAATCAAAGCTCAGGGCAATAGCCAAAAAGAAACGGTATCATTTAGGGGCAGATGAAAGAACATGTAAGTTCAGCATGATGTCATGGCTGTTTATGCAGTTAAATCGCTCTTTATCATACACCAGACACATAATGACTTTCTAAGGCTCCCACTGGACGGATGGTCCGTCTCTGTAATAAATGTTGACAAGTTTTATATAAAACTGTATATCATTTTCAATTCCCAGTGTAGCCATTTGAACCTGTGATTAATAACCTCGCAAATCTTATCTGTTTGAAAATAAGAGGAGCTGGGTTTGTTTCCTTCAGATTAGGGTTCAGGGCTTAACAACAGGAAAATAGCCTGCTGAGATCACTCTGGTTTTCATGGCACATAAAAGTAAAAACCAAGAAAACAGAATTTAAAAATACGCTAAACATTCATATCACAAAGCAAATAAGATACTTCACGAGTCGTGATAACATTGATTCATGAAGTCTGTAACCAAACAATTGTTTTATATCAGGCAGAATAACTGTGAAGGGAGAGATAGGCACTTGTACATTTAAATTAAAACACTAATTGGCCGATAAGATGTACCACAAAAAATAATATCCAGACTCAAACTCCTTGGTGGCTTGTCAAACTGAAATGAGAATCTTTAGGCAAAGATAGAGAGAAAAATGGGGCAAGAGTTTGGTATTCCAGATCCATGTTCAGCCTGGGTACAGCTGATATCCAGGATTGAATTAAAAGGGGGGAAAAAAAAACAGGAAAAAAAATATTACCACATTGCTCCACACTTTTCCAGATGTCTTAAAAACACCCAGAATTTTATTGTGAGAATACTCTGGTTTACAGCACAGGGACAAGAATAAATTAAAAAGTGGTGTAGGAGCTGAGCAGAGCAACCTGCTGAAGAGAGAAATATTCTCTAAACTCCACTTAAAAATCCACTTAAAATCTACTTGGAGCACAGTGTTTAAAGCATTCCTAGCACAGATGAGGAAGAGGGGAGTTAGCTCTGAACCTTGACAGCTTTATGCTCTTCTTCCCTATTCCCCCATTAGTGCTTTGCACCCACAACCAAAGCCACAAAATACGATGAAAAAGTATTTCCGGACGCTTTCCCCTGCAGAAAAATGACAGAAAAGAATTAAAAAGGAAGAAACCAATCTGTGTTTTGCCCCTGGCAAAAATCAAAGGGTATTCAGATAAAATGTCCCACTCATTTGGTTTTCAGCTCCCTGGTAGATTGAAATTTTCCTGTGAAATCGGGAGTTTCTTGCCAAGATTTTAATTTATTTTTGAGATATAGCTTTCTGTCTAAAATTGTCAGCAGATTTTCTCTTAAAATAGCTTGGAATTATTGCAATATTAAAAAGAAAAATTACCTTGCCTTTGACTTCCACGCAGTGGGCTGTTCACAGAGGCTGAAGATAAGCACTGAGAACTGGGCGCACCCTTTAATTATATCCCCTTAATATAAAACTTTTTGTCTGCCTTTGATTTTATGGCACTTTCATGCAACGCCAGGGCAGTGAAGAAACAGCCACTTCTCCTTATGCTTTTCATTAAGTGAAAACATCAAGGGTCACCAATAATTCACCTAAGTGAGGAAAGGATGGAACTGGAAAATGAGGCGGATCATGGAAAAAATCGAATAATCTCTGGAGAAAAAGCAATTTATCCCTGCACTGGCAGATGAGTACAAACATACAGATTTGGGTACAACACTTGTCTCATAGGAGGCACCTCCCGGGGCCTGGACCCAAACAGGTTCACGCATTTCTCAGGGAAAAATTTTGAATTTTTTTCTTCAGTAAATAAAAATGCAATTACTGATTTATTTCTTGCTGAAGAATGGTGTTTTTCAACCATTAAATACCTCCTGCCAGCCTGACAAATGCTTGTTAACCTCCAGATTTCTCTCTGATTGATGGAAATTCTCTGCTTTGTGGCAGAGGAAAAAATTGTCAATAAAAAATAGTGCAGAAAAGACTCAACAAAATGATAGGTTTTTAGGATGAGAAAAAATACCATTTCTTAAATAATTTATGTTCAGCCATAAATACACAGGAATAAAATTCAATACTTCCTCCTCTAGCATCCAAATTGTCTAACAAGCTGAAATATTAAGAAAAACCAAACCCATTTTGGTCAAGATCAATAAGGCAGCTACGTGAATTTGAATGATATTCACAGCCATAAAGCACTTCAGAATACAAAGATCACAACATAACAACAAACTGCAGAACAAGGCAAAGTGAAAAAGTCAATTAAAAATATTCAAAACATTATTTGCTTAATCATCACCATAGGATCAGAATCAGCCTTTGCGGCACCATGGACCACTAATAATACCAAACTGGGTTAAGGATTGGGAAATAAATGCCGTCTATCTCTGATGCAAACATGTAGCATGATGGGAACAAGTGTGTTTGTCCACGAGAGGTCTCTAGAGCCCTGTAAAATCACAGAATATTTCCATTTATTGCGCTCTGCTTTGAAATGAGACAGATGTTTGGATGCTCATCCTTCACCAGCTAATGGGGACTCCCATGTGTGCCCCTTTGGATCTGCCACAGTTTGGCCTTCCTCAGCCAGAAGGAGGATAAAGATGGACAGGGCATCTGCAGCAGGAGTGGGCAAATGTCTCCAAAGGGGAGAAAGAAGTAACTGGTGGCAGTAAAGGGTTGCATCCATGCTCTCCCTGGGCATTAAAAATATACATTAGCCCATGGGAGCAGCTAAGGCAAAGAGCAAGTATTTCTTGCTTATCTCATAGATAAACAGGGGAAAAGATATTCTTCCTTGTGAAAACATCTTATCTAGTACCAAACAACAGGTCAGTCAACGGTAGCACTGCTGGAGCTGCAAGCTGGCAGGGGGAGGGGGGAAGTGTCGAGTCCTTTTTTAATGGTTTTAACTGGAGACCTCTCATATGCTGGAGGATATTTGCAAAAGATGCTATCTTAGCAAATGAGCGGTTACTCTAGCAATTTCTCTGCTGAAATAATGGGAATTCCCTACAAGCTGTTGCCCTTTCTAGATTGTAAACAATTTTAAGAGTTTGCACAACTTTGTTATTGAAACGTTAATATTGATTTGGACCTCCTTACAAATATTTGTTCTGTGCTTGCAAAACAGTTATAGAAATGACATTTTTATTCAGAATGTTGAGAAATCGAATGAAATTATGCTTTGGTTATATAATTACCAACTATTTCTGCTTTACTCAGTTACTGACCAGGAAGCAGCAAAATTACCAAATGTTCGCTGCGCAAATGCTTTTATATGTAAATCCCATTCCAAGAACAAATATATTCTGAAAGTACTTGTAGATAATAGTGGACACATTTGGAGAATCTGTTTTCCCAGCCTCACAAGGAAAGATTATTTTTTTCTTGCTGCCTAAAAGATAAGTTGCAAATTGTTGGCCAGTCCCATCATTTGCTTCCTGTGGGATATTGTTTCTTCGGTCTCAGTAACTGCTCTTCTGAGTTCGGTAAGAACAAAGCCCAGCCTATATATGTATGTATCATTCCCACAAAATGCATCTCCGTGCTGAAGAGCTGGAGCATTCTCATCAGCTGGTGGTTCCTCTGACCACCAAAGACTAAAGCAGAAGGCACATATTAAACAGGAGCAGCTTAAAGACAGCAGACTTTGTTTTTGGAGCTCTTCATTTTCCTGTTAGTCACAGTGGATTCATAGAGGGCACAAAGGGAAAACCAAAGGGAAGACAAAAGCTGGAATGTTGAATTAGTGCTGATTTTACCAAGCACTCCTGAAAACGCCAGCAACCCCTTTTGTCTTGACCAGCCGTGGTAACTGTCAGGTCTCATCAGAGGGTGATGAATCCTGCTCTAGGAGTTTTAAGGGGGAATAAAATCAGTCTTTACCTATTCTAACACACGTTTCACCAAATCCCCATTGGCTGTCATAAGCAGGGCATAAATCTCCATGGCTAATACCTTTGCATATTCTTCCTTAGAAATCGTTTCTCTTGCTTTCTTTACCAAAAATGGAAACATATCCCTGAAAGATAAACACCGTGTGCCTGAGAGCGTAGGCTCGGCACCCCCACCCAGCCCCTGGCGAGTGAGGTCTCGGAGTCGGATCTCAGCACAGACTTCCTCAGATCACGGCCCCGTGGAGCCTTCATGAAGACGGCGGCCCCCAGAAGATCGGGGCTTTGAACAATGAATGCCTTAAGTGTGGTTTTCAACTTTTTTTTTTTTTTCTTCCCTGATTTGTGGACCATTAAAAATGTTCCAGCGGGGATACAGGATACCCTTTAAAATATGGAGATTTCTGTGTAGCATATGTGAACTCTTCTTCCTTACTCCCCTTTCATGGAGCCCCAGGGAGCTGCTGGAAACGCCGGCCCTGGGAGATCAAACAAGCTCAGGCTCTGTGAATCAGACAGGGGAAACAAATTCAAGAGGCAAAGTCCTCCCGGAAACACCCTCTGGAGTCGTTCAAGAAGACAAATTGGAAGTGCAAGTCCCAGCAGACTGAAGGGGGAGAGACAGCAAAACCATCCCGAACTCATGGAAGGAGAAAGCAGCCACACGAAGTGAGCAAAGAGGCAGCCAGGGGGATGCTTTCCTCTGGTACTGCATCACCCATAGATGCAGAGGAGCTTTCCACCAGGAGTGTCTGTGTCAACACAGCTCCCGCTAATGTGGAAGGCAATGAACGTACCTGGGTGCTTTCCTGCTCCTGGTACACATTTGTCCATGTACTTGCACAAAAGTGCCCAGGGTTCTCAGTCAGTTTGAACTAATAAAGTGCAATAAACTATATTGTTTTCCATGAAACCTTGCCCAGTAAGGATAACAAATAGGATTTAAACCAGATTTCTGGTGTGATAAAGGATTTGAATAAAATAAATTCAGAGAAGACTTTTCATGTCACGATTTGATATTTTTTCCTTGTCAAGTCAGTCAAGTCCATGTAAAAAGGGTGCAGATTCACAGCCCATCAATGAAGCTGAGAAAGCCTGAGGCAGAAGGAGATGGCTAGAAATGGCTCTTCATCATTCAGCTTATATCCACTACAGAAGAGCCTCAAACATCAGCAGAGCTTCTCTGTGGTCGAGCACTTCCCAAATGTTACATGAGCCTTTCAGTGACTTAGTGTTGGCCAAATTCAGGACCCAAAGCTGAAACCAAACTCCATAACCACTTCCCATTTCCAGTCCTCTTAGTCAGCAGAGAGTGGACACGGCAAATTGCTGGACTTCACTAGGTGCTTATAGGTAACTCCTGTGTGTTTATTAGAGCAAAACGAGTGTCTTGAGAGTTCAGCCCAGGCTGGTCCTGGTGAAGGAAACTCAACAAAAGGTGGAACAATGGAAGAGCCAGATGTTTTAGTCTGATGAAGTCCATCAACCTAATTAATGTTCACTTTCCTGATCACAGCAGAAATATTTAGCATTCTGGTAATATCAGGACTAGTTTGTCCATGGGAAACTACTGTGTTTTAGCGATCATAACTGTGAATGCAGACCCTGAGTCTTCTTATGAGCCTCATTCCACTCCTGCTTGTTTGTACGTGGAGCTGGACTTCTTCTGCATGCTTTTCCACTGTCTCGACAACACGGAAATAAAGTTTAAGGAACATTTTATACACAGTTGATTAATCTGAGGGATAACTGGGCTAATCATCACTCATTTCAGTGCTTTTCTGTCATTATCCAGGAACAACATGCTCCACTAAATATCCAGATAATGTAACTGTGTTGCTTAAGCTGATCCAGTCATCACTATGGAACCCAAAGAGTAGCAGTGATTTGAAGGAAAAACTTTGATATTACCATCATGATATATTCCTAAGGTATATTAAAATCGAGGATTCTTCATAGCCATTGGGGTCTTCACAGTCCAAAGCAACAATTTCCAACCGATAGCGTGCAACAGAACTGCAAAAATATTTCTTTAACTCTTTTACTGGGAGCGATTGCACAGCATTTATGTGATGCAACACACACCAGGTATCTACAGCAGATGCTGACATGTTTTGTTCATGAGTTTGGCCGTGTTTTGTTTCTTTTGCAGACCTTCCCCCCTTCTTTTCTTCATCTTACCTGCTCCACATCCCACCCCAAAATGCGTAAAGGCTGCTGTCGGTCTGGGCAGAGCTCACAAGAGGCTGTGAGGGTGTATGGGAAGCTGCGACAAATGTAAAGTAAACTCTCGGGTTAACATTTAAAGAATGCTGCTATAGAATCGGCCAGACAATTTCTTCCCCAGCGTTTTCCCATGGGGAAAAGACAGACCATAGCTCTTCCTTCCCATGAAAGGCACTTTGATCTCCCTTGATGAAATGCTTTATGTATTTTGGGAGTTTAGTGTAATTGGCTCTGATGGCTCAAGGCTCTTCCCCATCCCAAAACTTCTCTATGTCCCTGTTTGTTCTGAAAGCCTCACACTGCACATGGATGTATTAAGTGCACGAGAGATCAAGAGGAGTATATTTATGGCTTTGGGAAAATCTCATTACAGATCATTTATAATAGTCCTTCTTCATTATGAAAAGTCTTTTGTGTGGCTGTTTTGTCTTAACAGGAGTCAAACCCCACGTCATCAGAAAGCCGCCTGACACTTACAGTTATGAATTGCTCGAGTGGCTGCAGAAGGTCTCAGTCATGACTGATGGGGCTTATTCTTAGATAATTTGGACTAAACATGTCACCCCTCCTGTCATAGCTGAGGGTTGCCAGCCCAGCAAAGCAGTGGTGTGACACCGGGGATCCCGCGAGGAGAGCATGTCAGGAGAGCAGAACATTTCTCGTCAGCACTGAGATGCACAGATACATCAGCATTTATGCTGAGCAACTCTTATTTTCTCACCTCTCCGTGAGTTACGACACCTATGCACAACTATTGTTTTGGTGTGGAGAGTAGGGTAAACAGGCCTGTATCTGAAAAGTCACTTATTTTGTTAATCTAATAGAGGAAGGAAAACATTCCTGGCATTATGGTTTTATCAGCTTGTAAACATGTGGTAGAAGCCTACATGCCTTAGAATAACAGCAGAAACAAGACTGGGAAAGGAAACATTGAGATCTGGATGCTGGAGTAAAGACAACCAGCAGCACAGCACATTGTGTAACCTCAGAGCTTTTCCTACTCCCCACCTCTACAAAACACTATTGAATATTCATAAACTTGGGGGGCCTGTAAATATCTTTTTTTTAATTCCTTATCAACCAATTATCCAGCGCTTACTTGAAGGACATTTAGGATTGACAACAAAAGCAACAAACAGTGGAATTTCCTGTGCTTCACCCGAAAGGAAGCTTTAAAAAGTTAATCAAAATGTATCGAGTGGGCACAATTTGGGTCATTTTGCAGAAGGAAAAAATTGCAATTTCCAAGGCAAAGGAGCGATGGGAGTAAGAAACATCATTGTCTCCTTGCCTGAATAGTTACGACTTTCCTGGCCATAAGAGTAGAGAAAAAATATGAATAGCTTTTTGACCTGCACAAAGGTGTCAGTCAGGTCCCAGATGTCCTCATGGTCGCTTTTTCCCTGTTTACAGATACATACACATATAGAAGATGTCACCAGAGATGTGTGCTTGGCACTACGCCTTCCACCACGACATTGCGCTTGGCCCTACCCTGGCATCTCGGCTCACTGAGACTTTCTGGGCAGGCCAATTTTTATCCTGCTGGTGTTGAGCTGCGTAGTCCTGTCTGGATGTGTTGTATCCTAGCCCCCATGGGATCTGACCAAACCTGGCCTCAAGCAACTTAGATTTTATGGTAGAACATCTTCTGAGAGAGATAATTGCTATTTTCACTTGCACCCAGGTATCAGCATATTCAGTTACCCACAACAGGACATTTTCCTGCACTGGATGCAATATGCAGAATGACAATCTGTCCCTTCAAGGTGCAAACAGGATGAGACCAAAGGCCTTTCATCTTTTTCCCATCCTTTTCTTCCTCTCATCCAAAACTTTTAATGTCTCCTGACACATGGTAATTTGCTGGGTTTGGTGAACAAACTCAAATGACAGAGTCATGAGCGTGTTGAAACCAAGACAGCATCTGTGCTGAGGTTTATTTTCTTATGAAAGCCTCCATTTTTTATGGTTAAAGGCACCACCTCAAGGCTACTGTAATTATCCAGTGCTGTTTTCTCCTTGTGTGGGTCTTTTTTTCAGCAATGGTGGAGTTCATGCTTTGTCAGAGATTGCCTAAGACCCCCTTTCAGCCCTACTTTGAAAAGCTGAACTTTGAAGGGCAGTTATTTATCCTTGCAATTGAAAACTTCTAATTAGCATTTTACAAAGCCAGTTTTATGGGGTAAGCTCTCTACGTGCTGCATAATCTTAAGAGCACAAAGGCTAGAAGCTTACAGTGCATTTTAGGAAAAGGCAAACAGATGATAATTCAAAAAAACAAGAAGACACTTCAAGCCAGTGGGACAGGTGGGAAATCTAAGGTCAGCTCTCAAGCAAAAGGAAAAAATGAGGCTATAGTGTTAGTTGAGGTCATGGGGCCAGATGTGCCAAGATGCGCCTGAATACAGAAACCAAAGTCGCTTGGTCACGTGCAAAAGACATCTCCACCTTGTTGAGTTCCTCCAGCAAGTACCATCAGAAAAGATACTCTGCAGAGGTAAAACTTCACTCCCCCATGCCCCAGCCCTCCAGGGCTGGCACAGCCATGGGCTGCACCCTGACCCTCACTCTTGTCAACATCTCCTTGCTCAAATGGCATCTGATGGACCTCTTTCTAACACCTATAGCAACCATAAGTCCCTCTCCAGTCTCAATTGTCACAGGGGTTGTGACAAGGACTTCAGCCATGAACAATTCCAGGTTTATTGTGCACAGGGCCATTTCTAAAGTACTTTGGCCAAAGCATTTGGGTTCAGCACTTAAGACATGCTGTCTCACGCACAGCTACCAAGCAGTGTAGGAGGGCACACCAGAAGAGCATGGCACTCCTACCTTCCCCTCTCTTATCTTTCCTGGAAAACATGATAAATATGTGAGTGAAGCTGCTGGGACATGTCAGATACGCATCTCCGCCCCTCTGCTGTGGATTAAGAAAAAAAGAAGTCATTCACCACTCAGCATATTTAGAAAGTCTCCTATGCACAGAGCAGACACCTCCAGACGTCTCCATTGGTGACGTTATTTATAAGTGGACCAAACAGCTTGTTAGGCTAATTGCTCCTGGAGGGATTTAACTCTATTGAGAAAGCTTGAACAGGGCTCAACTGTTCCAGAGCATTAGCTGCCACTCCTCCCTTTGATTTACATCCCTCATAAAATTTTATGGCCAGATTAGAATGAACTTCACTTGCACTATGTTTTTAGTAAAGTTCTTTTGTGCTGAATAAAAGCAAAAATCAATACTGTAACTAATTACAGTCTCAACCAGGAAAGGAAAATAGCTCAAAACGGGGGGGCAGGACCCAAAAAGCCCCCCAGAGCAGATCCCTTTGGAGGCCCTGCTTCAGACACCTGAGCTCTGAGCCTAAGTAAGTTAGGAGAGCAGCAACAATAAAAGAGCCACAGTTTAAGGAAGAGTAATTTTGGACAGAGAAAGACAGATGTGGCTTTTCATGGTAAACAACAGAGAGTGTGAGGCCGTCGGGGTTCCAGTAAATGGGAGAAGGGAGTGGGTGGTTATCAGTCATTTTGTCTGGAATGTCTTTGAGTCATTTGGCTGCTGAGTTTGTTCTTATGGAGGGAAAAGTCTACTTTTGAAATAATTGGTTGCTTTGCAGAGATAATTCAGCCATACAGTGCATTTTTTTTTTATAGATTACAGAACTCCCTGGGCTACACTTTGCTTCACCAACTGTAAAGCTAGGACATAAATCCGAACGAAAAAAAAAGATTTTTTTCTCCCTTTCTTTTTACCGGTGAAATACCATGTCACTGAAAATGGCCTTTATATCTATCCCATGAATACATGAAAGATTGCAAAAAGGAAGGAGAATAAATAAACCTAGTAAAATATTTACCATTCTAGACATCAGTAGCCAAGGCCAGATTGATGGAAAATGCTTAGTTTGGGGCTGACAGCCTTTAAATGACCTCCTTATAAGTGCCTGAATCTTGAAATTCAACATGCATGTGAGCTCCAGTGGGACATGCAAGTATTTTTTGTGAGTATTTTGCCATGTCAGGCGCTGGCCCATTGACGGCAGCAGGAATTACAGGTGTTCAGTTCCTCACAGACGTGCAAAACGCAGATGCTGGAAAGCAGCTCATCCCGACAGGGCTCCAGCTGCCTCCCTTCATGCCGGATGAGAGCAGATCATATGCTACATTTCACTTCTGGCCAGGGCTTACCTCCATTTACTGCTTTTTTTTGCTCAAAATTAATGCTTTTGGGCTGCAGAAGCATTTCTCAAGATGGATTTTTCCACCGAGAAAGGAGCCGCAAGAGAAGGACCACTTCATATGGTCAAAGAGTGGTACTTGGTAGATTTATTTTAAATTAAATAAGTTATTCCATGTGTCCTGGACACAACCTCGCTATAAACTAATTTGAAATCCAGTGAGAAAACCCCCGACAGCCAATTTTTCAGTCCTTCAAGCTGAAATACTGGACCAGTAGTTCATCACCTGGCAAATAAACCTGCCAGTTCAAAACTTTATTAATCATTTTCTGTACCCTGCTTGAACTTTTCCAAACTGAACTCAGGAGTGCTCTATTCCTCCATCCGCTGGTACCAAAAGAAACTGAAGAGGACAAAAGGAGAGCGACGAAGGCTGCATCATCCTCCTCTGCCTCCTCCACTGCAGAAACATGAACTTCAGAGGCTACAATTCGGAGGAGACACCTACCATTTGCCCCACAGTATCCTTAGTTGTAGCCCAGTTTCTGCAAGTCAGAAACAGACAGACCAATACTTCTCTTGATGGATGGAGTTTTAATTTTTGGCCTGGGCAGGGAATTTTTTTACAGCAATTTCTCAAACTATCCCTCCAGAGTAATAATTAACAATCCTTCTCATTATCTCCATTATCCAACAGAAGTGCACATCTCCAAAGACTTTGCTCATGATGTGCCTTTATATTCCTTTTTCTAAATGTTAATATTTTCGTCGTCAAGAAAAAAAACCAAGAAGGAAAGAGAGATGACAAAAACTCCACAGAAAAAAGGAACAGATGTTCCTGTGATCATAGCAAAGCAAGCTACATACTTAGGAGGTACAAACTGTGATGCAGAATGACGCTATTTTTCTAACCTTTCTAAAATTACCTATTTGACTGATTTCTTATGTGTAAAAAGAGGCATAAGGCCTTCCCTTCTGTCAAAGTACCATTGTCTCAAGTAATTTAGAAGCTCCCTGTTTCGCTGCATTGAGACTTCCAGCGCTCAGACAGATTTAAGACATCTTTAAATTTGTGCAAAGCTCGTTTCTTAATACACTGTAACTAGAGAAGTATTTATAGGAGAAGCCCGGCTAAAATCCAAAGCTCTGAGTCAATGACTATCCCAAAAGAAATGCAATCCTACGTCTGCTTCGCACATACAGCTGATGGTTTGGGGTGCAAGGAGGGGCACGGGTCTTGCACCCCAAATCTGTGCGTTCGGTGGGGTACAGCTCACAGGCACAAATGCAGAACAGGGACGATGTTATAAATTTGGGAGTGGAAATCTCTCTACCCTACTGCACAGCTGCCGCAGAGACTGCTGACAAAATCAGCCTGTTCTATCCTATCAGGATGTTGCTTGCATCATCCCAGCCCTATTCAGTAACGTATCCCAAATTTGAACATGCAGTCGTTCCTGTGATACGTATGAGGTGAATAATTTTATATTCACGCATATATTCTGCATGTAACGCTGTTATAGTAGTAAGCGTAAGAACTACCTCAGAAAGGAGAAAGTCTTCTTTAAAGTCTGTTAGATTGTCCTCCAGTATCAACCTAAGCAGAGATTATAAATATATACACATGCACCCAGATTCCACTACTTAAAAGGGGTGGAAGAACTATTATACCTTTATGATGCTCCCAGCAGTTGCACAGCATTGCTGCCTGGCATGGAGAATGAGGCATCTTTCCTTAATTCCTTCTGATCCTTCAGATCTTCCACATAACTATTTTTCTTGACATATTGTAAGTATGTTTAACTTTCAGTACTTAATGCCATCTAGGCAGGGAACACTCTGTAGGTTACCTTGGGCCAGCAGCTATCGGTGACTAATGGATGTTGTGATTAATATGGCATCTAAGTTCAAGTGAATGATGAGAAAATCAGAACGTCTTCTAAATTGGACTGCCAGATCCTGGCTTTGCTTCAGACAAGGGAAAAATGTGTTTGTATCACTTATTTCACTGGCCATTAATGCAGTTCCTAGAGGACACCTCATTTAGTTGTGCTTTCTCCTACTTCTTCCAGTTCAGCTCTCAAACAGTTATAGACAAGACTATCAAATCAGTGTAGTTTCCTGTAATAGCTTTTCCCCATGTTTTAATGACTATAACAACCAGAGAGTTCAGAAAGATAGAGCTTTTATTTCAAAAACAAATCTGAAAGAACAGAGGAACCACTAAATCGTGTCAGAGATCCACATCGCCCAGTGTCCTGATCTTCATGGAGGGGAGCTGTTGGCAGTTTAGGAACAATACCAAAATACAGAGCGTAGAGCGATCCCCCCTAGTCCAGTCCTCCTACAATCAGCTGTTCAGGTTTCCTTTAAACTGCCTCCAGACCATCATGGCTGGCAACCACCAGTGTATCTCGTTTCTCTCCAAATCCTTTCATACCCTCGACCTCCACAGCATCCTGTGACAATGAGTTCCATACTCAAAACTGTGCATTTTGCAGAGAATAACTTTTTTTTACTTCTTGAAAGCTGCTGCTTGCTAACATTGTTGGGACAAGCTTGCAAATGCTCACGGGGGAGAGCCGTCAGTCACAGGGGTCCAAGAATGGTTGGGTCCTTCGGCTTTTGAACCAAGCTGCAAATTTGGAACGAGCTGGGCGGCTTCGTCCCTGCAAGAAGAGCAGCGATGCTGAGCTGGCGTTCTGCGGCGAGGAGGAAGAACCAGACACCCACCCTTTAATTTCTAACATGGTTTTGAGTTGGAAGCAGATATGAGATGGGAGCCTATGGGAATTTCGTCAGCATTGCCAAATTAAGCCTTACTGGAGTGGATGTAAAAATGTCCGGGGCTGCCCGGACTTGCTGAAAGTGCCTTGTTTGGGTTTTACTGGAGAGTTTCCGTGCTGGGTCATTTCCTCCACCATGCAGGTTTTGACTGCCAGTGAAGGGAAGGGAGCAGGTACCAGCCAGCAGCTACAGGCCACGGCTTTCACGTTCAACCAGCAGGTATTTGGGGGTTTAGTGGCCTGTTTTATGTGCTTTAAATGTGACTGGCTTTCAGAAGAAGCTGAGCTCTCAGTCTTCTGGAAGTCACAGAATCACAGAATTTCCCAAGTTGGAAGGGACCTTTCAGATCATCTAGTGCAACCATCAACCCAACACTGACAAAAACCATCACTAAACTGGATCTCTAAGCATTAAGTCATCTATGGCATTTCCTCCAACAGCCAAGAATTAGTGTTTATTTTAAAAAGCAAACTAAATGTAAACAACCAAACTTGCCTTTTATTCATGAGAGAAAAGACTCAGTAGGGAAAATTCTCGAGTAAAAGACTGATAATCATGTGGCAGGACAAACAGCAATTCCCTGAGAAGCACGTATTTTGTGGATGTAATCCTTTCCCCTAAAAGAGGCCTTCCTGTATTGATTTTCTGATCATTTATCTGTTCTGTGCTCTAGTCTGACAAATACTTGTGTGAGCAAATTTCACCCTGTGAACGGTTAGCCTGCTGTTTGGGGTAGAGGACTCATTATTTTTATAACGTGACAGATTGCCCAAATACGACAGTCTCCAGAATGGACCATCCACTAACTCATAAACCTGTATGGGGATCTATATAAAATCCTGCATAAACCTATATAACAAACAACTGAACAAGTGCCCATGGTTTGTCTTCATGTATGAAGTGCTTGCGCAATCATTCTTTTTCAAATAATATATACCGTGTTTGTCTATTTAATAAACACATTAAGCATTAAATGAACAACATTTCTTTATGTCAGGTAAAAAAACATCTGTGCATTTATGCTTCAAATACCTATGGAGCTGTAGCCACATAGGTCAATATAGGAGGATGGGAATTCTTTACCTCTTCTTGCCTGTCATTAATTTACCTGTAATAAAATTCAACCAAGCCCCAGCCTTGCGTTGACCCGTTTAGTTGGAAATCTGCAATGCACTCATGGAAAACGCCTCTTCCAGTCAGGCCATTATACACCACGGGGCAAGCCTGCTTATCCAGCATTGCAGAAACATCGAAGTACTTGCCACCTTTGATAAGAGTAAAAAGGGTAGAATGTCTCCAATCTTCAATAGGATTTTATCTCAAAATTTCCCAAGATCTATTATTGTTCTGAAAAGCACATTGTATCTGAAAGCAGATACAGGGCCACACGTAGCTTACCAGCAGTAAAACTGACTCCGTATTCATCCTTGATAACACCATCACTGGCCATCTCAGCCAGGGAGGCGTTGGACCACTCAATGCCAGCCTTCCTCCCATCGGGGAAAAAGACGTAACCTACAGCGAGACTGAAGGGGGAAGAAATGGAGCAGAATTAAAGTTCAACCAAAGCTCAAATGGACCAGCACATTGGCCTTCTAGGGGACCTCAATGCTGAGCATGGCCTTCACCCTTGGAAAGCAGCAGGAACCAGTAAAAAAGGTTATATTGTGAGATATTGCAAATGCTAGCGTGCAGGGGAGATGAGGCTTGTAGGACGGATTGAGGTGGGACAGGCAGGTCACTTGGTCCCACTCCGTCAGAGGGCCATGAACATTGGTCTTTGAACTTCTGGATGTGGAGAGCGGCAGTCAGCAAGGCAGGGCTCCCTGCGGAATGCCCCATTACAGATGGACACACTTTCCTAAATAGCTGGAAGTGCTCTAAATCATCTGGACAGTAAGACAGGCAGCTGTATCAGCCAAACAGAAACTGAATGGAAAGGAAGTAATTGAAGGTAAAAGCTGTCCTCGTAACTAATTGCAAATGGAAAATTGCAAATAGAAAAATGGGCAGAGGGAGTGGGGTGCAAGAAGATGTGGATGGAAATCAGGCTGTAGAGGTTCAAAGCCAGAATGTGCATATAGACATCCTGCAGAGCAACTTCTGCCACCTTTAAGACGTATATTTTTAGCAGCATAAACTTCCTTGATTACTTACTTAGTTGTGGTAGCTGGCATATTAATAACTGTTAAATGTGCCGCAGTCCCATCCTGTAAGAGAGCAATAAAGAAAAAGCAGCCTAATTCGTGTGGGATCCTTTGCGTGGGTCATAATCTGGCTTGACCAAGAAGATACAAATCAGGTTATGCAGTGTGCTATGACTTTATACTTATAAATCTTCTCAATACATCGTCCATGAAACTCCAGTTGCAAATGAGAGTCCAAGAATATAAAGCAGGACAAGTTAAGGACATTAAGGACAACAGCAAGCAGACGTAAGAGGAGGTGGGAAACAATACATGCAGAGATGTCAGAGAGCCATGTTCAAAAGTGTTCAAAACAAAGTTGGTCCTACTTTCATCAGACATCTCTTCTAACTTATATTATTCTATCCCCAAGAGCAGCATATAGGAAAAATGTTAAGTAAAAAGGAACTAGAATCTCATGGGTTTTTTTCATTTCTCTTCCATCCTTGAGTCTGAATCCCTTCATGCTCCACTTGGGCTGCTCTGAGGCAAATATAAGCCTACGCTGTGATGTTATATATGTACAGATACTCAGGGTATGAAGACTCAAAACTTCAATTGGCAATAAACTTTAATTCCTTCTTAACAAACAGTCAGACAGCTTTTAATTAGGAGGGGAAGAGCAGCAGTCCTTTCAAGGCTTGAATAATGATGAAGAAAAGGGAAAGGCTACTAACTGATTATACACGTTACAGTGCAACGTGTACAAAAGTCTTATTAAAAGGTATGTAGGCATATGTTAAATCAGAACAGCCTCTGGATCTGCACATACATGGGGGTTTCCAAGGTGTGGTTTTGTGCTGGCCAGGAAAAGAACTTTTATTCTGAATTCAGTCATACCTCCTGTAATTCTGCCTATTATAGAGAGTTTAGATTTCTTGGCAAAGGAAATGCCTTTTCGGGAACATCTGTTGGGGTTGTGTGCCAGCCTGTATCGCCAGCGTCCAGCATTTCCCCAGGCTGTGTGCTCCCAGCAGCCACGGCGCTGGCTCCCCTCCAGCACAGCCACAGCGGCGACGCAGAGAATTAGAGCTCAGCACAGGCAGAAATACCTGCTGACCGCTGTCACGAAGGCTTAGGATGCCTTCGAGCACCTCAGGCTCTCACTTGGCGTGAATCAGCACTGCATCAACTCCACTAAGCGCTGGGTATTTGCGGCAGCTGAGGATGCGTCCTGTAAAGCTGCCTATCTAATTTTTCTTAAAAATGCCAAAACAGTCTCAAATTACCAAACCAACTTTTGGTTCAACCAGAGCAGCAAAATCTCAGTTTTCACACACACGGCCGTGCTTTTGAGCGCGGCTCCCAACACCGATACGTGCTAATGATGGCAGCAGTTAGCACTTCTGATTGCACACTGCGGATGCTCCCAATGCCTCATTTCTTGTTATTTAAATACAACTGACAAGCTCAGGAACGCCTCCATTTTCATGGTTAAGTAGCATATCGGCATGTTAATACCTACCTCAAAGTGTGCCAAAATCATGACATAACGGTAAATCTCAGACCAGTCCCGGACACCTGCAAAAAAATGAACAAAATCACCCAACCTAAAGTTCACCATTGCTGGAAAAAGTGAACTAATAGTACCTGACTTGAACTTAACTTTGGATAAAGAAATATCCAGTAATTGATAACATAGTAAGCATATGCGTGCCCCCAAAACAGTAGTGGTATTGCCTCTGAAATGTCTTAACATCATGCCCAGTCATTAAATTGGTTATTTTTAAGGATAATCTTTAGTGACACTGCCCTGCCAGTACCGGCCACAGTGAAGGCAGCCAAGTGAGTGAGTTGTTTGTGGTGCTGTTACCGTAAGAGTGGCTCCGCACGCCTTTGAGGGAAATTTCTGTTTTCTCATGATTTTTTATTTCTATTTCTCCAACAGACTGGCCCCACTGCTCATGTCGGAAATGTTGTTCCCTTTGCCTGGGAGAAAGAAAAGGGTAAATCGACAGGGTAAATCAACAAGGGAAAATCAAGGCGGCTCCAATGCCAATCTGATAGACCTATATTCCAAAATGAAGGAGAGATTTCAGAGCACCTGGATAATGGCTATGTCAGATTTTACACCAAGTTTAGCCCTCCTTTCACATGATTATATTCAATCCTTTGCTTAGCTACACCTGCACCATTGACTTTGGAAGTGGCCCAAAGCAGGTTGTTAGCAATGAAAAACAGACAGAGTAAGAAATATTCCCAGTGCTCAAGGTTTTACAGATCAAAACTGTGGGCAGGTCCCTCCACCCACACATCAGGAAGACCCCGTCTGTGTGCAGGATCCTCCTTAGATGAAGTAATGAAACCATGTCTGACGTAGCAGCAAAACCAGGAGACACCTGACAGGAACCACGGCCTTTATTAGCTCACTTCAAATCAAACCCACCTTTTAAAATCACCTACAACAGCACACGACAGACCCTGACTGCAGACTGTTAACCCCAGAGGAAATTAATCTCGCCTCTCACTTTTTGACCCTCTGGAAGAACTCGATGGTCCACGGCTCCTGGGCAAAAGCACGTGCAAATGTGCTGGGGTGACTGTCGACACTAAAGTTAAAGACTTCTGTGAAGTTCTCCCAACTAGGGAAAGAAGGGGAAAAAAATAAGAGACATTGTGAGCTTTCAGGTCGTACTGGGCCAAGGTGTGCACTTGCTACTCTGGCAATGGCAATCTTTGTATTTTATCATTATTGGAAAATTCTGGGTTTTGTCATTTAAAATATGTAACGACTTTTCAAAGAAGCAAACAATAGGAAACTGAGAAGAGCAACAATGGCCTGCAAGAGTCAACAGATTACCTAGGAAGGGAAGTTGGCAGGGCAGAGCCGCAAGCAAAACCATGCTGCTTTCTCTCACATCGTCTCCTCAGAGGGACAAACGCAGCACTACTCCAGAATTGCTGTGCTGCTTTGACAGCAAATCATATTTTATCAGACAAAATGAGTCCATAAACAGAGAGCAGAGGCAGGGCTTCACGTGTCACTTTGTGCACATGACTCTTTGAAAGCAGTAACCAAATCTCTAGCCATGAACTCAACTATACATCCCGGAGCAAAAGTGAAATGCTCTTACTGGAAAGAGAATTTAACTGGTACAAGTTCGCCTTCCTCGTCGCTCCACTGCTGTCGGTAGGGTCCTTTTCTGTAAGGCAAAGCGCTACAATTTTGTAACCCTCCCAAACAAACAGCAAAAAGTTTCGAACGTGTTTGGAAGTGGACGCAACAGGAGACACCACAGAAGAACGGGGCTATCACGTGCTAAGGTAAAATAGCACTGCTGTATTACAACCCTACACCAGACACCGGTATTACCAGCTGTACTTTCATTCCATAAAAATCAATGCATGCTACTGTTACCGAATAGCTTTTGGTTCAAGTCGATTAAATATATTACCAGTGTTCAAAACCCCTTCACCTGAAGGGTGGAAAAATGAAACTACAGAGTGCTGTGGTACCTGAGTAATCCATCGAAGCTTATCTTCCAGCGACTCTGGGGCTCTAGGTATTCAATGGTGAGCCCTCCTCCACTCCAAATCTCTTCAGATTCATCACTCACCATCATGTTTGGATGTTGTGGGTGCTAAAAAGAGATTTAAGGAAAATATTTTCTTAATGCAATTGTGGGGATGCCAACGCAGGTGAATTCCTGCTCTGACGGTCCTCTGAAGGGAGAACGTCTGGTTGAATTGGTTTTTCAGTTCTACCTGCTTTGGGTAGTCAGACTATTAGAGAAGAGAAATTGCACCCCATTATTGTTTCAGACTGTTTACTACAGTCAGCTATTAACAAAACATAAAATCCATGGGCAAAATAATGATTAATACTATCTTCATTTTAGCAAGAATGAAGTAGATGTACATACAACTCTCTAACAGCTTTCCTTTCTCTTTGAAAAGAGGCAATTCCACAATGATTTTTATAGTATTCACTCATTAGAAAAGGGGAAAAAAATCAACTGTAACCACACAATCTAACTTATTAACCATGTGCTGAACGTTACCAAAAAGAGAGAATGCTCAAATTCTTCCTGGGAGACTTCCCAAGATATATTTTAGAAAATATGCTCTGTTTTCTGAACATTATGGGAAAAAGGGAATGAGTGTCAGACACCTACTCCTAAAATGATACATATGCAGTAATCTGGGCAGTTCTACCACTGTCTTGATTTCCAGCACTGATGTCGTACTGTTAGGACAGTGAGGATGCAGAGAACATGCAAGGGCATGAAAAGAGGGAGATTTAGATAAGGTATTAGGAAGAAATTCTTTACTGTGAGGATGGTGAGGCGCTGGAACAGGTTGCCCAGAGAAGCTGTGGATGCCCCATCCCTGGAAGTGTTAAAGGCCAGGCTGGATGGGGCTTTGAGCAACCTGGTCTAGTGGGAGGTGTCCCTGCCCAGGGCAGGGGGGTTTCAATGAGATCATCTTTAAGGTCCCTTCCAACCTGAACCATTCTATTATTCATAGAATTGTTCAGGTTGGAAAAGACCCTTGGGATCATCAAGTCCAACCATCAACTCTACAAAGTTCTCCCCTACACCATATCCCCCAACACCACGTCTCATGCTCAGGATCCTAACACAGGTTGAAGGTCGGAATTAAGCACTGCTCTTGAATGTCATCCCGCATCCACCACTCACTTCAAACTCTCCTATTCCGTCCACCCTCAGGAAGAGCCACATCTCACAGGTCCCGTTGGGACGTTTGGCCAGACGAGCAATCACAAAGGTCTTGTTGGTCTCTGCAAAGCCGGTGAAGTAAACCGAATCCAGCGCCTAGGGAAAGGGAAACGGGTTTCAGCTCCAGCTGCAGGCAGGAAGGGAGGGAGAGAGGGTGAGTAATCCTTTGTTTTCCATGGGGGTTTTTTTCAGGAATCAAATTTTACTTTCACTTTTTATATTTAATAGCAGGCACTCCAGTAAAGATCCGGAGAGTTCTGCTAGCGGCAGTGAGACCTCATTCCCAAGACAGGACAGTCCATGTCCTCAGAAAACATGTAGTTAATCTGGCATAAAACACCCACAGCATTTATTGACATAAAAGCATTTTTCCTTTCTTGTTTGCCCATTCCCTCATGAAGGCAGACACAGGAAGCAGAGAGGGAGCAGAGGAGAAGCAGTTTTAGAGAGGGAACATAATCATTGCATGATAGCCATGGACAAGCTCAAATATTATCTGAATTGAGGCAATTATTTTGCAGCGAGAAGTTCCTTTGACCAAAATCCTTAGGAAGTGTATCGTCAAGAAGAAGGAATTGAGCCACAAACATGCTGTTTCCCCATCTAGCTCCAGCACCCAGTATCCAAGTATCTAAGAAAACTATCTAGCATCTATAGGCAACTTATACTTAAGGGAAACAGAAATCAGAAGGAAAAAGGAAGAGAAAGTCATAAGAAACCCAGCACTTGACTGACATGATTAGCAGCTGGGCTGGTGTAGGGCCAGTTTACAGCTCAAATCTCAAAAACCGGCAGGCACGGAAGTCCACAGCCTCACATTCGGATGTATATTTTCACGTATTTGCGCAGACCTTTAAAAACTGGAATGTGGAAATTAATGTATGCATTTTTGGATATGGATAAAGTTCTGCTTATGAAAAACTATCCACCGTAAAATGCAAAATAAATATGAAATCAGATTATTATTGCCTGTATGCATACAGATAAAGAGGGATTTTGAGGGCACAGGATCTGCAAATACCCACAAATACTGGATGCCAATGCAAAAATTCAAAGACATCATCTCTGCAGCTATTTTCCAGATCCGTCTTTAGACCTCCCTTCTACGTGTTGCTCCAGTGCTGCTGCTGGGAGGAGCGGAGAGGAAAGCCCAGACCCCTTGGCTGCATCTCAAACCACCCGGGATGTCAGTTTGATTCGGAAGACGGTGCCACTCCTGCCCTATCAAATTTGGTCGAGATTGGCAAAAAACTTCAAAATGCTCCAAGCAGCAGCTTAATTAGTAGAAAGGAAAAGCTAGAGAAAACAGATTATTTTTTTAAAAGGCTAAGCAGAAGCCTTAATGCATTTGTTAAATAATATGTCTTCAGGATTCCCAGAAGGCTCCAGGAAATGTGAGGAAGAAGCTCATTTTTCACAAAAATGACTTAGGATCCAAAATCTCAGCTGGCATCTGCAAGACGGATTTCGATAAGGCAAGGAAAACCAAGGGAAATCCTGTCTCATCAGCCTTCCTGCTTCCCCCTCTCCCCAAATAATACAGCAAAGCCCACCCAGATCTGCCTGTCAGGCACGGTATTTTGACAGGGCGGTACACGAACACAAGCGAGGTACAGGTTGTAGACAGAGGGTTTGTTATTTATTAAGCAGACAAGTACCCCTGGAAAATTAGATCAAATTCACCAAGTGTGCTAAAAAGAAAGGTTTCTGTGGCCCATAGTGTGTCTGCTTTTCCCCACTGATACCAGCTGGCCTGATTTGAGGCAATCCTTTTCCCTGCAAGGGACAGCCAAGGAGACATCCCCACCCTGCCCTCCCTAGGATGTGTTGAAAGAGGGAAAACGATGTGGGTCCTGAGGTGTTATGGGTCAAGCACCGGGGTGCCAGGCAGCAGGGTGCAGGGGATGGGGATTCCTGGGGGATGCAGGTCCCAGGGGGCCACAAGGTGCTGGGTTGCAGGGCGGGGTGCAGGTCCCTGTGGGATGTGGGTCCTGCAGATGGAGGTGGTGTGGGTCCATGGGGATACAGCTCCAGGAGGAATGGGTGTTGTGTGGGAATGTGGGGATGGTGGTTCAAGGGGTGCAGGGAGATGGGGGTGCTGGGGTCCCAGGGAAACAGGGAAGTGCCAGGGGTGCAGGAAGATGGGGGTGCTGGGGTCCCA